>JAJJWW010010007.1:0-28724 GCA_023531295.1 Papaver armeniacum
AAATCCATTCTTTCTATACGGGAGACCGCAATAACATCTTCTCCTCTGCCATTATAGCCACCAACTTCATTTTAGTTCAACACACTTGTCATCACACTTCTCGACTCCATTTGCCACACATCACAAGCACTCCCATTCATCCATGCATCTCAATTCAACACCACAAGAACAAAGACCTACAATACCAAATCTTCACCAACACTCTGACCTTAGTATCACCGCATTCACAGTGAGTACTCCAATCTTGCCAATCCCATCCCGCCATCACTTGTAGTTCCCTCGCAATTGCATTTCCATCAGAGTCTTCTGTAACTCTGCATCACACTGACTTTATCCACCAACAGCCTCGGATCTTCGTGATCGCCAACATAAAGAACAATGTACCAAGAGCACCTTAGAAATCCGATCTGGGCCTGGCCATTGTAAAAAACCAGTGCAACCCAATCCCAGTGCCGCACCACCATAGCCACTCTTCCAAAGACAAATATCGGCTCCATTTGCATTGCAAGTATCAACCTCAGCAAAGACAATAACTATGCCAACACGTGAGTCTCCTCAAAACCCCGTTTAACTCTTCCATCTACTTTGCTAAGGCACCCGCAATTCATTGCCTTGTATCATCTTGCATTGCACCATCAATACACCTGCAATACCATACCACCAGCTCACTTGAAACTGGTTCCACAACCATTACTCAATTTCCAGACATGCATTTCATTGCCTCCACCTACGAGTTCACCACCCAACACTTGCATTGTCCTCTCTTCTCAGGTCTTCCTTGGCTTCAATGGTAGCCTTACCATCCCTGCAATTCTGCACAACCCATCGACGCAGCAGCCCACCGAACTACAGACTTCATAGTGCCGGCTCACAACTTGAATATCGAGACCGGACATCCATTACTTTCTATATCATCTCCATTGCATTCCCGAGCAGCTCCCGAGTTCAAACCCTAACATACATCTAATCCCCCTTCTTCTCCAGTGCCCATTGCGACATCACACTCACAGTGCATCTCGTGCCCTCTCAAAATCCATAACGCAAAGACCTACCAAAGAATAACCACATCTCTCGCAATTTCATTGAATCCGACCTAGAAGCGAAATTTCTTCTCGGCTTCTAAAACCCATGAAAACCCATTCATTCCTTTCTCGACTCTGAAAGACAGTGACACAATCTCCCCCTCAATTTCTTCCTCATCCTCTTAAATCGAGAGCAGCCACAAAATCCGAGAAACCACAACTAAGAATCCCCAAATTCAAACCATACCAACGCCATATACCAAATCCGTTCAAACCCTTTGTTCCCCGTTTGTCTTTCAACCATATATGACTCGAACCCTAACGAGAACCATCAAATCTTCCTTGTTCTTCACAAATATCGCATCATTTCTTCCTCCCTTTCTTGGTACTCGATTCAATCGCCCTTCTCATCCTTTTCCTCGCCATTAATCACTTCTTCTCTCGTCTGAAACAACCATTGTATCTCACTCTACCTCTCCATTTTCTTTCTCGATCTCGAGGTGAAGTAAAAGCCGAGCACATTCATGAGGAAAAATATTTGTCCCCGATATTCTTAGGTTTTTGTGTAAGAGATGAAACTAGTTAACTCCACTCAAGCAAAGTAGCTAAGGGGTACTCAAATGACTATAAGCACCCGCTCCGATAAAGGCCACCTGATGTAACTTCCTCATGAAAGAGTTGTCCCTTAACCTTGGTTGGGCTCCAAATATCACTTGCCCGTGAGATGACAATTTAAGCCCTTTTTGCTCAAATTGGACAATTTCTTCTTCTTTTCTCTTCGTGCGACTCCAGTACCTAATAACTCAAAAACACACGTAAAGTACATAATTCACAAGAAAAATAGCAAAAAAGCGTAACTACTAGATAGTAAATACGGTGTATTCTACACCTATCGGTGGCTAAAAGTTCGTTTTTAAAAAATTAATAAAAATCTTTCGCCCATATTCGACGCATGACCTCGAAGGATTTAGATAACGTACCAATCCACCAAGCCGCCCATCTTTAGATGTTTAGGATTAGTGTTTTGAAAATACTATTTGGTTGAACTACTCAACATTTAAATAAACACGCCAAGTTGAAAGTGTGGCCAAAAAGTTCTTCTTTGGACACGCTAGTATATGTGTGTCCATAGTGTGCATTCTATAGACACGCCGGTTTTATAGCGTGGCGAAAAGTTCGTTTTTTAAAAAAAAAAAAAAAAATCTTTCGCCCATATTCGAACGCTTGACCTCGAAGGATTTAGATAACGTACCAATCCACCAAGCTGTCCATCTTTAGATGGTTATGATTAGAACATATGAACTACTCAACATTTAAATAAACACGCCAAGTTGAAAGTGTGGCCAAAAAGTACACCCTAAACCCTCAAGACTAATTCCTAGCTTTCTCTGGAATGGATTCTGACTTGCATGTTCTCCAAGTTATTGGGTTCTCCAAAACTATTTCTGCAAATCTTCTAAACACCTATAATCAAAATTTCTTTGGTAATCCGTTGCATTGGAATGCTATAAATAACTTGGGAGTCTGCAATTTGGTTTCTAAAAGATCCTACTCCTGGACTATGTGTGCTATCAAAATTTCCTCTCAGCTACCACACTGCATTTCTGGTAAGATTTTTCATTGCTCTCTCAAGCATTCATGTACTAATATGTTATTCTATATCTATAACTTCAAAGTTTCCCATGCTACCAGTTGGAGTAGTTCATATGAATGCCCAGATAAAACTATTAATCCCATAAAACAATTTCAAACCTTCATGATAACCCCCTTTCAAATTCCCCCCGCTATTTACTATAGTCACCAAATCAAGCTCAAAACCAAAATTAAACACAACAGCCACTCAACCAAGCATAATACAATAACCCATAACCACATATACATTCAATTGAACATCATTTTCTTTAAAACCAACACTATCAAATCCAAAATCAACACCACTAGCATTAACTGTTTATCCATGAGAAACATATGAAATATTCGATCAAAAAACATTTACAAGAATATTTACTTTACCATCCGGAAGGGGATGGTTGAATATCGGTCAAGCTCCCGGTGCAACCCCGAGGTCCCCACACCACTTCCAACAACCTTCTTGTTAGCTCCACTCCTTTCGGTGCAGCCCTCCTCCTTGGCACAAAATAGTTTCCCCTGGGAGGAGGCATAGGCACTACCGCATCCTCGGGGAATCTCATTAGAATCGGTTATCTCCCCTGGTCCGAAGATTGCAATATCATAAGCATCCTCTCGCTAACTCGTCGCATCATTTGGTGCAAGCATGAAGATATTGGGGAAGACTACCACATCATTGGGAGACCATGAGTGTAATTATCCCGAATCTTAGATTTGCATGCAACTGGAACTGAAGTGCGAGAATAGAACCCCCGTAGCACCACCACAAACCACCTCCTCCTCCCCTACAAGAACCACACCTTCATTAATCACAAACCGGACTTTGTCGGGATGAACGCGCATACACCACCCACCCTTCATCAGCCCTTGGAGTTGAGGAAGTTGAGGATCCAACGCATAAGCACCGGCACTATCATGCATAACAACCCTATCCTCTTTGACTTCTCCAACACCTCCAGTCACCAACTTGCATGTTTGGCTTTGGTTCCTCACCGTCGCTCTTGCTTATCTCTACTACTTGCCAAATTGGGAAATGGAGGAATCCCAATCAATAACACCATCACGATTCTAATAAAGCCAATTACAACTATGAAATTCACTTTCAACACCTTTTTTTTTTGATAAAGAGAAAATTTTATAAAAATTAGCCAGGATTGTGATCTTTTGCCGAAGCTCACAAAGATCGGGTTAAAGTTTTCAACGGATAATATTGGCATTCTTTATCTGCCTCGACATGTTTCTGCAACAGCGTACCGCCACTTGATTATCATTACGGCTTACATGAATAAACTCACAAACCAAAAAACTAGAGATTAAGTGCTTTATCTCCTTTATTAACTTTCAACACCTTGAACCCAACAATTCTTCCATGATTATCAAAAATCAATACCCGGTTTTCTTACATATTCATCTTAGCCTTCTTTTCCCGGGGTCTACCCATGGATTGCGATTTGTAGACATGGATGGGGCGATCATTCAGATTTAGATATGCATTATAACCTCGCTTAGACATAGCTTCAACAATTGGAACATCGAAGGGATTTTTGCCGGAGATGGAATGTGGAAGTTCTGAGTTACGTAATTGTAAATTATAACCGATCTCTTCCAAACAGCCTTATGGACGAGAAGACCAACAGTTAACACATCTCACCCATCCTTTTCAATCCTCGAGATCAATTAGTTGAGATATCGGGAGGCACATGCCTACTAAGTGCATGCAAAGACCTATTGAATGCCACCCCAACTTATTGGCCGTTCAGAGGCGGCGAAAAAACACTTGGCGCCTACTTGATTGTGAGTGGATTGTGCATTTTACTTAAATGGTTTCACCAAAAGAAGGTACAACTTTCATTTCAATTTTTCGATGCGGGTAAGTCAACCAAAACATTATGAGGCCGTGAAATCACCGGATCTACTCAACTAAGCCAAACTCGTATCGCAAAGATCTCCAAAAAGTTACGAAGGTATGTGTTTTAAACCGGTTACATGATCTTAAGACCATATGAGTCCGAAATATGCCATCAAATACTCTATGAATCACGGATGCTAGGGTGTATTTTGGAGAACCTTGTATATTTGTTACCTATTCATCCGTGTCTTCGCATTCACGGTGGAATTTGGTATATTTTTCACCCGAATATGGAATATTACTCTCGCGTTGAGTGTAAGTCAACAAAATTCGGGAAACATACTGACGGATGTGACGTCAAAAGATCCACCTAGTCGGAGCCAATATGAGATCGCGACAACTAAAGCGGTTTTCTCCCAGTGTCTGTTTTATTTTTACATGCATTTTAAATCTCAATTTGTTTTGAAGTTTTCGCTTGAAGATGTTCATATGCCATATATTTCCGCAGGGGAGAAGGTGCAACCTTTTTGACGATTGTCTAAGGCAAATGTCCTTGCTAGAGGTAGAGCTTTTTCAATTAACAGAAAACAACAACTACATGGAAAGGATGGGTTGGAGGTTGATTGCCACAAAATCTTTGATTGATGAAGTAATAAACCGAATTTTTGTCTACCCGTACGATTTTCTCGGGGTATGGAAACATTAGGGCAAACTCTTGGAAAAGCGATTCCTTGGCCAAAGTTTGGTGTTCGGTTTACCGAGCCCGCTAAGAAGGTTAGTTGCTTGGCTTGTTTGATTTGTAAGTCGAATATACATAAAGCAGTCTATCAATTATATGAATCACCGATCCAAGTGTAAATTAGAGAACCTAGAAAATAAACATGTGTAACTTTCAAAAGTAACTAATAACTCTTTTAACCTTATGCAGAACCCTACCAGTAATTCACAACCAACTACTTCTCTGCGGAAGTCTCCTTCACGTAGCAACCCTTCTGATGGATCTAAGAAGCGCCTCCTAATCTTATGCGTAACTCTACCAGTAATTCCCAACCAAATCCAATATCTCTGTGAGAAGTCGTGCACATCTACTGAGAACCTCCGGCTAAGACATCTAATGGAGTATGTTTTTTTTGATTTTTTTTTTTCTTCGTAAATCTATATTGCTAATTCTAGCATCTTCTTTTTATATGATGTTCATATGCCGTATCTCCACGTGAAACGCAAAATACGACTTTTGGAATGGATCTAGGGGAAACGTCGTTGCTAGAGGCGTTATTTTAACTACGCTCGCCTAACCAAAAAATACATGGACAAGATCTTCCTAAAACTATTATGTTGTCAATATTCGGGAGGTTATAGTTCCATCGTTCGTGTTAACCGAACCAAGAGGTGAGTTTAAGTTATTAGGGGAAGTTAAAGATGGTTTTGTGGCATGGCCGAAAGATAATTGTTCCATCTCCGATGACAAGGTTAGTTTCTTAGCTCTTTTTGCTTTTTGTTAATCAAGTATATAAATAGTTTTACATAAATCGTGTATTCAGCTTTGATTAAAGAATAAGTACGAGATAGAAATATATTAACACCTAAATGGAACATGAATGCCAAATAAATTTGAAAATTGATATTTGGTTATGGATTTTATTATGGGCGTCAGCTGTGAAAAATGCCACGGCCTTCAGTGAAGTTGGCTTTATTACATTGTTGGAAAAATGACTTTTGTCTGTCTCTTGTTGAGAATTCACGACATGACATGCAATTTCGCCTTGGATTTAGAAATATATATAATACATTTAATCTCTTCTTTGCGGGAAAATCCGACAGAAAACTCATAAGCATGGAAAACCTCATAAGCAACCGAGAACCAGTTTTAGATTCGAGAAGAAATTGGACAATTGACCTAAGAACAACAAGCAACCTTGCAGAAGATAAACCGAATGAGGAGCACCTAGCAGGTCAATCCACATTCTGGGAGTCATGCTGACCTATGACAAGCTTCCAAAGAAGATTAAAAAGGTGCGAGAGAAAGTTATATGTACAAAGTGTAGATCAGGCATACCAAATTCCAGGATGGGAAACAGAGGATGACAAGGTTTGTCACGTCGAGAATATCACAACTTCGATCAATTGCTTGAAGAGACACCACCATCAAAAAAGTTGAAGAAAATCGGTGATTTTTGGATAAATGCTCTTTAATATTTTCTTTTGCAAACCTGTTAGACCAAAGCTCAACATTTTTTACCTTGTGTTGTTAAAAATAATATGAATTTCGATTTAACCACAATTTATATAAAGTATAAGAAAATTTGGATAGTGCCAAGTGGATGGTTTAGATGCGTCATATCTGAACGGCTTAGAGGCGTCACACGCTTCGAGGTTAATTGGCGTGGCTAAACATAACATAAAGACACCCTAAACAAATATAAATTGGCGTGGCTAAATATCACATAAAGCCACGTTATATGGCGTGTCTATAGGTTCTCCGATGAACGGCTCCCAACGTTACATGTGGACGGTGAACGTTACATCTGAACGGTCAATATTGTATCATCTTAAATTAGATCCAATGATTCCTAATACGTCCAAGTGGATCAAGGTAATTGGAAATGGGCATGGCTAAATATCACATTTAGCCACACTCTATGGGGCGTGTATATAGGATATCCAATAAACGGCTCACAACGTTACATGTGGATGGTATTCAACGGTTCCTAATACACCACGTGGATGAAGGCAAGTGAAATTGGCGTGGCTAAAACATAACATATAACCACGTTAAACCTATATTGTGTGTCTATCGGATAACCAATGGCTACACCAAAAAGCACTTAGCGTGTCTATAGGGAACCAAAGAGCCACGCCATAAAGCAATTTGTGTGTCTATAGTGAACCAAATAGCCACGCCAAAAAGAAATTTGGGTGTATATGGTGAATCAAATAGCCACGCCAAAAAGCAATTGGTGTGTCTAAAGTGAACCAAATAGCCACGCCAAAAAGCAATTTGTGTGTCTATAGTGAATCAAATAGCCACACCAGAAGCAATTAGCGTGTCTATAGGGAACCAAAGAGCCACGCCATAAAGCAATTTGTGTGTCTATAGTGAACCAAATAGCCACGCCAAAAGGAAATTTGGGTGTCTATAGTGAATCAAATAGCCACGCCAAAAAATAATTGACGTGTCTAAAGTGAACCGAATAGCCACGCCAAAAAGCAATTTGTGTGTCTATAGTGAATCAAATAGCCATGCCAGAAGCACATAGGGTGTCTATAGGGAACCAAAGAGCCACGCCAAAATAATAAATCGTGTGTCTATAGAGTACCAGTACTTAAGTTTTTGGGACACTATATAGCAACGCCTATATGGCTCTGGCGTGTCTATTTCATGCAGAAATAGACACGCAAGGCAAGCGTGGCTATAAGCTACCTAAAACCACGCTGTGTTACCTAAAACCACGCCAAATTGGCGTGTCAAAACCCCTATGGACACGCCAATTTGGCGTGGAAAAAGGGTCTGTTTGTACTAGTGGTCTTATGTGAAATTATTAGTTAATTGGTTATTTATCTGGATGGGATTTATGTTAATTGAAGATTTGTGTTGAAGTTATAAGTGGAATTAAGTTCTGGTGAAGGTTTGAGAAAATTAGGTTTCTTGTTCTTCCCTAATTTTGAAACCAGGGTTCCTGGTTCTTAATTTATAGAAATTAGAAGTGGGGGTTTTATTAAGAAGATGCGGGTTGAGACTGGAAATGATTATTGAGCTGATTCAGTGAATTATGATGATGTTTAGGTTGAATCAAGTTCAGATGATGGGTTAATATCTCAGTGATGTTATTCTGGTAATAGTTTAGTGAGAAGATTTGTGTTATAAGTTGTTGTGGAGATGATGTTGTTGTTGTGGTATTATGGAGTGCATAGAAGGGATTTTGGGCTATTGTTGAATCGGTGATGCTTATGAAGCTCAATTTAGTGGACATGGAATGGAGTTTGTGTTGGTGGTAGTGAGAGCAAGGAAATGGTGTTGGTGCTATTGTTTGTGTAATGAGTTGGTAGTGGTGGCCTCATAAGTTGAACCGAGCAAGAATGATTCTCGTAGGAATTGTATGCAATGTCGATGGGGTGTGGTAGTGTAGTAATGCGGTTGAGTGTTACTCGGTTAATAGTGGTGATAAGCTTTATGTGTTACTGTTGGAGTGCTTGAATTGGGTTTCTTGTGGCTTTGATGTTAAGGATTACAAGTTGAGATGAACTGGAATGAGTAGAATTAGAGCTACAAGGAGTTATTGCGAGTGGTTGTGCTTAATCGAGTTGTTGAGTTATCTTCGTTGGAATTGCAATTAAGTTTAGAGGAATTGAGATGAGCGGTATTGCTTGAGAAGTTGTGTTGAATGTCTGACTATGGGAATGATCGCAAGTGCAAGAGAATGGATGTGGAGTTGTGATGGTAGTTTGAGTTATTTTTTGTTAGCGTTTGAGTTGAGCTGATCTGAGTTCGTCTTAGAACTGCAATTGCAGGTAAACTTGGTGTATATTTGTAAATGAAGTTTCTAGTTTATTTAAGATTGAATTGAATGATTTGATGTTGTAGTGTTAAATAAGAAGTTGAGAATATAGGAAATAGAGTTGAAGTTTGTCTGCAATAGAAGTGTGCATGTTAGTCATTCTAGTCAGAGTAGCTGACTTACCTGACTCAGACCATCTGACTGAGTTGGATCATACCTTAACTCAGTTGACTAGACCTCGACCCATCATACCGACTCACTTTGACCGAGTTAGACTTTTAACCTTGGACCGTTGACTCGACATTGACTTCCGTTGAATGTAGACTTGACTTGACCCCCGACCGACATTGACCGTTAGTGGACCCTTTGACCTTCAATGATCGTTAGTCAACTCGGATGGACCATGCCTTAGGTTAATGGGTTGGTTTAGTAGACTTGGGCTTAAAGCCGGTCTTCTTATTAATCAGAATTGGATCCTTATGGTCCGAATTGACCTTTGGTTCCTTATACAAAGTTGTATATTTTCATAAGACTTAGCTAATGGACTATATAACCAACCTAATTGAATTAGTAAACCTTAGTTATGTTTAAGATAGATAATAAAAAGGTGTAGAGTCATAAATGGGCTTAGAACCATTAGTTAGACTTGTATGATTCTTGTGTAAGCCTTTTGGGCTAAACTCTTAGAGTGCTTGTATGATTAACAGTTAGTCTATTTAACAACGATCGATTCAAAGGATGAACCAGTGGATCATGGATCTCGAGGTAGGCGAGGCTTGTCATCAAAAGAGGTGGGAATCGATAACGAACTCTCTTGTATTCATTATTGTTTTACAAATCAATCTTGGTGTTGTGAAATTCATGCATATCTTTGTGTGCTATGTGTGGTATGAGATGTGTGCCGACACAATATCGTATTCTATGGCTAGGCGATACACCGCAATATTACAAGGATAGGCGATACACCGTAATATTATTCTTCCTTTATTTATATATCGTATTCTATGGCTAGGCGATACACCGCAAAGATTACCTATTCGGTGTGGAATTGGCATCAATATTACTCTTCCCTTATGTGCGGCAACACACATCTCATACATGGATGTTTACCGTTATTTATGAATGTCTTTGAAGAAGTTTCTACATTATGTTTTACTGTCTTTCCGTGCATTAACGACTGTCGACAAAACCTGCATTGTCTTCGAATCATACTAATGTTTACTTGAAATCTAGTTGTTATTCCTACGGGGCACCCCTTTTAGGGATGATGTGATCACCCTTTCCCACTTTCAGTTTCAGAGACAGATCAGAGTTGCGCATCGGAAGCTTCAAGGGTTGAGTTCACTAGTTGATTAACTTTTGTTATGTTTATTACGTTGTATATTGTATTCGCAAACCAAATGACTATTGTATATGTATCACTTGAGAGGATTACTTGTATATATATTACTGAGCGGGGTTAGTTTTTGGTTAAGTTTTTGTAGCAGATTTCTAAATTGAATGTTTAAGTAAAGGATTTAGATTCTTAGTGCCTCTTTATTTAGCTAATCTCTTGGATTAGTCAGCTGCTAGCTTAGGGGGCGCTATAGGATCCCTATCTCTATTGTACTGTGGCAATCTTAGTTTTGTTAGAACAATACATTTCAAACGCTTCCATATGAAAAGCTTGATTATATGAGAAAGATTCATTCCCCATAGTTCATTCCAAGTCTTTTTAAGAACAATGTTAACAATTGTCTAATTATTGAGTCTATTTTCTGCCAACTTGTTGTAGGCACACTCTTGACTGTAAAGACACCATCTCTTTTGTGTTTCCATTTAACTTCATCTTATTTATTAGGATAAATCACCATGCACTTTACTCTGTCAATAACTTTAGGTAAAAAAGAGTAGATAATAAAGGAATATTCCATGCTGCAGAATCTGGTAAAACTAGCTCACTAACTAAGTTATAAGAAAGATGAGCAGGATCACTGGGAATTGGTTTAATGTCTATACCAATTTTCCAATTTTATATCCAAATTCTGGTATTCTTCCCATTGTTAATTTCCATGCAATAGTTTTCCTGAAGTATATGTATACCAACTTTAATACTTCTCCAGACCCATGAAGTATTATACTTCTTTGTGTTGATATGCAAAAATTCTTCTTGTTTGAAGTACTTGGCTTTAAGATTCTGGGATACTAGTTGATCATTCTAAGTACATATTATCCAAGCAACTTTAGTTAAGAGAGCATGATTCAAAATTTCCAGATCCCTGAAAGCTAACCCTCCCAAGTCTTTAGGTATACAAAGATTTTGCCAGGAGATAAATTTTGTACCTTTATTGTTCTTATGACCCCACAAAAACTTTGTCTGTTGAGAATCCAGTTTTTTAATCAAAGTCTTTGGCATTTTGAAGGTGCTCATATGGTACATTGGCACTAAGTTAAGAACTGCTTTGACCATAGTTGTCCTTCCATCTTAACATAGATTAATGCCTTGCCAATTTGATAATCTTCTTTCAAAAGCATTATTGAGCTCTTCAAAAGATTAGTGGTGGACCTAAATAGTTTTCTTTTTTATCCATATATTTAACACCAAGGATGTTCTTGATAATGTTACATCCAGCAGGATCCGTATTGTGGCTAAACAAAATGGAAGATTTGTCATAATCTTCTTGAGATTATTCACACTAGTTAAATTAGCTTGGGTAAATATTATACAATTATCTGCAAATAATAGATGATAATGGGAGGTGCACTTCTGGCAGTTTTGATACCTTTAACTTCCTTTGAATGATGAGCAACAACGAGTGTTCTTGAGAACCATTCCATAACAAGAATAACTAGAGATGGAGATAAAGGATCTCCTTGCCTGATACCTTTTGTTGGCTTGAAATATTCACAAGGATATCCATTAAGAAGTACTGATAAAGAAGTAGTACTTATACACTGATGAATGAGATGAATCCGACCTTTTGAAAGCCCAAATCCCACCAGTACATTAAAAATAAAACTTCAGTCATGATTATCAAAGGCTTTACTCATATATACTTTGAGTGACATCCATCCACTTTCTCCTTCTTTCTTCCTCATTGAATGAATTAGTTCATGTGCAATAATTGTGTTTTCATTGATAAGCCTACCAGAGACATAAGAAGCCTGATAAGGTGAGACTATTTTTTTAAATCAGAGGCTTCATTCTTTTTACAATTATTTTTGAGATAATTTTATAAGAAGTATTACACAATCCAATTGGTCTGAATTCAGAAGGAGTGGTTGGTTTCTTAGTTTTAGGAATTAAAGAGATATAAGTCTTGTTCAGAGATTTAAGCATAAATCCATAAGAGAATAATTTACTAACAATATCACAAACCTCGGGGCCTACTGTGTTCCATTGGGTTTTGAAAAAACCTGCTTGAAAGCCTTCTGATCTAGGAGCAGACCAATTTTCCATGCCTTTTAGTGTGCTTCAAATTTCATCATTAGGTGGAGGGACAAGAAGAAGTCTATTATCATCTTCAGTGATTAGAGATGGCAAAACATTGTAATACTGCTCTTGTATCACTGGTGAAGATGAAGTACTTATTTCTGTAAAATGATTAGTTAGAAGATTAGATAAATCTTCTCTAGAGTGCAACCAATTACCTTCAGAATCTTTTAAGGAATTTATATTGTTTATTGCCCTTTTTCTCTTTGTTAATATGGAAGTACTTGGTATTGTTATCCATTTCTTTCAAGAAATTGTCTCTTGATTTTTGCTTATGGAAGTCATGTTAAATCTGATGCCATTTTTTGAGCTCTTCATTTATCTCAAAAGCCTTGGAGGTGTTAACTGTTGAATGGGGCAGTTTTGTATCTCAGACAATTGATTTTGAAGCATATCTACTCTTTGATGTATATCACCAAAATGTATCTTGTTCCATCTGGAGAGAGCAATTCTAATAAATTGAAGTTTCTTCATAAGTTTAAATCCAGATGACCTATGAACCTCCTTTTCCCAAGCCTTAACAATCTCTACAACACAAGTATTGTCATGTAACCAAGTGAAGAAAACCTTAAAAGGTATCCAAAGATTTGGTTGGTTGTAATCTTTAACCATCATAATGGGACAATGATCACTGCCAGCTTGCACAAGATGAAGTAATTTAGAATCAGGAAATTTAGTGTTCCATTCTCCATTGACCAAAGGCATATTAATTCTAGATCTATTTTTGCCTGTACCCAAGTTGTTACTTGTCCATGTATGCTCTTTGCCAACAAAACCAATGTCTTCTAAACCAACTGATTGAAGTAAAGAATTAACCCAACCATCACTAGAAGAAGAAGAAGTATTTGAAGTAATGAGATGAGAATTCAGATCACCCAAAAAAATCCAAGGTTGCACAATATTATTTCTAACTTCCTCAATAAAACTCCATTGCTTTTTCTTTTTCTCAGAATTATAGTAACCATACACATAATATAGAAGCCATACTAGAAGGCTTGGGTCATCTTGAATGAGGGCATGAATCATGTTGTCTTCACAACTAAGAATTTCACAGCTAAATCCATTTTTACATAAGAACTAAACCACCTGAAAGTCCTACTGGTTCAAGAATCTTAATTATTGGAAAATTAAAAGAATTTAATAAAGGTCTAAGTTTAGCCTCCTCAAGTTTGGTTTCACATAAAAATATCATATCAGGATTTTGGGCCCTAATTAGATCTCTTAGATGGTCTCTAGTATTTATGTTTTTGAATCCTTGGACATTCCAAGAAATTATCTTCATGATATGGAAATGGCTACAATATAGCAAATAAGTAAGAAGCAGATTCTTTAATAGGTGACTAAGTTTACTAGACTGGATACCACCTAAAAAACTATAGAAATGATTGAAGATATCTAAGTATACTAAAAAGATGAAAAAAACTGAAATTCAATAAAGGAATGTAAAATGCGATTTACGGAACTATGAAAATAAAATAAAAGGAAAAGGAATGCTTTTGAAAATAAATAAAAAATGATAGGAGAAATGATTTAAAGCAGTAAAAAAGTTTTTAATTTGAGAAATAATGTATACCTGATTCTCCTTGTTTATGTTTTCAATTTGTTGTACTCCTGTTGTGACCATTCGAGAATTCTGAAGGTCTGTGTTGCAAGCCAAGATTTTATGTTGAGAAGAGGACTCAGCTTCCGAAAGAATTGCATTTTCATCTTCAGAAATTCTAGATCTTTTTTCAAGCCTAATATCATCAGACTCACTAGTAGTATACTTCTTTAAAAGGAACTCCGTATTGATTACCTCTCCATCTTTTGGTGGGACAAAAACTGCAGCTTTAACAAAAAAAAAATTGATTCTTCTTTAGAAATTGGAGAAACACTGGTGTTCATCTTTGAGATATTTTTCCTAAGATTATTATGATTTCCAAAGAAATATGGATTCTCATGAGCTTTAGCATGATAATTAGCAGCATCCTTACATGCTACCTTACAATTTTTAATTACATAGCATTCAGTGCATATACTGCTGGGTTGTCTTTCATACAAAAAATCTGCCACTTTGAAACTCCAACATTAGTGATGCATTTAACTCCTCTTCTTAGGGCATTGAAAGATCAACATTAACTGGATCAGTGCCAACTAGAATGGCATATTTTGTTTCAATCCCACAAACTTCACCCATGACTTCACCTATCATTGAAACTGCCGCAAAACTCATGTGTTAAGGAATAATGAATTTTAACTAAATCCAAAATTGTTGAAAACCCCAGTGCTTTTCAGTATAAATCATATCTTGGATGTAATCATGAACCACCAGTAGCTTCTTATTGACACTCCATGGTATGTGTTCCATAACTTTGTTCAAGAGATCCCAGTTACTAAACTTAAAAATCATCGTATTTGGCTCAATCTATACTATTTGTGCTCATCTGAAGCAATGAAAGGCCAGGTAAACTTGATGAATCTTTCAAAAGTATCATAATTCATTTTCCTTCAATAATTATCTTGCCAATTGCACTAGCTTCCCAATTTGCTTCTTCAATATCTCCCTTATCAGAATCCTTCTGCAAAACCTCAACTTCACTTGTATCACCTAGATCAAGCATAGCTTACTTAAACTTGTTGACTAGTTTACTAACATTCTTAGAGTTATCTTCTTCCATACTGATAATAATTTCTGGGTTTCTTCCTCTGAGAATGTTTAGATGTTTATGGTTAGCTTCTAGGGTATAAGAAGTAGGGTTTTGAAAAAATATTTGATATGAATGAGAAGATATATTTTGACAGTAATCAAGAAAAAACAATGAACAAAAATATTGGAAAGTATGGTTACTATGGAAGCTGGCTATTGACCATGCAATGAACCGAAAATAACAAACTTTCCTTAAATAACTGTCTGTTTGAAATTTGAATGTTTTGAATCTATTTTGAGAGTGGGACAAAGTAATAAAGAATTGGGTCACTGAGCTGAAACAGTCTTCTTCCACATAACATCTTTGAAACCATGGGTAACATCACAAACACTTCCTGCAAGCAAAAGCTTAATAAAAAACTCAGCTAAAGTTATAATCACAACATACATATAGGCAAAAGCCATTAGAGTATAAGCAAACTGTGAATACATTATGGAGAAACAAATAGGTTAGTTACTCATGTGATAAAAAAAGAAAACAGATGTTTATCAAAGAAATAGAGTTAAAGTTTAAAATCAAAAGATGACATATAAGTGCATAAGATGGCAGAAGTATAAAAACTAAATCATAAGAAAAAAGAGATAAAAACTGATTAATTGATGATAATCAACATAAGCAGAAACTAAGAAAGAACCGAGTTAAAAAATCGAAATCGCCCAATCCCCAGAGAAGAGAGACAACTGTTATCACAAAACTTTTTTCCGCTCTTTAATTAGATAAACAAATGAAGTCTATGCATCATCAGCTTGTTCTTGTGGTCCTATGATGGACTCTTTTCTGCAATGAGAAAAAACGCATGTGGGCTTAAGTTGTCACGAGCAGTTATAACATAAAGCCGTTAGACATTACTAACGGTCCATTTAGCTTTGGCTAGTTCCTAAAAGTTAACTGTGTCAGGGTGAGCATGGACCGGTATGGACCGGTTTTCACTCATCCGCATCCAATCCAATTCACTATGGATTTCAAATTTGGCATCCTATCCAATCCAACATCCAACGGATTTGCATCCAATGGATGCACGGATGAACGGATTGGGTGCGGATAATCCAATGGATTTACGTTAGTTAAAATTTATAATGAAAAAATAAAGTCAATATAGATGACTTCTTATAGAACCTACATTTTATATATGTATATAAATATAGAAGTGTCATGGACAACACTTCAAACAAACACCTCAAAAATTCCAAAACTATCAATATATTTTCTCGAAACTATATAAATGTCTTAATCTAACGGGTATGGATGTCCAACGGATTTTCAAGGTTGCATCCGTGTCCAATCCATAATCCTTCGGATTTCAAAAATTCCATCCGCATCCAACCCATTAGTTTAATGGTCCGGGCATCCATCCGCACAAATGCGGTTGGTCCGGTTAAACTCGCGGATTACGGATAAAATGCTCACCCCTAACTGTGACAAAAAATACACGAAAATACACGCATGTGGGCTTAAGCTAGGGTCAAAAATCAAAATTTCAAAAAACAATTTTTCATACTACCCAAGGGTCAGGTTAGTAATTTTTCTTACATCGCCCCCAGGAGCCCAAGTATCATATACGCCCCCCAAAAAAGAATGATTTTTTTGGGCACTACTCAAAAATGGTGGGGGACTACTAAGTAATAAAATATCTACCCTATAATTATAAGGGGTGTCCTAAAATATCTACCCTATAATTATAAGGGGTGTCCTAAAGTGTGGAAATGACTAACCTACCCTTAACCTATATATATTTAACCACCTCCTCCCATCACCACACCTCCTCCCATCACCACCACCGCCGACCACCTCGAACCACCACCACAGCCACCTCTATATATAACTTAATTTAAATCATTAACAAAACAAAATCAAAATCAAATTTATAACAAACCCATTAATTGTCATTCGTTTTTGGTTCAAAAAATGAGAAGTAATCATCAAAATGAGTTGAAAATGGAAGTTGCAGAAAGAAGTTTCGTCTAGGAATTATCTGAAAAGCTTTGTTGAACTAGTCGAACTCAACTTTTACGGAGGTTTTTCTTTCAGAGAAAAGTTCGGTTACGTCGCAATTTTTTTTCCTAACCGAACTTTTCTCTGAAAACCTATATATCGAGTTCGGTTACGTCGCAATTTTTTTCTCCTAATCGAACTTTTCTTTGAAAGAAAAAACTCCATTAAAACTGAGTTCGGCTACCTGTGTTTTTAGAAATATTAGCCGAACTACACTTGCACATGAGTTCGGCACCTATTCTTCAAATGTCGTGGCCGAACTTTGTTAACCAAACCGAAATCAATTTGTAAATTGTTCATTTTTAGGAATGTTTTGTTACCATTAACTAAACTTGAATGAAGTATCCGTGAGTACCCAGAACATCATACTCTTGTTGTGGCTCTTAAAGAAAAAGATCTAACTTTTTTTCTTCCAAAATCCTCATCCTCATCTTCATTATCAACTTCATCTTCTTCTTCTCCCTCTCAATAATTCTTCTTTTGAAAAAAAATCAAATTATTAATTTAATCTCACTAATCATTAATTAACTCATTAATCAATACACTAACTAATTTTATTACCAAAGGCAAGTTTGGTATTAAAAAAAATTAGATAAGGGGTGACTCAAAATTACTTCAAATATCCACCCAAAAAATGAAGAGTAATCCCCCTACATTATTGAGTAGTGCCCAAAAAATCGTTCCAAAATAAAGAGCCTCGAGTACCGGCTGAAAAAAATGTTATTATGCCCCCGGTGGAAAAAATGATGGGCTTGGTAAGCCCCTCCCAGACTAAATTCCTAGTTCCGCCGCTTCCAACACTAGTTGCTAAACAGCCATTTCCAACACCATTGAAAACCATGGCCTAGTGCTAAATTTATTGGTGTAGCTGTGTTATAAGCAACCTTATTGCACGGTTGAGTCGGATCACCTGTAGATGAAGTTACTACTAGTGTTATTCCATTAGTTACTAAAGTTGAAGCTCCATTGCCAATTCCATTCTGAACTAGATGAAGTTCGGTACGCATTTTTATCTGGTTTGATTCATTTGGAGAGTTGTTGTTGGTTGCGGGATACATTGGGGACATAACGTATCCTTGGTTTTACTACGGCATGAGAACAACTGGATTTTGTGTATTCAAATTGGACACATCGTGGCGCGATTCAGTATGGGTAGAAATTTTCAATTTAGGCAACCGGGTGTTGCTTGCTGGTGGTGTAAGTTCTACATTGTGTTTCAAAGCTACTGAATTTTCTAGTTTTGAGAGGAACATCATTTACTTTGTTTCCGACACTCCTTGGAGTAATGATGCCCATGTGTTCAACACGGCAAAATTCAAGTACGCAATTGGCATCCTAGGGTAAAAATGCAGCAAAGCCCAGTACCACAGATTGCTACAAAAGTGCAGTTAGCTGTTCCTAGTTCCTACTTCCTGCATCATTTTTGCTTCTGGCTTGCAACAAATCACAACAAGGGTGAAAATAAATGTCTGGCGCCGATACTCAAGTAAATACAAAATTGATTAACAAAAACAGATGCAAATATACAAGTGAAGGAAAACAAAAGAGAAGGTGCACCGCCAAATGATTGAACTACCAAAAGGCCCACATATTTATCATTATTCATTAGCCAACAACCGTACCACCACCACCACCACCAATGATCAACCAAATCTTCCCTTAACCCTCTCATTATTATTCAGTTTGATTTTCATCATCATCTTCTTCATCATCATAAATATTCTTTTGAGAATTTACATCTCTCTCTTATATCTCTCCCTCTGATCACTTTTACGAAACCCTACTACAAATGAATGAATTTTTACTGTCTCTAATTCTCTCCGTTATGCCCCCCATTTCTCTCTATATATAATGTATTATATAAAAACTGTTCTTTCTCTCTTATCTATACACCAAACCCTTCCTGCCCACACCAAAAAAACTACTCATTTTTAGATTACAGCAGAGTAAGTTACAGTCACCGCACCGTGCATTATCACCGTCATCAACTTCCCTCTACAGCTTTAGACTTGAAGAGATATCCGAGTTTTTATCGGCTTTAACTTCAAACCCATGCTTTCAGGTGAGAGAAGCTCTGGAGAAATGCAAGATGGACTTAACGGACTCCTAGGGCTGCCACTAAGCTGAGTTGGTCTGTATAGCCCATACCCCATGAAGAAATACTCCATTGGTATTAACATTGCATGTGGCTGTTCCTCTGTTACCATTGATCCACATGCTTGTACCTGTTATATTTAACCACATCAGTTTTTCCACATACTGGACACCCGAAAAATCCAAACTCATACTAACTACTCAAATCACGGAAGTTGGAGTTTGCTTTTGTTCATCCACAATTACAGTGCATGTGATTGCTGGAATTGATTGATTGCAGTTCAACCAATCACATGGTGGGGTCCATCTTGACCAAAATAAAATGTAACGTAGAAGAAGTTGGGTACGTAAATCAAGTGGCACTACCTATAAATGAAAAACTTTTAGCATACCTCAACCAAGGCACTGTATCTTCTGTCGAGTTTTGAGGTCATGTCAATTGCCTCCGAGTGGAATGGAGAGTTCTCGCCCACAAAAATGAGTGTCCGACACTGTAACTTCTTTAGTCTATCGCTAATGTCATATCTCCTGCATATTGAAACCCATATTAGAATTTCTCAAGCTTAATGTGTTCCCAGTGGATGTCAACGTGCGTAAGCGTATAAAGAATGACAGGTTGAGAATCAAGCACTTACCCATTAATTGCTTCAAGAAACCGCAGTACATTTGTACTTTGCCTCTCATTTAGCAACTGCAAAAAAATAAATAAATAAAAACCATTGAATCAACGAAGGAAATTATTTATAATATTTGGAGCCAAATGGAAAGCTACACAACAAAGAGAAAAGCAGATGGAGAACTCACACTTCTGCATGCTTGTACAATATCTGATTCTTGGACTTGAGAATTGCCACGAACTTCCTGTAGAAAATTGAACAGTTGAAAAATTTATCAATATATGATGAAATTCAGATGTGATACGCATGAAAAGGAGACTACTGTGTAAGGATAAAAACACTACGAAACCTACCAAGCTGAAGTAGCGCTGAAGCAAACAGTCCTTCACCACACTACACATCCCGTAAAAGTACAGTACATTTGACATAACCTACAACAGATAGTCAATTTGACTCTTAGACTGTTGTGATTTTTATGTTTATAATTTCAAAAAGATTACCGTGGTGAATTGATACCTTATTGTATAACCATTCTGTCCAAGATGGTGCTTTGCATAGAGGAGAAACAAGTATCAAACCAATGACACGCTCCCTGTACCTCAAATCTGTAAGTTAATCAAATCAGTAAAAAAGTTCAGCATCAGTAAATCCTGCCAAATTATCACAGTAAATTGCATAGTCTCAGATACAATCTAGAAGGAAGAGAACATACAGCAAAGAGCGTAAGAATGTAAGCACCAGCTGTAACCCCCAAGCACATCACAGCACCTAAGCTGGAAAATGAAGAATCAAGCCATTTAGAAACAAAAATGAAAGGCACACAAGCTGAATAAATTTACATTTTACATCATAAGCAGCAGCATTGTAAAAGGCATGTTTGTTAACACTATAGTTTGGTGATGTGTATCAGCATTCTTCGCAGGAAGCATTGTAAAAGGCATGTTTGTTAACAATAAATTTACTATAGTATGAGATTAAGATATTTCCTTGTTACAGGAAATGAAATATACTTGACAACTGAATGCCACGATATGAAAGAAAATCTGAAAAAGATACAATTACATTGAGAATTACCCAAAGTAGTCAAGAACCTCTGCAACCTGATCCGCCAAATCATCAACATTGGGCACAGGATCATCGGAAGGAATCGCACCAGCTCCTAACTGCAACAGCTCTTAAGGAAAGCGCCAGAAAAAAAAATGATGTGAATAATTGCATTGCATTGCATAGACAAAAGAAACATTTCATATGTAATCAACTAGTGAAGTGAAATATGAAAATTTTGACGTAGAGTAAAATCTACACAGTGACTGACCTCATGCCCAGGAGGACTAATGTGGTAGATGCAGAAGTTGTGAAGCAGCAGTGAAGATGCTTCTGGGCAGAAAAACAATCCTTGGAAACATGACATATCTGGTAAAACCAGTACACATAAATGGTGGATCAGATCAGTAATTTGCTACAGCATATCATCCACGCTGAATGTCCAAAGACATTTAGCAAACACATTTAGAGCTAACTATGCCATGTAAGCCACTAAATCAGAACTCCACTTACGATTTAGAGCTATATCAGGGTAGGTGATAAGTGCTGGCTTGTCCTGATCACCAAACACAGCAACAGATACTGATCCACGGCTAGTCTGTATGAGATGCTCCTGAAAACAAACAACACTCATAATATCAATATCATACGCCAAAAGATCGATTTGTTCAAGCTTCAAAATTTCAGGCATCAGTATTTCATAACCAAGTCTACAAAGCAAGGTTGCAGATTGCACAAAAAGTTATTCTTTCCTCTCAAATTAGGTAAAGAATTTGGAATCTCAAAATCGGATACTGTACACTAATTCGTGCAAAAATCAGTATTGCCCTATCAAGTAACCAAATCAAAAATATCCACTAAATCAAAAATTGCCAATAGAAGTAAGGATCCCTTTCCAGAAACCTAGTCTAGCTTTTGCTTAAACAAAATCTTAGCTCAAAAAATACGAAAAATCGGCAATCAGAATCAATCATAGTAAATGGAATTTAGCAACAAACTACCTGTTATACAACTAATTGCAGGAAGGCACTTTTACAATCAATAAAGCAAAGTGATTGCTTTTTAAAAAGTAATCTCTCCAATAAAAGGAAGAAACAAGAAAAGAACTCATTTTTTTTATCAAAAGAAAATGAAGAAACTGACTGTCAAATTTGTTTCTTTTTAATAAAGACTGTAATTAATCATTGGATTATCCTATTTCCAGTTATTGAGTATCCAATGTGAACATAGAAAAAAAAAAGTTTGATAACACCAAATTAAGAAAGAACACGAGAACACAAAAATCAAAATTAGAAGAAACCCAGTACTAATAATTTCTTTAAAAACAGGAATTTAATGGCAAAAATCAGACCCCAATACTAAAAATTTCTTTAAAAACAAGAATTAAATGGCAAAAATCAAACCCCAATACTAATAATTTCTGAAGAAACAAAATTTAATGGCATTCAGTACTCAGAAATTATACAATAAATGTGGTTAAAGATAAAGGGTCCTGAGTAATCTCTAATGGAAAAATCTTTAATACTAAAATAAATGCTCTAAAATAAAAGATTATATTTTTTTGAACAAAATCTGAAATGCAAAGCTAAAAATCAATTGAGAAGAAAAACCCAGAACAAAAACAAGATCCCATTAATGGAAACCCTGAACAGATTGCATAAAAAATCATCAAAAAAAAAAAAAAAAAAAATGAAATTCCAATAATGATTTCAGAATGAATGAATAAATGAGGCACCTTTCCACCAAGAGAGATAGTTTCCATATCAACAGAAACGGAATCGCTGGACTCTCCCATCCCTTCGGCTTTCTTTCAGTTTCCTTGAAAGCCCAAAACTCACTCCTTGTCCCTCTCCTCCCCGTCTCCTCCCTTTCAGAATCTGTATTTGGTGTTGCAGAAATTTTGGTTTGAAATGGCTTATAAACCAAGCGATTCTTCCTCTTTTTTATTTTATTTTTGATTTTTGTTTTCTCTCTGTAAAAAAAAAAAAGATTAAAAATGTCAAACAGAGAGACACACGGGGGTTTTAACTTCCCACCGACGCTTTCTGTGGGATAGAAGACAGCTGCCTTTGCCCAGCGGGGACTCTTATCCTACTCACAACAGTAAACAGATTTATCAACTGAATGCATTGCATATGAATCAGCTTTTAAGGACCGACACTTGCTCGTTGTTTGGGTTTTTATTGATGACTAGACATCTGACTCGATGTCTGATTCGTCCGAGTTAGGTCCAGAGGTTTGGGTCTGACTCCATGTCTGACTCGTCCAAGTTAGGTCTAGAGATTTGAGTCTGACTCGGTGTCTGATTTATCGAGTTAGGTTTAGATATCGAGTCCGACGATTGATGGGATTCGTCCAGTTAAATACCAGATCGATTAGGTCCGATTTTTTTTTTTTTCATGGTTTGATTTCGCTCATATTTTTTACCCGAACGTATTTGATTTAGGTACTAAGTTATACATGTCTTGTTGGGCTCATATCAGATGAGATTCAACATTTTTTACGACTTTACTATTTGATGTTATTTGAGTCAAATATAATGAATCAAATTAAGATGCGATAAGTCAGATTCAGACATGATATATCAATACGAGCCACTCAGTTGAGTAAAATAAAAAACTGATTAGATTGGGTTAACTTGTTCGTGAATTAGCTATTATACCAACATATATCTAGTATACGGTTGTGAACATACTCCATTGAAAACAAAAAATGGATGATGAGAAAATTATCAAAATTAGGAAAATAAGTTGAATTCCATTTATACTTTGATGAAAAATGCAGGTGAAAAATATAATTTGTGTATTTAGTAAATAATTTGTTTAATTTTTATGAGATCACCAAATTTTATTGAAACTGCTAAAGGTTCCTATATGAGTAACAGCTTGTTTGTTTGAATCTTACTTGGGATCTGACTCGATCCAATAGCCAGATATCACATCGTTTGGTATTTTATTTTTCTAGATATCTTACTCTTCTCATATATATAAGTACGAAATTTTTGAATCACGCATCATTTTGTATCCAATTAACTAGGCACAATGGATTCAAAAAAAATATTATAACCCTGTTGTTTAGTAATTTCTTTATCAGATTCAGATATAAAAAGTTAGTTGAGTCAGGTATCATCCTGCACCCAATTAATCGCACATTCAAAAAAATATTTTGGTCGTGGTGTTGTTTAGTAATTTTTTAGTCCGGATCGATTTAATGAGTGGGTTGCTAGGAAAAAATAAATAAACAACCCGTAAGACTGGGTGTCTCTAATCGGTGTGATAGATAGTGTTTGTACATTGTGTATGCAACTAGGTCATTCCACTCGGATCAACACATCTAACAGTTGAGGACACCACGCTAAACCAAAGGCTGTTATTACAATGTCGTATGAAGTCTTTGATGTGTTGTGCAACAATACGCATATGGAGACTTCCAAATGTTCATCGTTTTCCAATGCAATTCACTGTCTTAACCTTGGATACATGAAATCACCTTATAAGCATCCCATGAAATTATTTGAAAGATTTATATGATATATGATCCATCAATCCACAAAAAAAAAAAAGGTGTTGGAGCCTAGCTTGTTGCTAGGTTACCGCCCAAAATTTTGTAATCGTCGTTTTTCATTTGCTTAAAAAAAAAAAAAAAAAAATAGTACGATGTGATAAAAATATATACTTAGATTTGTAGTTCATGTATAATGTTGCACAAAACTACAAAGCACCTCATCACATGACAAATTTCTTCACTGCTTGATTGAAAAAAAGTCAGCGACACAAACTGAGCCAAACTTCACTGTTTCAAAGACTTCCACTAGCTCGTAATGCTTCTTAATCTAACCACATGGTGTGGACTATACGGCATGGACTCTTCTTCTTCTGAATTGATTACACGGTTCAAACACTCATGATTAGCGCATACATTTAGTCATGCACGGCGTGGAAACGGGACACAAACACACAGTTAAATCATGCGTGCCGTACGTGATGGTGGTGACTTTTCGCGACGTGTAAGAAGAGATGCCCGACCGTAACCGGTGCCCGCACCAGCTGATATTCAGCATATGGACCACATGTAATGTGATGGTGACTGACTGCCTACAATAATGTCAAAGTGGGAAGTTCTTTGGGATTCAACTGTTGGGATATATTCTAAAGGCAAACATTGTTTGTTGCTTTTAGAACCTTAGTGCTCTTTGTTCGTGTTTTTAAAAGCGGTGTTGATTAGCCCCCATTTCAGATTTTATTTTTTATGTGTTAATTTAAGCGAGGAGTGATGCTGCACCACATCAATTTTCTTAACAGAATTTTTATTCATGTTTACTGTTTTGGAGATAAAGAAAAAGATTATCTCATCATTTTACAATTTGTGTGCAAAACACTCAAATGTTTTTTATTTCCAGGTCGACCAAGTATATGATTTTTAATGAGCAGTGCGTATGGTATTGATTGCCTTGCACTTCTTTACTAGGATTATTATCTACATATAGTGTATCGTCGACATTGCCTTTACACCTTGCAATTGGGTTATTGCGAATACGAGTTGGATGTCTAATTGTCAGGGCGATAGAAGTTGCATGCGGGTCACGTTGGATTACATTACATACCTCTAAATTCTAGTAGCTAGGTAGTTGTTATGGGTCTTATAGGTTTGTCAAATGACCCTTAGTTGTTAACCGTTTTTCTTCGTAGCTAGTAACTAGCTTGCTTAGGGGTGGAAACACCAACTAGGCTAGCCTTGACCCTTGAGCACTAGCATACATGATTTAGGGTTAAGGTGAGCCTGAGCCATTTGTTTGTCAAAAGAGATGTAGGTAGGAACATGCATGAAATGATGACACAGACTATAATGAATTAGGACCTCAACATTTGTTAATGCTCTTGGTTGGTAGACAGTCCAGATATCAACTTATATATTATCCTTTTGTGAATAGCGTCATCTTGTGTGTTATGACCTGTTCCAATTTGAAGAAAATTAATGATTAATGGATTCCAAAATTGGCTTTGCTTGGCTCATAATCTGTCAAAAAATATCCGAATGATTGTTTAGTTTAATCAATTGGCCGGTTAGAATGATGACGAGTGCATTGACACCGGCTAGTGTCATATTTAGCCGTTTGTTTAAGAATGCAACACAAAAGTTTGATTAATTAGATTAAAGAAAACCAAAATAAAATTCTAAGAGAAAGGATCCGTTGACATCCTTTAGTTCGACAATATCTAACGATGATCTGTGAGCGTCTTCGACCAATATGGTATTGAATTGAACAACCCTTATTCATGCACAAATAATTAGGTGTATATCTTTGAATAAAAATAAAGAAAAAATTCCAGAATCTAAAAATAATTGTTTTCTTAGTGCAATAAGCAATTACAAGGTGTATATTGAATAACCTTTTGTTTTTCTTTTTACCAAAAAAATCCTAGGTATGCAGATTTTATTGAAATCGTGATTATTACATGGCAAATCAGTTAAATAGATCAGCAATATGGTTTGTCTATGTAAATAGATTATTATAAGGGTCTTCCATATCAACCAATCCTAAGTTTTCAATAAACCAAGAACAAGTTATCAACACCGATTTAAATGGCCGAGTTTGTTTTGCTATGATCAAATCTAAACTAACTAGAAACACCAAGTATGTTAGAATTATCGAATGATTCAACCATTTCTCAACGTTTTGTATCACATTAAAATTATCTAAATTATTAAAGTAACTTTCTAAATTAGAAAAGCCTACGATTTCGAATTGGCCCGATAAGGTCAGAATCGTATCAATCATGTCTAAATTAAAAAAGCACTTTGATTGTTGGTCCATGAGTCTTTGGTTTTGATACTGGTAGTCTCTGATGTTTTTGTTGTTGTTGATGAAATATTACAGTTGCCCTGAGTTGTTTTTGTCGATGTTGCATCCGGAAGTTGAAGATGAAGTTATCTTGAAAACTTAATTCCAACCTATTAAACTCACGAGACAAGCTAGGGACCAAGATGAAAGCCAATAATAAAATCTAAACCGAAAAGGGGGTTGAAGATCTAAAAACAAAGAAAGAAAATGTTTCGCAGAAGCAAGAAAAAGCATCTAAAAATTATTAGGGAATTGAACAACAAAGGAAAAGATCTAAAAAGGTATGGAAGAGTTTGGTATACGCGAACGGTATTCATGAAACGGATCTGGCGAGAGAGATTCGAGCGGCTTTAGAATTTGTTATCGGAAGAGAGAAAAAGACGATTGGCAAAAAAAACCTTTATTTTATTAGAAATGAGCTATCTCCTTTCCTTTTAAATCTTGCCATGAAAAGGGTTAAGTCAACTTCTTTCGAGAGATGAAAGTCTTGGGCTTCATCAAGGTTTTAACTATTCTCTAACTAGTCTAATTTCTCGCATCTTAAGTGCAACGGATGACAATTATGTTCCGGAAGCTAATTGCGATCACTATTATAATTTGTTTTGAGTTCGAGATATTTATAGGTTTTATCGGGTTTTAAAATTAACATGGAAAAAAGCGTCTAGTGGCGGTTGGTGTGGTGAATGACTTACGATTGTGGGCTCAAAAACTAAGTTGTAAGTATGATTATCTTCCTATCACCCTATTTGGGTATGCCTTTGTGGGTGAAATTCAAGTCTAAGCATATACAGGGATCCTGCTTTTAGAAAGATTAAAGAGAAAACTAACAATATGAAAGGAAAAAGCTCAAGTTATCTAAAGGTGGTAGAATAATGTTTGTCAAACACGTTCTTTCGTGTCTCCCAATATATTATTCCTCGTTGTTGCAAGTCACGAAAAGTATAATTCATGAACTTAAAAGAAAGTTGAAGAACTTTATTTGGAATAAGGTGGATGGGTCTAATGGTGCACATTTGGTAGCATGGTTGGCAGTTATTTAAATCCTTTTGGTCCTGGGGGTTTGGGTATTAAAAACCTAGATATGATTAACCTGGTTCTTTTGTCTAAATGGCCATGTGATTCTCCAAAAAAAAAAAAAAAAAAGCTTATTGGATCAAGTGATCACGATAAAAATTCAACCTTAATCCTTCATTTTTTAAATAAACCAATCAAGATGACATATATTTCTAAGTGATGGGCTAAGAATTTTTAAACTGGAAGGAATTCTAAAAAATTTGGGATCGGATAATTGAAAACGATTGAGGATTACATTTTTGATGCTTAATAGGTAAACAAGTGAACAGATAATCGGAAGAAATCGATGAAACAATTGATCCATAAAAAGATGCCTGGATTGTATTAGGCGACTTCAACATGATTTTCAACCATTCGAAAAAATTAGAGGCTTACCATTTACCAAAAATAATAGTGAATACTATGTTAATATCCTAGAAAGATCGGATTATATGACTTATTTATATCGGTAATGACTACACATGGAATAATCATAGAGAAGGAAACCAAAATATTCAGGAAAGATTAGATAAGGTAGTAATCAAATCAGAATGGCACTCTCAATTCCCAAATGCTTCTCTATCACACTTAGTAGCAGTAGGATCATATCATTGTCCTATTATGTTATCTTTAGATTCTCAAATTTCTAAAACTATCTGGGACTTTAAATTTTATGATACACTGGTTGAAAGACTTATCTTGCTTGCAAGTTATTCAAGGTTCTTGGAAGGACTCTCTTGAGTTAGAAGCATCAACTTGTCTAGTTCATAATCTTAAACAAGTAGTGGGTAAACCTAGATGATTGGAAAAAGAATATTTTGGCCTTCCTTTTAAAAAGATCAACAAACTTCTTAAGGAGATAGAAAATCTACAATCTCAAAGAGTTACTATCAAGAAAAAAAAATCAAAGATAAACTACAAGAACTA
>JAJJWW010010008.1:0-220646 GCA_023531295.1 Papaver armeniacum
CACTACATCCCTCACAATAATCCACACAACTAAGACATTTGAAGATGAACAATAATGATTTTATTGATTAATTCCTTGAATGTTTACAAGATAAAATAGAAAAGAGCTAAAGAAATTACAATCACCACTAACTTTCTCTCTCCTAATGACTTGTCTAACACCCGGAAAAAGATCTCCCTTACAACAGGTTTATTCGACTCTTTATATAGGGTAGTACACAATGGATGACAGCTAAGCTGTCCTTTATTTTCGGGAATGACTTGCGAAATATCGCAAGTGTACAAACATATAATCTCGCAACTCTCCTAAACTTTGCTAGGTCTTCACATCTTTCTCGTGTTTTGGCTGTCGTCATTCATTGCGTCATTTATATTACTCTTGTGCGACGCCCTCGCAACGCTGTCGTTTATTTATCTCGCGAAGTATTGATGTCGCGATATTCTGATCCTACAAGTATTGCCTCTATTCATGCGAAATTATTACTCTATTTTTGGTGAGGATTCTTGTCCACTTTGGAAATGATTCTTGCCGAGAAGATAAAGAATATAAAATGTTTTTTCTTGGTAATCCATAGTTGCCTCTGTTCTTTATCTACGAGGGTAGAATCGTTGAGAAAATGCTGAATGAGCGAGTTATTTCTTCATTCCTACCTTGCCTTTGTCTCTTGTTTGTGCTCATGCGATAGTATAATCTCTTCGAGTTGCTTTTAATTTTGCGAAATAACCAAATTTTGCAAAATAATCACATTCTGAGGAATTCTGACTCATTCTGCGAAATTATGAATACTTCTGCGAAATTCTGAATAATACTCTTGAGAGATTCTAAATAATACTGCTGAGAGATTCTAAATACTACTGCTGGGAGATTCTGAATAACACTCCTGAGAGATTCTAAATCGTATTGCTGAGAGTTTCTGAATAATGCTTCTGAGAGATTCTGAATAACACTTCGAGAGATTGAATAATACTTCTGAGAGATTCTAAATAATACTGCTGAGAGATTCTGAATAATATTTCTTTGTTATTTTCGTTGTCTCAAACTCATTTCCATGTATATATTCGTAAACTTATTTGTTTACATATAATCATTTTCGCAAGCTTATTTACTTACCCATTTTCTTATGTGGTCTTATTTTGCCTTCCTAGTTAAAGGTCTTACTGTGCCACCTCTTGTCATTGCGACAAAATCGCAGGACGTCATTACACTTTCATGTAATGACCCCTTGATCTTGTCTTATCATTTCTCTAGTATTGTTGCCTCTGCAGGATATTTTTGTTGCGACGACAGGCCTAAAAATTCTTGCGAACATAAAGCTCCATGACATTTCCGTCTTGCGATGAAATCGCAGGACGCCCTTACATTTTCATGTATTGACCCATTGATCTCATCTTATCTTTGTCTTTTGTATTATTGCCTCTTCAGGATTGTCGCACAAATATGACAAGCCTAAATTTTCTTGCGAAAATAAAGCCTCATGACATTTGCGTCTTAAGACACTTATCAGCTTCCTAATGGAGGGTGCCGCCCTTATCATCCCCCTGGTTGCCCCTTCAAGGAGGCGTACTTCTGCCATACAAGGCTAGCTGCACCCATCCGGTCTTAACAACAACCAGTTGTTTTCGCAGCCCCTTATCCCTTTTGCCTATAGGGCTTATGGTTACGAGACTGCACCCTAAGTGGAGTTTTCTTCGGGCCGAATGCAGCATATGCCGAGACTTGCCAAGAATGGCCGAGACACTTCAAATGCCCCAGGCACTCTTGGCTCAACCGTGTACCTCGGCGCCTTGGTCAAATGCTGACTCCTTAGAAGAGACCCACGGTCGTCCAACCTAAGTCATAAGCTTAGATTGAAAATCCAAGGTACCTCTCCTGTATGGGCTTTATTGACCCAAATTCTCCATGACTCAGGTTCCAGGGACGGTGTAACCTTTTCTCTGAGCCATGTTAACAGGTACCCCCTTTTATGATGTACTTTAGGTCTTACATTTGCCTCTTGCGAAATTTTGATTTCGCGAACTAGGGTGTACGCCATAGCAGGTTCGCCCCTTTCTTTGTCATTAATCTCTGCGAATTTTATTCGCATTTCTTTATTCTATCATTTCTGTCATTTCTTTTATTTATTCTTTGCAAAATAATCATCAACTCTCTTCTTTGCAAAAAAGATGGGAAAAATTCGCGAGAAGTGGGATTTGAACCTGCGTCCTCAGAGTCATTGTTTTCGCGTCTGACCAACTTTCCTGGCTCTTGTTTGTGAAAGACTGTGACCATGTCGTTCTCTTAAGGTGATCTTTGGATCTAGCATTTCGAGTAAAAACATGCAAAAAGTCTGCGAAAGTTGGGATTCGATCCTGCGAACACGAACGCATACTCTGCTTACTTCACCATATGTGCCAACTTCTGTTTATGATAAAGTTGGTGAAGTTGCCTTCTTATTCTTTTCTTCTCTTGCGAAGTTGGATAAAATATGTAAAAATATGGTTGAGTAGAGAATCGACCTCGCAGCATCAAACTCCTTCTCTTCGCTGTTGACCATCTATATTGGCTTCTTATTGCGAAAGAAAGCCATACTACCGTCATCTTATTACTATCTTCTCTTTAGGCAACTTTAGAAAAAATGTGAAAAAATATTGCTGCGGTGAGACTCGATCTTGCGACACCAAGCTTTCTCCTTTTTGTTCGTGACCATCTTTGGCAGCTCCTGTTTTGTGAAGGATTGGTACCATGCGCGATAGTCATTCTGACTTTTCTCGTCTTTTGTATGATATTTATCTTTGTCTTTTCTTCTTCTTTTCATGTTGAGTCTTACACAAGCTAAACTTTTCTTCGCATCACAATAATAGAGACTGATGATTGCATCCATCCCATTGCCTCTTCTCGCATGTTAAGATTTAATGACGTGATGAACTCAATGCACCTTGATCACTCCGCTTTATTTGTTCTTCGCAGGAATCATTGATGAAGCACCTTCGTCATTCGCTGAGGTATTTTGTTTCTATACTCCGTCATTGTCTATCTGCTGCAACTTCACTAAAATAGTTGACAAAGTATTCTTTCGCCTGTAATCTTTCATGCTATGAGAAGCTTTTAATCAAGATTTGCATTAACAACTGAATTAGGTGAATCCTTATCGTTCTTTAATAATTTTTGTTAGTAAAATTCTCCTAGCTGTCTGTCTTTCTTTTCCCTGCTACGATGAAGTCTTTTACGGGCATAAGTTGAGTTCCATGCCTCTTGGCATTCCTTACTTCGCTGGTACTGATGATGAGCAGAATTTGATTGACGTTGCTTTAGCTTCTCTTGAATTGTTGTTTTTGCCTTTGAACTCCAAGCTATTCAATTCATCGCAGAAGTTTTTCCACTGAACGGGTTTGTGAAACGGGTTTTATGTATTGTAAATCTGTAATGCAGAGAGCTTTTGCCCTGCATCTTTGGAGTTCTCCCTTCTTTTTCCCTTGGCTATTCTTTATATAAAATTCCCTCCTTTGCTTCCTTCACTATCTTTTATTTTATTTGTCTTTGATGGAATGGCTGGTTGATGAGGTGAGTTGTTAAAGTTAACTGAACTTTGCTGATGCTATTGACGAGGTAGGCTTCTTCCCTAATTTATCTTCGTTGATGCTTATTGATCCGAAGTAAATCAACTATATCTTATCTGGCCATAAGTTTGTCATTTTCTAACTATGCTTCTGCGAAGCTTGCTGTGATTATAATGGTTTCATGGAACCTCTCTGATGATCTTTCTTTGCTGCGATAATTACACTTGCTCCTGTGAATTTCAGTCATTGACTAGTATGAAGTTTTAACCAAATATTCTTCGCAAAACTAAGAACATGGTCTTATATCAAAATTAAGTTTCTATCATCCTTTTCATCAACGTTTATGAGTACTAAGTCAAGATTAACTCTACTGTATCATGCTGTTCGATTAGCTAAAAATACCTCCCTTTTTAATTTTTCCTGTTATTCTAAGTTTTCCTCTATCAGCTACAAAGGTTTCTCTGCGAAGTTAGCAAACTTTGCTCTACGGACTTTACTGTTCTTCCCTTGCAGTTCGCAGAAGATTTCAAGAGTGTACTCCATCAGTTTTGAGAATTCTAGTTCTTTCGCACAAGATGTTGGAAATTAATATTTGTGGCTGCGATTTTGACTATGAGTTCACTTCCCTAAGCTCTAAATCGTACTCCTCTGCACGTTAAGATCTTGCATCTCATTATGTGGGCTTTATTGGTTGATTTTGTTGCTATTTTCATTTCCCGATTCTCTCTGGGAAACTTTGAACTCTTCCTTGGGTGATAGCTCTTGAACCGATCCTTCTCCGTTAACTCTTTGAGTTAACTTTGCTTCAAGGTAGTGACAAAGTAATATGTTCGTAGTTTCTTTCCGTCATGCGTCTTTCTTCCCTTCTTTCACCCGTGCGTATTTGTTTATTTCTCTCACCTGTGCGGCTTTCTCCTCCTATTTCTTACACCTGCAAAATTTATTTCCATGCTAACTTCTTTACCTGTCCTTGATGACCCTTTGCGCTTCCTGCTATTACATTCGCCCGCAACAAATTAAATCCATATTACTGATGAAGTTCTCCACTAAATTTTGTCAATGATACTTTTCTGGTCTCTCCTCTTGGGCGATGCTATCGCAAGGTCATTGTATTCCCCTGGTTGCTTCGCTGGTGATGCGGTTGTGCTGGTACCAATGATTATATGACCTCCTTTTGTTTGTCCTGCTCGAGTTGATTGGTCTTTGATGATGAACTGAGAATGAATGTTCTATGCAAGTAGCTCTAATGGTTTGGAATTGATTTTATTCGCTGAAGTGGTTGCTGCTCCCAGTTGGATAGGTGACGAAGTACAATTGCTTTGATCTTCACAGAAGTTTGATGACGTTAGTATATCTTCACAGAAGTTTGATGACGTAATAAGTTTGCGAAGAAAGTTCATTCGTAAGATTTCTTTGCTCTACGAAGTATCCCTGCCTTCTGTCATAGAATTTTGAAACAGAATTCGGCGAATTGAACTCCCATAATAATTGTTTTTGAATTTTCTAGCGAAATCATAGTATCTCCGAGAACATAATATCTTCAGTATTGGTTGGCGAAGTGACCAAGCAACAAGTTATGATGCTTTTTTAAAATAACTAATCATTCTCAGCATTCGTCATCGGCTCCGGCTCGTTTAAAGTTTTCATCGCTACAAGCAACAAGTCAAAGGGGTGACAATAAGTATAAACTAACTTCGCTGAATCAGAGGAAAGGAAAATTTTCATCGGTTTTATTTTGTGCTCATGGTAAAAAACCCCCAAATCATATCAAAATTTTGATGCATAGAATTTTCGAAATCAATCAGATGGGTTTGTAGAGCAAGTTTTGTTAGTTGTGAATCTGAAATCAAACTACTTTTGGATAAAGATTTTGTTTGAAAACTAGATTTTTGTAGAAGACATAAATTGGTTTTATAATGGGAATTTTCTAAAATTTTTATTTTAAAACTCCCAGATCTGGGTAATTGGACATAAAATCACAAATATGAGGAAGAGATTTGTCCTTTTAAACGAGTTGTTGATGAAGATTCATCTGATTTTACTCCCATAAGAGCTTTCTTCACTTCTGTTCTTCATCACCTCTTTTCTCTGTTTCAATTTCACGAAACTTTCCACCTGATTTGTTGAAATCAAACATCCATAATAGCTACCATCTCTCACTTTTCTTAAATTAACAAACAGGTAGGCTGAATCCTTTACTCTTTTCCCTGTTTCTAACGCCAAATGTAGTAGCAGGAAAACCCACACTACACCCCTTATAATAATTTCTAGATCTAAACTTATTTGATATGAAAATAAAGATAAAAGTACTAAAATTATAAATGGAGACACAAGAATTTACGTGGTTCGATCAATGTGATCTACATCCACGGGGTTAGGATTCTTTACTATGATTATTGAAATTACATAAGTATTACATTGGGACTCCATTAATGGGTATTTGGAGCTCTAAGTCTAGTTTTGGGGGAAGAAGATGATAAAGAAAAATAATAATCTCTCTCTAAAAATATCTCTCTCAAAAATATATATCTCTCTCTCTTCCCAAAATAATCCCCCCCTTTCTCTCTCCTGCTCTTCTCTTTATATAGGTATTTACATAGTGGGTGACAGCTAATCTAAACTTTATTTTCGGATCTGGTTTGCGAGACTATCGCAAGCATATAAGTGTTTATTTCGCAACATTCTTAAATCTCGCAAGATCTTCACATCTTTCTTGTTTTTCTACCGACGCCATCATTCACGTCTTTTCTGTAATCAACCTGCGACGCCTTCGCAATGTGTTGTAAATGGTTCTGTTGTTGCGAGATTCTGGTCCTACAGTTTTCTCAGCCTAACTCTTATTATTGACATGACATGACGACTGAGTGTTCACTCTCAACAGAGTAGCACGAATCTCCATGCCAGTATTGAGACATGCACGAAATACCCATACATGCTACTCTCTGACAAAGAGAATTTCGAGTCGATGCACTCTCAGCTCGATCGAACACATTTAACTTCCTTAGGGAAAATCTAGACTGTCCGAATCAGTCTCAGAAACAATCATGGCCACACAAGTTGGCCGCGTAATTCAACAAGCCTAGCCAAACCCTGGAAAGAGTAGGCGATCATCATGATGACCATCGGCGGGCCCGTTTATGCCTTAGCCGTTCGAACATCACACGAACCCCTCCAGCGCCGTCAAACGCCATCCCAGAGTAAGGTGGCCGCACTTCTTGGAGAAGGCTCGAACGAGCAAGACTGCTTAAAGCGGTCTTAAAATCATCATGACCGTCAACTTCCGGCATGGTTGGACGAATTAGATCATCCCATGAATGATCAGGGAAGCGCTAACGCACACGTTGGCGGGCCCACTTCTCACCTACCCGACCGGCCTTCTCACATCAATGCCCTAGAGCAATGAACGTTTGCTCGAAACACGGCTGGCGTGATGCTTTAAAGGGTCGCGGAAGCTCCACTAGTGTCTTAAATCGATCACAACCATCCAACTTAGCCGGCATAATTGGATGGCTTAGATTGCGCCTAGGACAATCGGACAGGTACACACATGTTCACCATCGGCCCAACGTGGGCCCCACACAGTCGGTCTCCCCAAAGGAGGAGCATAGCCTACCAAACCGTTTGGCCAAAGTTGCGCACGCATGACTGATCCAAAACCCTAATTAGGGTTTGCGGCATTACATATATGTCGCAGTTTGATCATGAACATCCATCTTCGCCAGCCTAAACAGAAGGTGTAGATATAGACTTAAGAGGTACCAAGAGTATCAACATGATCACCGTGGGCCCACCTATGCGTGTGACCGACCGGCCTAGTCCAACCATGGATGAGCACCTCGAAACGCGTGCCCAAAGGAGGCATGTCACGCGGTTCCTAAATCCTTTGCGACAAAGGATTTCTATCGCAAATCGATCACGACCACCCACCTTTGCCAGACAAATTGAGTGGGCCTAGATCGTACCTCCGCGAGACAGAATGGTATGGACATGTACACCGGCAAGCCGTCTACACGCATGCCCGGTCGGTCCCACAAAAAACATTTTTCATGCTTGATTTCGGTCAAGCTGGAGAGTGATGCTTGCGCACCTCTTTAAAACCCTAAAAATCATCAACGGCCGCAAATATGTGCCATAGATCATCTTGTCCGTCCAACTTTTGCCAACTTGGTCAGGAAGCCTAGGCTAAGAGTTAAACATCCAATGAGGTACCTTGGTGATCACCGCCCGTCACTCTACCACAAGGAGTGATCGTCCAAGGGATGGCCCGCCCATGCGGCCTCCAAGCAATCACTCGAAGATGGTTGGGCATGCAACCATTTTAAGACGCTTAATCCGCGACTTACTTTGTTAAGCTCTAAAAACAGCAATGCTTCATACATATTGATTGTATTCGATGCATAAAGTATACCCGATATTTCATGAATATCGACTTTCTAAATAACTCAGTTATTTAATCTAGCACCGTATGCTCCTTCCTGCGGGTCCCACGATCCACTCATTCAAGACATCAAGCATGTCACAAACTGGGGGATACTTACTGGGGTATTGGTCTGGCCGTTTACAGCGTGCAGCGTGCAACGCGCCATCACAAGAACGTGTCAGGGTATGGGCAGTTAAGATAGTGAAGGAAGTGGGCTAAGACGTGATCATGCAATCACCCACACGACCCCACTACTCCATCACTCAACTTCCTCCACTTCCTACGAGATGAGGGTTTGCGCTCAATGACTTGTATGAATAGGTTATTTGCTTATTTCCAAACAACACAGACGAACACAGAAAAAACCAAGTGTTGTCATCAGTATCCAGAAATTACCATTCTGATACAAGTCATAAACAGCCAACACCTTCACAATCTCAACACCTTCTTCGCTTTCCTCTTTAAGATCAACCCCATCTCCTTTACTTTGTGACCGAAGCAAGTCTGGAACGGCCATTTCTTGGTTTAGGCCAAAATTGTACATATTGATCTCTCGAATCAAAAGCACTCCCGTGCAGTGCATTTGTTTATGGTTTAGATTTAATTCTCATCCACACACACCCAACTTTACCAAAAACCGCAGAAACAGTTTTCACCCATAAACAGTACCTTAGTCTGAAGAGCGGCGATTGGAGTCAACAACAGGCCTTAAGTAAGTACTTGATATTCTCGCAAAGCTTTTGCAAGGTGAGTTATTGGAAATTTTTTACTTTGTATTATGGTTTCCAATGAGTTGACTTCTTTTATAGCTTTTTGGAATCTTACCAAAAGAGATGAGACAGAGGAGTCATTTGATATTTCACATGAGGAGTATGCATACGCACCTTTTCATTATCAAGAACCTACCGAGTGTGTAAATAATGATTGGAATTATTCTCATAGGTATGATCATTCCGGACCTTGTGAAGGTTATGATCATTACCAACCTTACCCTGATTATGAGCCACAATATGTTGATTCCAATTATTATTCACACATTTCTCCGTTACAGTATGAGAGAGATGATCAATCTTACTGTGACCCATCTTCATCAAAACTATCTTTGCTAGAACTCCTCAATATTGACATTGTTTAACAGACCTGTTTTGGGGTAAAAATTGATTATGTTGGAAATGGTAAATTTGGGTGTGCCGCCGAGAAACGAATCTAAACCCTAAAAAAAATGCACTGCACGGGAGTACTTTAGATTCGAGAGATCAATCTGTACAATTCTTGCCTAAACCAAGAAATAACCATTCCAGTATTGCTTCGCTCACAAAATGAAGGAGAAGGGTTTATATTAGGAGGGAAGTGAAGAAGGTGTTAAGATCAGAATGGTTAACTCTGAAGGTGTGGTTGTTTTATGACTTGTATCAGAATGTGGAACTTGCTTGCGGAATGTAAGCTATAAGTTCTTGGTGTTTTCTGGATACTTGTGTTGATAACACTTGTTTGTTGAAATAGGTTGAAAACCTATTTATAAAGTCATAGTTGAACGCACCCAGATCTCATATGAAGTGGAAGTAGTTGAGTGATGGAGAAGTGGGTATCGTGTAAAAATGTTGAAAACCACGTCCCTACTATGAGGGAAGACGAGTCGGTTTACACCCACTACATCTCTGCTGCCACTAACTGTCCGCCTTTCCTGACACTTTCTCATAATGGGCACGCCGCACGCTGTAAACCGCCAGACCAATACCCTGATGAACATCCCCCAATTTGTGACATGTTTGATGTCTCGAGTATTTTGTAGAAAAATATGCAGTAGGCTACTGAGTTGGTCTTGCCTGCAAGACATAATTATTTTGACTAATCACGCGCAACCTAGGCGGCGGGCGGTCATATGTTACAAGTCAAGCCATGAGACTTGCCGCAAGAAATAGCATGTAATGCTTCTTAGGTCAAATAATTAAATTATTTGTGAAATCGCTATTTATAAAACATCGTTTGTAATCGATGCATATAAAGCATCGCTTTTAAGCAAGCAGCTCAGAATAATCGATGCCCGTAAAGCATCTTTGTATAGAGCTTGCTTAAATTAGTCGCGGAGCTTAATATCTTAAAAGGAGCATGACCGGCCATCTTCAGGAAGTTGCTATGAGCTATTCGTGCACGCCAAAGGTGAGTTGGTCGGTCCTCATAGGAGAGTGATGGCTGGTAGAAATTTTGACATCTTATTGGTTGGCCCAAGCTAGATTTATACCGTTTGAATTGGCTAGCCAAATTGAGTGGCTGAGATGATTTGCGGAAGTTGTTGGCTCCCGTTGAATTCATTTAAGACCCTTTGTAGGCAGTGTGACTAGCCACCTTTGGGCAGTCGTTCAGGAGCCGTACGGGTAGGTCGTGGCTTGGCCGATCGGTCCTCATGGAAGACGCATGGCCGGTGATCACGGCGAAATCTTATTGGTCGCCTAAAATTAGATATAGGCCGGTCGATTCGGCTAGCGAAGTTGGACGGCTGAGATCGTTTTGCGACAATAATGTGCTGCCGCTGGCCGTAATAAGGTTATTATGGCCATGTGGCCAACCTATTTTGAACTAACGGTTTTAAGTGTTAGTTCCGGTCTGGGAGTAGTTCGATCGGCCCGGGCTATATCCGGGTCGCCGGTGAGCATATACATACCTTGCCTGTTGATCGAAATTTAATTTAGGCCGGTCAATTCGGCCGACGAAGTTGGACGGCCACGATTGATTTAAGACTACCATGTGCTGTCTTAATTCCTTTGAAAAAAATTTCGTCCACGCGGCTGGATTACTTTTTGGCTTGCGGTTAGGGTTGTTGCTAGCGTACTTTAAGGATTCCAATTGGTTGGAATAACAGTGGGCCCGCCAGTGAGTATCATGGAGCTTGTCTGGCCGCGCTGGGAGAAGGCCAGGCTCGTCGAATTGGCTGGCCAAAATGTATGGTCGTGATTGTTTTGAGACTGACATGGGCATCCTATGGTCAATTCCTTAAGGAATTAAGTGTGCAACTAGCCAACTTCCACTTTTAATCAAAAGCGTGTGTTGCGCATTTATAGCGATTTGATTGGTTGATGAGAAAGAAGGGCAAGCAGGAAGTAATATGGGGCATGTCCAGTCGGCCATGGGCAGCGCCTGTTAGGGCAAACTGTCCGGCCAAGTGATGTGGCCGCGCCTCCTTTTGATGCTGCCTTTATTTGCCGTTGTTTATCTTTGTATCTACTTTTGGTAGGATTTTGCTCCTACTAGTCCATGGCGGATCAATTTTCTAGCTTGCCTAGGTTTAGTTTCGACCAATGGGGTTCGAGATATTGCGCAGGCCGCAAAAATCTTAATTTTTACAAATTAATAAAATTAGGTTGGAAAGATTGAATTTTGTGAGCTGCCACAAAATTAATCAACTTTGGTGAATTTTGTGCGTTAATACAAAATCACTAATTTTGTCTGAGAGGGCAGCATAACTTTGCGTGCTTCTGATTGATTACTTCTGTGCATATCTTAATCTTGACACTTCGGGAAATTCATGCTACTCAGCTACGATCGAATATTAATTGTCATGTCATGTCAACATTAAGAGTTCGACTGGGGAACATGGCGTAGAATAAGTACTCGACAGGCCATGCATTAATGAGTAAAGCAGGAAGGAGATAAAATTTATAGAATATTTGGGATTGTTTCTGCACGCACCATTCTGGATAAATTTTATATATAAATATACTGAATTGCTCAATACATATGTGAGAAAAGAGGCATAGGCACTCATTACTTTTAAATGGCTATGTTTCTTTGCAGAATGACAACACATTAAATACAGGGTCTTACAATTTTAGCCCTGAACTAAAAACCACCATCGACATTAAGTCCCCTGCTTAGCACGTAACAGTGACATTGTTGCGGGGTAAGTACTAGATGATGGCAGATGAAAATTCATGAGAAGAGTTAGACATACGTTACAAGGATATAGGTTGGCTCGGTCTTTGAGCAAGACACGTTTATTAAAGTATCAAGGCTCGCAGTGATCGTCCCCAGCATGCGCCAATTATCTCCAGGTAGATAAGCATCTAATCGGTTGATATCCCGCATCTAAAGACTTTATACACGACAGATAGAGAGTCATTTCCCTTCCCGGATCTTGTCAATTTGCGGAATATAAATGGAAGCACTTGAGCTTTTCTTTTCATACCAATCCTCATAGAGTTACACTTTTCTTCTTTCCAGGTATGTGCTTCGTATTCTCTTATAAAAAAAATTTAGATTGTTCGTCGTGTCAATTGTTGACATAACTGTAACGCTTTTATACAGTGTATTATGGAAACTCCTGGTGATGATTATTCCTTTAACTCCCCAGAGAAGGATTTTGGATTTAACAATCCTAGGATAACCTCATTCGAAGAGGTATTGGCTAAGATAGATCGTCCGTTTCGTGAAGCTGGTCAGGCCATACAGGGTATGTCTCTCATTCATCTGAGCATCGTCTGAGAGCGTGTCCAAGCTTTCTTGGCTTCGGTTAGCATGGATGAAAATTGGAGACACGATGAAGCATCTCAACCAACGAGTGCCAGGGCTGAAAGATTTGCGGCTCGGCTAAAGCGACGAAGGATTGAGCATAAGCATCCTCCAAGTGAAAATAAACATGATTACCCTATTCATAACGACGTCATAATTCTCGATTCTGATGTGGACGAACCGGAACATCCTCAAAAGGTTGTTGGAGCAGTTTCTGAAAAGGATGTCAGAGCATCTTCCGAAGAGTATATAGGAGCAGCCTCTGAAGAAGATGTTGAAGCGATTTCCAAGGACGAGGTTGGAGAAGCTTATGAAAGGGAGGTTGAGGCGGCTTCTGAAGAGGATGTAGGAGCGTCTTATGAAAATGATGTTGAAGAAGCTTCCAAGGAGGCCTCCAGTAAAGGCGCCATTAATCCCGGTATTAATGATGGCAACTAGATTTTCCACTTTGTCATTTCCTTTCATAGATGAGCATCTTTTCTTAGCTTGCAGATGCTTTTTGATATTTAGTGGTTTTTTGTTTATGCGGCTGGAGCCTGGACTTCATCGAATAATAGTTCTTTATTCATACTGCTTTCATGATGTTATATTTCCAGTTGAATGAGTGAATGAAATCTCCCGATAAGAAATCCAAATTCTTAGAAAGATCGCAATATCTTGAGACGTTAGATGTAGCACTCTTCTGTAGGGTTACAATAGAGTCCCCACACGCGACATTCATTCCTCGAATATCATAATTAGTAACCTGATTTTGCAATCTGAGCTCTTCCCATTCTATTGAGGTGATGTGGCAGACAGGAAGATGGCGCATAAGTGTCGATGTGCTTTTTATGTGAATGGTTATCACTTCCACAATGATATTTAACACATGTAGCCCTTGTAGCAACAACTCAAAGCAGAGGAAACAACAATGATGATTGAGGATTCGGCCGCGAACCTGTGACTTCTCATTCGATATTCACTTCTCATTTGATATTCTCCTTGTATATCACGTGTGTTGTTTGGTGGTATCTGTACGTATTCCCAAGCATGTAGAATAAGCATGTGTACATTGCCATAACCAAGAAATCCAAAAGCCGCGCTTTTTAGGTGAGGGGGCTTTAACTCTGATTGATGACGTGCGTAATGTGATTGGACGCGCCATTTCTGAAAAAGTAGTTGCAATCTGGGAGTATCACGTGTCCTAACTTAAGATTCACTGCTTCTTGGTTCCGTGAAGGGATTTCCAAAATCCGAAAATTGCAGACAACGAAACTTCTTCCAGGGTTCTTGTCAGGCAAAGAGAGGTGGCGGTTGAAAGACTGTCTAGTCATTGAAACAGGCTGCTCTTTGGGATACGAAAGGTGCTTTCTCTGAGAAGAGTATGCTGCTTCCGGATGATTTCCATCGAATATCTTGTTCTTCCTCTTTCCTTTGCATATTCCCCTTTTAGTTGTTTTCTGACAGGAGACACGTTCGATTTTCTGGTTTCAGGCTAGTAGGTAATTGTACTGTGAGGATTTTGAGTTTACTTGATTTTGTTTTGAAATGACTCAGGAGTAATTTTTCAAAAGGAAATGATGTTTCGATTAACTGATAAATTGAAATCCTAATTATGAATGCAAGCAGTGCAATCATTTTGGAGGAATTACAAATATTGCATGAAAAGGGAAATTGCTAGAAAAAATACTAAAAAGGGACGCTGGAGGAAAAGTGTCATGATATCTTAGGTATTGAAAGGTTTGAGTCACCGGGCATGCATTACTACACCTTCTAACTCATCAGTGTTGATGAGCTTGCAGTATCCTCCCAATATAACCTCTGCAACTAGGTACGGCTCGTCTTTTCCTTCTGCGGAATCGGGCAAAGTAGGTTGTGCAACAATCTTTACTACCATATCCCCAACTTGAAACGGGTTTGGGCGTTGCACCGTTACTTGATTCTTAGGTTCCTTATCTATGACTGAGACAGCTTCTAAACTCTTTATAAAATACTTGAAAGGACCAGCATCCCATTCACATCTCCTAGTGACAGCTGGGTTGATAATCGGATAGAGTCCCCAGGATTTGACGGAAGGAGGAGTGACTGGTTGCAAAAAAAAGTTGTTTAATAAGACTTACTTGTGTCCGGAATCTATGAACGAATGCTGATGCGCTCTCTCCAGGCAGTTGCGTGACATTCGCAAGTTATTGATACGAAAACAAATAATCTTCAGGATTGGATGGCTTGTTGGAGACTCTTTCACGTATAGACACTGGCAAAGGACATACTCCTAGCTTCGCCTTGTTGTCGTGTATCCATGAGCGCCCCATGACCATATCATAATTTGGGTACTCTTTAACTATATGAAATTTGGCGTGTGTTGAGCATCACCCACCTTGATTTCGAGATTAATGTACCCGTAAGCATCTCTGGATTCTCCTTCTGAGTTCTTGACTATGGCTGGGTAGTGAACAACTTCCTGCGTTGAAATCCTTGCATCTCTCAGAGTCTTGACGGTGACAATGTTGAAGTCACACTACAAAAATACTGAGTTTTAGTCACGCCAAAGAACCGTGGCAGTTCACCAAAAATCCGTGGCAAAAGATAGCTTGCCACGGCTGAGTAGACATAACAAATAGTCCAGTGGCTAATACTACTTGCCACGATGTTAGTGATGAGTCCATATCACAACAGCCCAACCGGCTACCAACCTCGACCGTTCGGATCTCTCCCGCAAGATCCTACGCTCGGCCGCGCCTTCCTCATCGAGCTTTGATGTAACCGCTTCACACCACAACACCTATATATTCCAAAAGCCTAACCCTAAACTCATTTCTCTTCTCCCTCACCCGAAAGAGCTCGCTTTTCACCTCCTCTTCCCCGACCATCTCTCGCAACTCCATCACCACCACCATCTCCTCTGCAGTTCTTCCCGACACCGCTAGCCACAGCGAAGCCATACCATCCTACACCATCACCTCTAGTTTTAGATATCTCTAGCCTAGCCTCTCATAACCCTAGAGGCTATGTGAGAGATAAATAAAACTAGGGTTTCGTTCTGAGTTGGAGAAGACAGAGCAAACATCAATCGGGAGACGGATTGACGAGCGGGCAAACGATTCGAGAGGCCATTAAAGATTGGGTTTGAGTTATTTTTGATTTATTTCGATTTTTGTGAATTAGGGTTTGGTGTTTCCCTTGCATGTATAAATAGAAGTGTTATGTGTGTGTTAGGGTTTACGCCTGGATTAGCCAGAGCTGTCACTTTAGTTGAATTTGTGTTTTAGTTATTTTGTAATGAGTTAATTTTAATCACCAGGGTGTTTAATGAAACCCCTGAGTCTCATGTGAAGCATGTATGTTTAGAATGATTTTGTTTTGTTCTTACGGTATTAAGATTAGTAATTAGCCATGGAGTTTACAAACTGTGTGATGAGTGGTACCGTAAGAAGACCACTCATACTAGGGGGAGTTAACAAATTGAGTTGATGAATATCTAGCCAAGACCTTCAAGGGAAGGCACATGATCATAACTGAACTTGCATTGCCTTAGCATAGGAACAGGTGGTGGAAATAATCACCCTGGTCACTTTCCAATTTATCATTATCTCCTTTCCTTAGTTTAGGTTCACACACTACAATTTCCAGTCGCTTCGACAATCAATATTTTGTTACTCTGTCACATTAGGAAGCTCAGTTTAGCATAGCCATAGATCATTTCATAGCACACCCTCGTCTCTGTGGATCGACTCGCACTTGCCCTGTCTCACATACTTGACACCGTGCACTTGCGGTATTTCCGTAGGCCGTAAAATAAACCCCTTTCTCAGGCCTACCAAGTTTTTGGCGCCGCTGCCGGGGACTTGGTGTGTGCCCTGTGTGATTTTTTTGTTCTTGCTTAACTGATTTCCCTCTCTCCCTGTATATAACCACCTTTATAGTTAATTTTTAACCCTGCATTAGTGTAATTTAATTGTTCTTCCTTGTTTTGCATCTCAGTTCATCATTGTTTGCATCCTTGTTTTGCATCTCAGTTCATCATTGTTTGCATCCTTGTTTTGCATCTCAGTTCATCATTGTTTGCATCTCAGTTCATTTCAGTTTTTTGTAGCTTCTTGTTTCCTTGCATCTCAGTTCAAGAGCACCTTGGCTTTGACACTGTTTCAGTCAAGCTCTCTTGCTCCCTTGCTTCCCGTCGGTCCAAAATGCATGCGCCGGTGTAAGTATTCAAATCAATTGCTTCACTCCGTACATTTACGTGAACTGATCTTCTCCCTTGAGTAATCAGGTACTCATACCTCTACTGAGCAAGCCCAAGGAGTGGAAGGAGAAAAACTTGGGTTTTGAAAAACTTCTTGAGCAACTCTGCACTTCAGGTGAGTGGCCCCGCCATGTACGTGTGTGCTGACCTGTTGTGTTCATGTGCACAAACACTACCCTGTCACGATTGCGCTGAGCTGGCGCATAGGAGGTTAGCCCAACTAGCACTAAACTGTGCATTTGTGAATCTTACTAGCCTTGGTACCTGCCAATTTTCAATTTGTGCATGCTCTAAGTGGTCTGTGAGCCAATTGTGTGTGAATCAGTTGACTTCATCTGTGGCTTGTGTGAATGAATGGATCAGCTTTTGCAAATTGTGTGTGCTCCTGTGGTATTTAAATGAGTTGTGAGTCGTGATAGTCGAGCTGTGCTGTTTGTATAAGTTGTTGTGCAATCTAACTCCAGCTCCTGAGTACGTGTGTTAAGGTGATCTGTCTTTGTTAAAATTCTTTGAAACATTGTTCATCATCTTGTGACCCTGTCAACTCTGCCGAGACACCGTGAGCCAAACCACGAGCATAAGCTCACTTGTGTTGTGTAAGCTCGAGCATCCTTGTACGTGAACAACTACTACCAACTTTGTTATATGTATGCTTTGGGGGTGCATTTGCAGTGAGGGCTGAATAGAAAACTTTGACTCAGCTGAGTAAAAGTCCGAGTGGAGAGGCGAGTGAGTGAACTGAATGCTTTGTTCACCGAGTTGAACCGGCCGAGTTGAGTTGACTCCCTAAATCGCTGAGTCAATCCTAACTCAGCGATTCACCGAGTTGAATCGATTTTCATTTTTCATAATTTGGGCTTACACCAAACCGAGCCCAACTCAACCTAAGCTGGGCTGCACTCGTTCATCTAACTTGGGCTTACACCAAAACTCAGCCCAACTCAATCCACTTCTGGGCTATACATTTTTCAACCCAACTTTGGTGTGCATACTTGGGGTGCGGTTTCACTTTCGGGGGCTGCTCAAAACCAAAAATTTCAGCCCACACTCATTAAGTTTTGCAAACATTTTGGGCTGCAACCAAACTAAGCCCATCAAAACCAAATTGAGCCAACAACTACTAGGCTTCCCAACAAACCAAATGAAACCCAATAAACCAAACCAATCCCACTAAAACCAAACTTAGTCCACTTCAACTGGACTTTGAGTTCAATTTGCGTGATAAATCATGTCAGGATCTTGGTCCGCAATTGGGGATATAAACCAATCCATTAGAGAGCTTGCTTACGGGCATGCTCCACATTATGAACCCCCCACAGACCATAGTGATTTTAGGGACTATTATGAGCCTTCTCGGGCCCCGACCTTCAATACTCATACCCTAACCATCATGAGCACATGTATCGGTCACCACGGTGGGGAGTTGAACAATTTTATACTCCCCGACTCCTTGCTTGCAATCAATAATGGAAACGCTCATGGAGCAAAATGCTAGACTTGAATTGAATGCAATGCATGATCATCCATATAGCAATATATGCGAATTTCCCTTCTCTAGTGAACCACATATGCAACCATGTAATGATCATTCATATGAAGCATGCACGCCCACTAGTGAAAACTCTCCTTCCATTGAACAACTCAACATGATTCTTCAAATGAACCTAATTCGGACACAAAATGAAGAATGGAAGGAATTTCATGATAAGATGCTAGTTGTCCCTAATAAAGCAAATTTTGAAAATAGTGTTTCTATGCCTACTCATGCAAATAACACGAATATGAACCTAATCTAGAGGTAAATGAGTACACTAGAAATGCTACTAGGGAAATGCATTTTTGTTATGATGATGATGATGATGAATACGATATGTTAGAAGAGCATGTGTATGCAGATAATATGATAGAATCTTTGAGTTCGAGACGTTAGGCGTCTCTTACGTGAACCCTATGAATGACACTTCTTCTAACATTCATATATGTGATATGGATTCGAGCTTGGCTTTGTGAAATTCTTCGGTGAATGTGAGCATGCTTCACAACTTGTTTGTGACTTAGGACAAGATGAATCTTCTGTTGACACTAATGTTCTTTTGGATCATGATATTATTGTTGTGTCTGATTCCCTGCCCATATCACAATATGTTGCCTGCTCTGATGATTATGACTTGGTGATTGATGAATTGCTCTATGCTGGTGAACATGATTTACCCTCTTTTGACTTTGGGAAAGTGTGTGATGGTACAAATGATTTTAAAAATGAAAACAACTTAGATGTACCTAACCTCTCTCCTGAGTCACAAATTGATACTCCTCCACCAAACCTAGGTGTAGTTTGTCACAAAATTGCAAAACCAACTTTTCTAAAAATGCCTAACTTAGGCCTAGAACTTTGTGCTTCCCAAGTCCTCTTGGACTATTTTGCATCAAAGTATAACACTCTTAAGGAGCCACAGTTGGAATATGTATGTCTGCCTGTAATTAGCAAAACTCATTTCGAGTTAGACCTTTTGCATGATGTACCTTTAAAATTGCAAGATTTTGTTCTTTCAAACACACCCGTTCACAAGTTTAGGTTTGGGGGAAACTCATTCACATACACAGTCTTACGTGCACTCTCATATTATATTTGTAGGCTGTTAATGTGTGTACATATCGTCTTTTGGGTTGATCCTCAACTCTTTATTTGTTAGTTTATGGTGAATTTTCATTGTATATATCCAGTAGGACTTGTTAAATTTTTCTTTTCTTGATTCGGTTGAGTCTTCTTGCACATATATTATGCTAATCCGATATGATCTCCGTTGAGAATGTTGGATTTTGCCTTGACGAATGAAGCTCAACCTTGCTCTTGCCGACATCCGGTAATCTCTTCCCTTTTTCTCTTATCGACATAGTTCTCTCGGTATGTGATTGTTTAAATTTTTTCCTATACGTGACACATTGAGGACAATGTTTGATTTAGGTTTGGGGTGTGATTTGCATTTAGAGTTTTTAGTCTTTTATTTCACCTTTTATTCTTAAAAAAAAAAAAAAAAAAAAAAAAAAAAAAAAAAAAAAAAATTCAAAACTCTTTTTGTAAAAACCTCCAACTTTTAGAGATTTTAGAGTCACTAGCATGCTTCTAGCTATGTTTACATAGAGAATCTGACCGAAATAACAGAAATTGGAAGTACCGGAAAACGCAATCGGGTTTCTTAGTTGATTAGAGCGTTAAAGTTGGATTTAACCATACCGGAGGGCTTAATTAGGTCTTTGTTTAGATATTCGGTAGTAGAATTGTGATCAACCATAGTGGAGACTACCCATTTTACATCAAGCGAGGTACCGACCTTCACTCTTTGTGACTTTCTAGAAAAGCTTTTAGAGTGTGTGTCACCGTACGTCAATTAGGGTAGGAATGGTGAGCTACCCAACCGCACCACTTCGCACTACTTTTGATCTCTTGAGTGCTAATTCCGTCAATCATGAGGGTGACGTCTAAAGATGAAAACTCCTTCTAAATACCGATTTGTAGTTAGCATCACTCTCTCTCTCAATCAGCAAGACCCATAGAAACACATCATCGTCAGCAACAGGAGCAGAATCAGAATATTGAAAGAAAAATTGATATAGTCCAAGGTTTATGTGCAACAAAGAAAAGAAAATAAGATGAGAATTAATGAAGTTTGTGAAAAATTGAGTTTATCGTTTTATTGTAACCAATTAAAAAAAAAAAAAAAAAAAAAAAAAAAAAAAAAAAAAAAAAAAATTGTAGTTTATTTTCTGTGTCTAGTTACCAAAAAAAAAAAAAAAAAAAAAAAAAAAATTATTAAGTTTTTGTGAAGTTCGAAGTTCGTCATCAATAGTTGAAGATGAAGACCGAAGACCAGAAGATTGAAGACGTTTCTATGGTTTCTTATGAGAGAGTGATATTAATTGCCGATCGGGTGAGAAGTGAGTGAGTACTCCCACCCTTGCTAATGGTTGATTTCCTTCCTTAGAGATCATCGAGAAAAAGATTCTTTTGTCCACACATCCGTGGAGTCTCAGTTTTATTTCGGAAGGTTATCCTTCTTACCTACAACGTGTGCGGGATTTCTCTCTTTATTCCCGCTTTGCACACATGAGAGACTTAAAAAGCGATCTTTTTGAGTGCAATTATCATAAAACCTAATGGTGAGGCAGAAGTCGAGGCTTATGATCACAATCGAATCCGAATTCTTTCATATGGTATGGTTACTTCTCGCTCAACTCTTAAGGATGAGAATGCGTTCTTCGATAGTTCTAACCACATTCTTACTAGCATGCGAAACTCTATGTCCTCATAGCTTCTTGGAGGCTTGAGACTCTTTCACACTCGAAGTTGGAGAAGGTTTTGTGGGTACACCTCTTGTAAACCCTCACGAGACTACAACTCGTCCACTAGGGACACCTAGGGGTTTAAAGGCTTAGTGCATACGCTAAATGCATTCGAGACTGCGCGACGGGGGTATAGTTAGGATTTCTTCATTTTTGTTTCACTTGAGGACAAGTAAAATTCAGGTTTGGGGTATTTGATGAGTGCCAAATAGTGCATATTTATACACCTTTTTATTGGCATTTTACTCATCTTTTGTGCTCAAGAATCGGATATTATCCCAGTTCTCGTGTTTTCTTTGTTTTCAAGAATAAATATTTGTATTAATTAATTTTGTGTTTTTAGGTAATAAATAAAGCTTGGAGAACGGGGAGCCAAAAGAGCGAAGAAGTGGAGTCGAGCATCTATGGAGCAGAAAGCCAAAGCGCGCGCATGTGCAAGATTGCAACCCAACAAGTAGCAACTCATCTACAAGACATGGGCTAGAGCTACCCACGACCCGGATCCGAGCCCGTCCACTCCAAACCGTTGAGATCTCTCTCATCCACATCCTACGGTCGCTGCCCTCACTATACATCATCTCTTGATGCACTCGCACAACACCATATCACAACAGAACCGGCTACCAACCTCGACCGTTCAGATCTCTCCCGCAAGATCCTACGCTCGCTGCGCCTTCCTCATCGAGCTTTGATGTAACCGCTTCACACCACAACACCTATATATTCCAAAAGCCTAACCCTAAACTCATTTCTCTTCTCCCTCACCCGACAGAGCTCTGCTCTTCACCTCCTCTTCCCCGACCATCTCTGCAACTCCATCACCACCACCATCTCCTCTGCCGTTCTTCCCGACACCGCTAGCCACCAGCAGAAGCCATACCATCCTACACCATCACCTCTAGTTTTAGATATCTCTAGCCTAGCCTCTCATAACCCTAGAGGCTATGTGAGAGATAAATAAAACAGGGTTTCGTTCACAGTTGGAGAAGACAGAGCAAACATCAATCAGAGACGGATTGACAGAGCCGACAAACGATTCAGAGGCCATTAAAGATTGGGTTTGAGTTATTTTTGATTTATTTCGATTTTTGTGAATTAGGGTTTGGTGTTTCCCTTGCATGTATAAATAGAAGTGTTATGTGTGTGTTAGGGTTTACGCCTGGATTAGCCTTGAGTGTCACTTTAGTTGAATTTGTGTTTTAGTTATTTTGTAATGAGTTAATTTTAATCACCGGGGTGTTTAATGAAACCCCGAGTCTCATGTGAAGCATGTATGTTTAGAATGATTTTGTTTTGTTCTTACGGTATTAAGATTAGTAATTAGCCATGGAGTTTACAAACCTGTGATGAGTGGTACCGTAAGAAGACCACTCATACTAGGGGGAGTTAACAAATTGAGTTGATGAATATCTAGCCAAGACCTTCAAGGGAAGGCACATGATCATAACCGAACTTGCATTGCCTTAGCATAGGAACAGGGTGGTGGAAATAATCACCCCGGTCACTTTCCAATTTATCATTATCTCCTTTCCTTAGTTTAGGTTCACACACTACAATTTCCAGTCGCTTCGACAATCATTAGCCACGGTTTTTCATGCGTAACTAATAATATAAGAGCATTTACCACTGGTTCGGTTGTGGCTAATTATTAGTTGGATTGCACACGTATGTGGTTGTTAACCACGGCTTTCATGCGTGGGTGTTGCTCCAATATCATTTTCACTAGCTGGATTTCACATTAGTTGTTTAAAAGCTAATATCATCATGTTTGGCTGCTAGTTATTAAATAACAAGTGGTGCAAATAAACAATATACACTACAACAATTTCAAAAAGAACAATCTATTCATTAAAAAGAAAAAAAAAACAAGTACTACATGGTTATGTGATTGATTACATTCAACAAAAGCAAATAAAAACTTAATACAAAACCATTTTTGAGCCTGATACAAGTTTCAAGAGAAATTTAAACTGATCATATGCAAAAACAAAATACTTCAATTATCATAGATGGATTTCTTACTTCCGAAGTTAATTATCATATATCTTCCAACATAGCCTTGAACATAATATCTCTCAATGAACTTAACTTGCAGAACATAAACATCAAATTTGATATCAATGACAAATAACACAAGAAATTATCCCTGTATACAACAATCAGTGAGGCCTAATTTCTTTACATAAGCTATAAAACCGGGAGAAATGAGTAAAGAATAAGGAACCAACTTTTATTATGATTCTGGAGACATTAGCGTAAGAACACATATCATTAGGATTCAGGAGACATTAGCGTAATAACACATATATACGTGTTCTGATCTAGGGTCGCAGTTTGTTCAACACTTATCATACATTTATAAAGTTGTTATCCATGTAACCATAAAGGGAAAAGGATAACACATCCAGGGTGATCAAAACATGTTGATATACAACAAACAAGTAGCTAGCAATAGAGAGAGATAAACAACCAATGTATACAATAATAGCTTGAGTTTCACGATGAGGCCTGATCTGATACCGCACATATCATACATTCATAAAGGGAAAACGGATAATGCATCCAGGGTGATCAAAACAAGTTGATTCTTATTAAACGAACAAGTTAGCTAGTAATAGAGATTGACAACCATTGTATACAATAGTAGCTTGGGTTTCACGACGAGCCGTGATCTGATACACCATAGACTAATTGTCTTTTTTTGAGTTCAGAAATCATCATACTTTAGTTCAGCTGATTCCATCAACTAGAACTTTACATAGTAGTTTGTTTAGTTGATTCCATCAACTAGAACTTTACATAGTAGTTTAGCTTATCAAAAAAATATATTGTAGCACTTATGAGGCTCAAACATACAGCAACCACAAACTAATCATATTAATTATATTCAATGTCATTCTAGTTAATGCAACTAACATGATACTCTCTGAATTTTGCAGAATAGTTTAGTATTTAATTTAGTGATCCAATTTTTTGTAATGGTTGTACGTAGATTACCTTGGATAAATCTAGCAAGATCATAATTCTATAGTTGCTGCTGTGGAAGGATGCCCTACAAAATAAAATGCAATTAAGAAAGCTTATGACTGTGGATAGTACACTGATAAATATTTATGGATATGCAATACATACCCCACTAGTTAGTAGTAGCAATAGGGCCTCTATTTTTTCTGTGATTCCTCTTTGCCTTTTTCATCTCCTTTACAGTTTTATCCATCTGAAGACGTTCTTCTTGCACGATCTTCCGCATATCAACCTGATCCTCTCTCAATTTCTTAACTTCATCTCTCAATGGCGCATTTTCCTCTTTGTTTTGGCCACCATTTGTAGAAGATGCCACCTTAAGCTTGGTTACTCTAATACCTGAGCAAACATCACAGAATCCGACCTGGTTATCAGCTCCCATAATTTTATATACTTGTCCCCGTTCAGATGTTTACTCTAGGATAAAAATACCATTAACGGAACGATTCTCTTCTAAATCATCCCTTTCTAAGGGTTTCATTTGATCCTGTGATTATGATATGCAATTTTAAAATAAGCAAATCGCATCAACTATTAGTGCTAATAGAATATAAACTAACGTATAAAAAAACAAAACAAAAACAAAACACATGCGATTGCCTTCAGCTATAAAATTTGCATTTTTCTACCTCTCTGTGTGCTTTCTTCTGCATCATCATCTCTATACAGTACGCCAAGATATACATAAACATTAAATATCGATATTGATTGATGTTAGTCTTTATCTCTATCGCATAACCAAATGGTTTTTACTTGTTTTGCCATTTACACTATTTTCCTATGTTCTTCAAAGTTCACAATTTAGGAGTCACAGTTTAGCATACAAACTCATAAATGATAAAACCGTTAAACATTCTCACCTTGAGTTCAAGTGAATGCCAATATGTACAGATATTTTCCTACTGAGTATCAATAACTACTTTTAGCTTTGTTTTGTGCAACAGTCTTTTCCTCATTGCAATGCTGCACCATCATATTACGTTTGTTTTCCTTCCATTTTTCATGGATTTTATTCTCCACCCAAACATTTATCGCATCATAACAAACAAAAATATTCTAAAACAATCATCAGTTAAAATTTAGTCATCAATTAAGTAACTAATATATTATTTAAAATAATTTGCTTTACCTTAAGCTCTTCAATTGCTTTTTCGAATTTGTCTTCCTTCTCTGGCATTTCAGACCAGTCATGAATGTCAAAAGGGAATTTTTCTCCATTTTGTGCCAATTTTCCCCAGTAAGCCGAGATCTTACTTGTGTTCAGGATAGCTGGTTCATGCTGGAAAAATTCCAGAGGAACTTTCTCGCCTTTTTTCAGCTTGGCAATGAAGTTTAACTTCGCAACGCTTGTTAATTTCTTGTTGTTGGGGGTTGTGGGTCGTCATCTTCCTACAAGAACCACAAATAATTACTACGTACATCAACTATTGGGGTGACATTCTAAAAAACAAAATAACATACTAGAGAATAAACACCAAGTAAATAAGTTTTCCTCTAGAAGAATGTTAAAATTCAGAATCGAGAATCCATATCTATCCCCGCATCATCGAAAAAATTGACTTAGTACCAATGCGAACAAGGACATCCATGACAAATACACATTCTAAATGAGAGAAGTTAGATATGCAACAAACTGACAACATAGAAGCTACATTGCAATCAAGAAATTTCTGGTAGGTTATTTGTTCTCTTCTACCCAATAATACTATTTCCAAGTACTATTATATTGTTTCTCTTTTTCCCTACTACACTTGCCTTCATTGTCATACTCAAAGAAAGGTAATCTGTAATTAGTTTCACTCCATCTGTACAAGTTCTTTCAAAAGGTGTACAATTGATGAACGACAATATAGGTATAGAAAGTTCTTTCGCAGATTAAAACTATGTAAATAGCAAGACGAAATCTCTTTGTAGAAACATATATATATCTAATTTGAACAATATATGTATAGAAAGTTCTTTCGCAGATTAGTGAAACCGATCTTAAGTAATCAACTGAGATGGTATGATCGGGTTTGTGATTTTCTGTCTGACCAAATATGGGAGAGGAGAAATGATCCTAGTAAGAGGTGCAATACATCACAAAGGGGAACCGATCCTTGTATGAGGTGCAGCAAGGTTTATATCAGAAAGGGGAACCGATCCTATGAACATGTGCAACACGTTTTTAGGCAAAGGGGAACCGATCCTATGGACATGTGCAACACATATAAGTTAGATACCATATATATGTGGGGAACAGATCCTAGTACCTAGTCAACCGAATTTTGGAAAACTAGTGTGACTATGCACAGTACTCACATGGAAGGTAGAACCAAAACTTGTTTTGGTAGAACCGTTAAACCCATGATTGTGATTGAATGATATTTGATCAATCGCATAGTTCTTGAAAGTCAGATAAACCAATTCTAAACGTTTTTGGAAGTGTGGCAAATTGGTTTCAAGGTTATAAGTGTGAAAGAGAACTTACAAAGTTAAGATGTCGACATACTTTGAACACGTGTTATGAATGTTTATTTCTTTAATTGTTCAAAGTTATTCCTTAATAGCTAAGGGAAGAGAATCCCAGGATCGAAATATAAATAAGTTAAGAATCTTTTAATTAAGGTATTTAACTTCATTTTGTAGGGAAATACGAATTATTAATGTGCACTTACTAATTAGAGATTTTCGAAGAGATTTCGATCATTATTTTTGGACAGAGCATTTCCAGGAATTATGGAAACCGAATTTGTGCTTTAATGAATATCTTGAGAACATTTTCGGTTTTAGAAATTCCTTGGTGTCTAAACTCCCTTGTCTATAAATACTTGAAGTTTGCCTTTCTAGCAAACTAATCCTTCGTAACAACAGACTTCCTATTTGTTGTGTTGTTACTGGTGTAGCCGCTTATTCGGAGAGGAGAGTAACCTAATTAGGTGAAATCTCTTACGGCCGCTCAGTTTAAAGTCTTCTTTGGGATTGAGAAGCTCTACGAGTACCGTTGATGGGAAACTAGATAATTGCGGTTTATCTTTTGTTTTCTTTGATTTGATTGGCTAACGGTGGTTGAACTTTGATTGCACCTAGTTTGTTTATGCTTGAGAATCTTCTCTTCCAATATATGATTCACTCAAACTAGTTTAGAGTTTCGATAGGGATCTTTAGACTGTTGTTAGATCTAAAGACGATCTTGTAATAATCCATTGTTAATAGACTTCGTTCTGTGCGTGATTGATCACAAGAGATTCAAGTGATTGTGTGCAGGTGTTTATTGAAGATAAGAAGATTTGAAGATGAAGAAGATATTGAAGATTTCTGATTTGTGGGTTCATAATCTTTGGTGTGCACAATACTTGTTTCGGTAAAAGAGGATCCAATTAATAATCAGTTTATTTTTGTGATTGATTGGATTGATTAATTGAGTAGATCGGCATCAACACAATTCTTTGGATTAATAGTGTTGTTGGCTTAATCTTAAATGATTACTTCGTTAATTGAAGATAAGATAGATCTAAGGACCCGACGAATGAGTTTATGTTAAGATAAACGGAAGAGCCTTTGTCCAACTCATATCACTTAGTTGAATAGAGTTGATACCAAATAGATTTGTTGTTCCTTTATTTTGGAATATGAACCAAAGGAATTGTTCCAAGTATGTGTCTAAGGTCGGAGGCGTGGGAATACAGACGGAACTAGGTGAACTATAGGTTTAGTTGCTTGGTCTCAACTATACGAAGTTAGGTGTAATTTTGTGTAGCGGCTTAATCCTGAGAGTATTCAATTCTGGACAAGGTCCCGGGGTTTTTCTGCATTTGCGGTTTCCTCGTTAACAAAATCTTGTTGTGTCATTTACTTTATATTTCCGCATTATAAATATTTTATTATAACTAAAATAAATTACACAAACGTTAATTCCTATTTACTTGATAAGTGAATCCTATTGTGTTTGGTTAAGTCCGAACCTTTTTATCAAGTAACATAATTCGTTGTTGTATTGTCTCGATCTCGTATCCATAGAAGATCACACGAAGTGTGCACCGATTAGTTATATTATCTCGACTCAGTCCATAGACAATCACTTTCGGAGAAAGGACTTATAGGTAGGAAAACTTTTAGCTTGAGGTATATTTAGGTACCCTCGCCTCTTGAATTGGTATCAGAGCAGGCAAACACGAAAAGATCTAATAATCTTTGTTTGGTGTGATCCAACCTATAAGAATGAACCCGAGTTCTCATGAATAGACTTAAATTAACGTACCGCCAAGATTTGACGGAACAAACTATCTATGGTGGAAATCTGCTATGAGATCTTTTCTTCAATCACGAGACTTCAATACTTGGCTGTTAGTCGTCGATGATTATATTCGTCCAAAGATAGAAAATTCAGAAACTGAGATTAAACGCTTAGTAGAGTTTTCAAACGAAGAAAAGGCTCTTGGAAAGCAGAATTTAGATGGTTTGAATGCTATAATACATGCTGTAAGCCGTGATCTACAACATCATGTATCAACATGTCAAACTTCGAAAGAAGCTTGGGATAATCTTCAGATCGTATTCGAAGGAAATTCTTCAGAGAAAGAAGCTAGACTTCAAACTCTCACTTCCGATTGGGAAAACCTTCGAATGGATGACAATGACACTTTTGAAGAGTTTCATATTAAACTCTCTAAGATAATTAATGCTTCTTTCTCGTTAGGAAAGACTATTTCTGAAAAAGATATAGTATGCAAGATTCTTAGATCGTTGCCATCTAGATACGATTCTAAGAAGCATGCAATCATAGAAGCAAACGATCTTTCAACTCTCTCACGGAGCACACTCGTTCGAAAGTTAAAGATCTTTGATCATGAATCACAGTCTATTCAAGGTAAAGGAATTGCTTTTAAAGCTGCAAGAATTCTAAAAGCTCCAATGGAGAGGAATAGACAGATGGATGATTCAGATGAACAGATTGCAGAAAATTTTGATGATGAAATTGAACAATCATTGTCATTGATTACTAGACAGTTTCGAGATCTCTTAAAGAAAATAAATAAGAGCTTCGTTAAGGATACTTATCGATTTTCTCGCCCACATGATCGAGTCCCTGTCAAAAAGGATCATGAAGAAGATGATGAATATCAGCCGCAGTGCTTCAAGTGTAAAGGGTTTGGTCATATTGCTAAAGACTGTCCCAATCTTAAGAAATACACTGGAAGCAAGACATTGGCTGTAACTCTAGATGAGACCTATGATTCATACGATTCTGAAGAAGAGGAAACAACTAATATTGCATTAGTTGTAAATCTTATTTCTTCCTCCTCCATTAGTGATTTACCCATTTTAAGAATGAAAATGTCTTCCGATGTTATTAAATCACCTAATGGTAAAGGGAAAAATAAGATAAGATGAAAAAACTGTCTCAAAAACAGAATTGCTAAGAGTTGCATATGCAATTCCAGTCATTCCCAAGATACTTCGTTAGTTCGAGGTAACAAAAGGAGATCTTCTCATACTATACTAGATCGAGAACACTCTGGTTGTTCAAAATTCCATAATGAGAGAAAATCTCATACTAATGCCACTTGATCGGTATTAGAATTCTTTCCTCACCACGTGTGCCAAATCTTTGTATGAGGAAGAAGAAAAATCAAGGCACCTTGTGTAGATTATGGAAATAATATCTAGTATTTGAAGATATTTGGTATATTCGTATTTTTAGGAATATTATATTTTCGGTAATATGAAAATTATAAAAAGATCTTTCTCCTAATTTGGTCATTCCTTGTCCGAACTATGGGTCTGGATCAAATGGTTTCTCTGGAGAATATGCTAGATCAGAAAGATCATCTTAAAACTAAATCTGGATCGTCTCTTGATATCAAGGGTAAAATCAGAAAGAGAGATTGGCTTAGCAAGAAAGAAAGAGAGAATACTCTGAAGAAAGATCTATGTATTGAGGCATTGACACACGTTTGTGTTCAATCAAAGAGAGAATTACATGTTCTTGCAGAATCCTTCACAAAAATTTCTCATTTGCAAGAAATTCTGGTCAAGAAACAAGGTTTTCTACTTGAAGAAATTCAAAAGCTGAAGAGTAGTAATCCGCCTTCATTCACCTATGATATGAAGGACTAAGTTGCAAGAGAAAAATAGACATCAATTTTTGATTTCTTTCAATGATTGTATTAGTCTATTATGAATAAAATTATTTGATTTATAATTTTTCTTGTGATAGTTTTCGGTTTACATAGCCTGTGCTTGAATGCTTTTATCTTATTGCTATGTATGTTTATGGGATGTTTGATTTCGGTTTTACTACCTTAATATGCAATCTCATATGTTGTGAACCCTTGTGGTTGGGGTGACTTTTTGATTTTGCAGGATAAGTTCTAGCCCATGTTGGTAGGCTTTATCAAAGAATAATGAGGGGTTTTGGTAGAAACAATATGTGAAAAAGTCATAATATGTTGAATCGGTTTTGGTTTAGCATAGGAGCATATGTGTTTCGACGGTTTTCAACTTTTGCTTGCAATTGTTAAAACCGATTTTCAACCTTTCTCTGGTAAAGGTTGGTTGTTGTTATTCTTTTGTTTTTGAATAAGGATGACAACATGATGATATTTCGATATCAATTCTCCCTGGAAGAAGATGCAATCATATTGGAGAAGTGGATGCGAAATTTGAGGTAACAATCTTACTAGTTAATTGTTTTCCTGTTTAAGAAAAGCCTGAGTTTATTTCATAAATATTTAATGCTTTTGCTTAACACAATTTCGGTTCAATTGATGTTTATTCCATTATGTGTGTATGGATGTATGTGTGATTCAATTGGTTCCGGTTAAGAAAAACTATTGTTATCTTGCTTTATTGTGTGGTATCAATTGTTTAGGCTTACAAAATTTCGGTGCAATTGCGGTGTTTTTAATGTCTATGTTGTTTCAATTGCTTCCGGTTGAGGTGAATAATTATGCAAGTTGATTTATTTGGTTTGTATGAATTATTTATGGCTTAACGAAATAAAAGGTGTACGGGATGAGTTGTTTAGTCCAATTCAATTCCGGATAATAGAAACTAAGTTAATTCTGATCTTAGTTAGACTTATCGAAGTGAGGTTTCGGTTATTCAAGTCCAATCGAATGCCTTAACAAGAAATGCTAGTTAACTAACCTAGTATTTTTCTTGTTTAAAATTGAAAGGTCTAAGTTTATGGATAATTAGAACCTGATGAGAAAAATAGAGTTATCTTTATTTTGGTCTTATCGAATTAAGCGATTGTTTTTGTACAATCGGTTTAGCAAAGGGACTAATGTGCTTAGTTGATTTTTGGTTTGCTAAACTAAAATGGAAAAATTGTTTCGGACAATTGTTTCCTTGGTAACATATCAAAATAAAACTACTTGTAGTTTCGGTTTTGATATTGGTTATCAAAACATGATGTGTGGAACCCTCGTTCCTAACTCTACAGGTTGCAAGTCTATTGAGATTTGTAAGATTCTTTTCGTGTTGTCCTTTATTTTTTAGTTTCTTTGTCATTTTGTGACAAAAAGGGGGAGAATTATATGGAGTAAACAAGTGATACTGGCATTGATTTTATATTGATTGGTATCGCTAAGGAAAAGAAACATTGGTGCTTAAACATTTTATCTAAATGAAAGAGTGAAATCACAGACTAAGGGGGAGTAACATATCATATGAATTGGTATAACAAAGACGTGTGGATTGAATATCTACCTATCTTCCTTAGGGGTAGTAATAGCTTTGTTATTATAATGTCAACAACGGCATTTTCAAGGATTGAATGTAAGCAGTTTACTGTGCTTTTGAATCGGGAATCAAGCGTATGTGTAATGAATTATTTTAATTTGTTTATCCATATGATGTAAGAGTTTTGTCACTAAAATTGACAAAGGGGGAGATTGTTAGAGCATAGCTCAGTTGAACCCACCAAGCGTTGGTATGTCAAGTTTGGTTGCCATATTTTAGTGAATCAAAACTCATGTTAAGAGTCGCTTGATTATGTACTAGAGTCAACTTCGTATAGGTTAGCTTGAAAGTATTAGGATATGAGACTTTACAAGTATTGCGAAGACTTGAAGATGTGAAGAAGCAAGGAGCTACAACGACAACAATCATCCTTCCACTTGAGGTTAGTGATATTTGACTTGAACGTTTCATTCCCTAACGTATCTTTCAAGTCGTGCATATTGAAAACAAAACTGTGAAGCATATTTGAACTCTAGATATACATAGTATTAAGGAATACAATACGAGGTTTATTGCTTAACCATTAAACTTTGTAGATAAGACAACTCCATAATCATTTGAATGCTATTGTGATTATGTATGGGTATGAGGTGAGGATTTCATCCTAGGGAACAATGTTTTACATGTAAGGAAGTAAGTTCATAAACTTGTTTGTGAATCGAAAAGGAAATCGCCAGCCGTTATTGGTTTTGTTATTCATTGCATATCTTATGAACAACCAATATGTGTGATTGAGTATAACCGTTCACGACTTGTTGTGTTCTTGGTAGAACTATTCACAAAGGCCTGACTTATGTATTGGTATGACTTTTATTAGTGAAATCGATCTTAGGTAATCACCTGAGATGGTATGATTGGGTTTGTGATTTTCTGTATGACCAAATATGGGAAAGGGGAACCGATCCTAGTAAGAGGTGCAGTACATCACAAAGGGGAACCGATCCGTTTATGAGGTGCAGCAAGGTTTATAGCAGAAAGGGGAACCGATCCTATGAACATGTGCAACACGTTTTTAGGCAAAGGGGAACCGATCTTATGGACATGTGCAACCCATTTAAGTTAGATACCATATATATGTGGGGAACCGATCCTAGTACCTAGTCAACTGAATTTTGGAAAGCTAGTGTGACTATGCACAATACTCACATGGAAGGTAGAACCGAAACTTGTTTTGGTAGAACCGTTAAACCCATGATTGTGATTGAATGATATTTGATCAATCGCATAGTTCTTGAAAGTCATATGAACCAATTCTAAACTTGTTTGGAAGTGTGGCAAATCGGTTTCAAGGTTGTAAGTGTGAAAGAGAACTTACAAAGTTAAGATGTCGACATACTTTGAACACATGCTATGAATATTTATTTCTTTAATTGTTCAAAGTTAAACCTTAATAGCTAAGGGAAGAAAATCCAAGGATCGAAACATAAATAAGTTAAGAATCTTTTAATTAAGGTATTTAACTTCATTTTGTAGGGAAATAAGAATTAGTAATGTGCATTTACAAATTAGAGATTTTCCGAGAGATTTCGATCATTATTTTTGGACAGAGCGTTTCCAGGAATTATGGAAACCGAATTTGTGCTTTAATGAATATCTTGAGAATATTTCCGGTTTTGGAAATTCCTTGGTGTCCAAACGTCCTTGTCTATAAATACTTGAAGTTTTCCTTTCTAGCAAACTAATCCTTCGTAACAACAGACTTCCTCTTTGTTGTGTTGTTACTGGTGTAGCCGCCTATTCGGAGAGGAGAGTAACCTAATTAGGCGAAATCTCTTACGGCCGCTCAGTTTAAAGTCTTCTTTGGGATTGAGAATCTCTACGAGTACCGTTGGTGGGAAACTAGATAATTGCGTTTTTTTTCTTCTTTGATTTGATTGACTAACGTTTAACTTTGATTGCACCTAGTTTGTTTATGCTTGAGAATCTTCTCTTCTGATAGAAGATTCACTCAAACTAGTTCAGAGTTTCGACAAGGATCTTTAGACTGTTGTTAGTTCTAAAGACGATCTTGTGATAATCCATTGTTAACAGACTGCGTTATGTGCGTGATTGATCATAAGAGATTCAAGTGATTGTGTGCAGGTGTTTATTGAAGATCTAAGAAGATTTGAAGACGAAGAAGATATTGAAGATTTCTGATTCTTGGGTTCATAATCTTTGGTGTGCACAATACTTGTTTCGGTAAAAGAGGATCCAATTAATAATCGGTTCATCTTTGTGATAGATCGGATTTATTAATTGAGTAGATCGACAACAACACAATTCTTTGGATTAATAGTGTTGTTGGCTTAATCTTAAAAGATTACTTCGGTAATTGAACATAAGATAGATCTAAGGACCTGACGAAGGAGTTTATGTTAAGATAAACGGAAGATCCTTTGTCCAACTCATATCACTTGGTTGAATAGAGTTGATACCAAACAGATTTGTTGTTCCTTTACTATTTGGAATACGAACCAAAGGAATTGTTCCAAGTACGTGACTAAGGTCGGAGGCATGGGAATACAGGCGGAACTAGGTGAATTATAGGTTTAGTTGCTTGGTCTTAACTATACGAAGTTAGGTGTACTTTTGTGTAGCGGCTTAATCCTGAGAGTAATCAATTATGGACAAGGTCCCGGGGTTTTTCTGCATTTGCGATTTCCTCGTTAACAAAATCTTGTTGTGTCATTTACTTTATATTTCCGCATTATAATTGTTTTATTATAATTAAAGTAAATTACACAAACGTTAATTCCTATTTACTTGATAAGTGAATCCTATTGTGTTTGGTTAAGTCCGAACCTTTTTATCAAGTAACATACTTCGTTGTTGTATTGTCTCGATCTCGTATACATAGACGATCACACGAAGTGTGAACCGATTAGTTGTATTGTCTCGACTCAGTCCATATACAATCACTTTCGGAGAAAGTACTTATAGGTAGGAAAAGTTTTAGCTTGAGGTATATTTGGGTACCCTCGCCTTTTCAAATCCTGTACCATGTGTATAAACAAAAACCTAATTTTCTGATGTTAAAGAAAGAACCTTAACTGAAATTTCAAACAACAATCAAACTTTGAATCTAATATAAAATTCAAATTGTATGACATTCGTACTAGGATATCAAGGAATAAGTAATCGAATTTCTTACCAGCTTGAGAGATACAATTTCAGATCAAAATCGATGAAGTCTGGCAGAGAAGGAAGCAATTGATGGATTTCCTTATTCCAAATCTGACCCAAAATAAAAAAAATAGTTCAAATTAAAGAAGATAATACTCTTAATCAGTATAAAAAAAAATCGATATACAATTAGGTTGATTATACAGAAAAAATATTACTGTAAAAACCCTAGTTTCAGGAAATCGAAGCAATAAGAACTAATTCTACACCAATCCCAGATTACTTGGAAGATTTGTCTTCTCTGCGTAGACAGTTTCGAAGTATTGATTTTTTTTCCTTTTAGAATCAATAATCGAAGAAAGAGGAGAGGTGAGGGGGGAACTGGGGAGTTATTTCTCTTCAGGTGGAATCGTGGGTTTCCTCCACTTAGCGGATAATAAGTTGGACAACATTAGCTACGGCATTATTTTCTTTGTCCCGAAGCAGAAGGAACACAACACCCACCCTATCGTCAATAGAGGTCATTCATCAGGCTCATAACTTATGAACCTGGACCCGTGGCAGCTTCACATCTGGCCGTAGCAAATGAGTGACCTATTTGCTACGACTACCCGTTAGGCGTGGCAATATGTGACCGATAGCCACGAATATACAGATCCGTGGCAATAGAGCTATGGCTAATACTCAGTATTTTTGTAGTGTCTGAGGCCGCGTCAATCAGTGTGTTGTCAAACTCGACATCTTTCAGGTGAGCGGTGGTTAGGAGTCCCCAGTTGCATCTATCAGTCGTACTTTCAAGGAGAGGTTGGGGTTTGGGAGCGACTTCCCTGGATGGAAACAACCTCTTGCCTGATACAACACGGTTGAGGGCTGCAAATATGTCTTGATGCTGCGCCTTAAAGAAATATAAGATCTCACATAAATGCTCCATCATAGACTGTACGGTTTTGTGGGCGGAGTCCCCAGAAATCATGCAGCTCCTGACAGGAAGGGGATCTCTGTGAACTCTTTCAGTGCCTAATTGAAGTTCTCCTGCATCCACCTTGTCTTTGAAAATGCGCTTCAATTTGTTGCAGTCACTGGTTGGGTGATTGACGAACCGATGGTAACGGCAGTATTTGGGATCCTCCATTTCCTTTTCAGTGGGTGGACCTCTGAGAGGAGGTAGCTTGATGGCATCTTCTTGAATCCATGCTTCTAGGAGTTCGATTACCTCTTCAATCAGAAACTGGAAGTTTAGAACAACCTCTCCGGAAATCTTTCTTGTCGAACTTACAAACATTCTCTTTGCATGACGTCTTAGTCGCGACCTTCCGGGGGTTGGTACAAATATTCATACTGACACTTCTTCTGCTCGCGGTGGTGCCGCACGCTTGGGTTGTTGTTCTGCAGCTGGAGCTTTTTTGTTTCCTCCTTCACTCACCACACTTACAGAGGGTTGAGTATTGTATTGTTTATTGATGAGACGTTTGTTCCCTCGAGTCTCTCGTGCATCTTCATTCCTGGCGGGCCTGGTTCTTTCTAGCAAGGCTGGTGCTGTTGTGGCCGACCGCTTGGCAGCTTCATGAAGTTCAAAGAATGTCTGGAAGCGCAGGTTCTCCAGTAGAGCACGATAGACGGGTACCATGCCATTAATGCACAACTCCACCAATTGATGTTCGGTCACATTTGGATCATGGCAATCTAGCTCTTGAATTCTGAATCTCTTGACATAATCGATTGGATATTCATTGTTTCGCTGAAACATTCTCCCCAAGTCTGATAAAGTGATTTGCTCAGACACAAAGAAATATTTCTTGTAGAAAGCGGCAACCATCTCACACCAATTGGCTATGCTATTTGGTGCAATGTTGTTGTACCAGGTATAAGCTCTTCCAGTGAGTGATTTTGAGAATTCTTTCAGGCAGAGTACGTGGTTGTATTCATGCCCCCTAGTGATTCCAAAAAATGAGAGATGTGTTCACGAGCGTTACCAGTACCGTCATAAAGGGAGAACGGGGAGAGGAATATCCTCTTGGAAGAGGAACTCTTTGCACATCGGGAGGAGAAGGAGGCTGATGCTGATGAATGGTAGTTGGATTTTCCCTGCCTGGATTCTGGAGAAGTCGTTCCAGGTCCTCACGTGTGATAAAATTGGATTGTTGGTTCTTTTCTGATGGCCGTTCAGGAGCTACTCGAGTTTCTTCATCTATAAAGATACGCCATGTTGAAGTACTTTCACCAGGATTCATGAAAGTGTTCCTTGTCTGCTCCATTTGGGGTTGGCGCGGCTCTGGTGGTAATCTTTCCGTTAGTGTCTTGAGAAAAGTGAGTACCTCCTTCTGAGTTGTAGCCATGTCCGTCTGAACTTTGGCAAGAACTTCTTGTCTCTCGATTAAATCAACAATGGTAATGGGAGGTTGGTTCCCTCTGGCTCCTCCAGTCTTCTGTCCTGACGAAGAAGTGGTAGTAGCTCCAACGATTGAAGGTGTCATACTCGAAGAAATATTAGGAGTAGCAGCGGATCTGGCTCTAGTGATAGGAGGCGTCACGCCAGAGGGGATGCTTCCGGAGCTGCTAGTGTTGGTGCTAGAGGATGTAACACCATGATATGTGTTGATTGTGCCGGCAGGAGGTATATTGGTGCCAATAGCAGGGATATTGACGCCAAGAGTATTGTCAGCGCCAGTAGCATCAGGATTAGTTACTGATCCAGACCTAAGATCCACCATCTTGAATTTGGAAAATTGATATGAAATTGAAAATTGATCTTGAAACCGAGAGATTAATATCCTACAATGGTCGCCAGTTGTTTTTGGGTAAAAACTGATTCTGCTGGAAATGGTAAATTTGGGTGTGCCGCCGAGAAACAAATCTAAACCCTAAACAAATGCACTGCACGGGAGTACGTTAGATTCAAGAGATCAATCTGTACAATTCTGGCCTAAACCAAGAAATGGTCGTTTCAGTCTTGCTTCGGTCACAAAATGAAGGAGAAGGGTTGATCATAGGGAGGGAAACGAAGAAGGTGTTGAGATCAGAATGGTTAACTCTGAAGGTGTGGTTGTTTTATGACTTGTATCAGAATGTGGAACTTGCTTGCGGAATGTAAGCTATAAGTTCTTGGTGTTTTCTGGTTACTTGTGTTGATACCACTTGTTTGTTGAAATAGGTTGAAAACCTATTTATACAAGTCATAGTTGAACGCACCCTGATCTCATAGGAAGTGAAAGTAGTTGAGTGATGGAGAAGTGGAGATCGTGTAAAAATGTTGAAAACCACGTCCCTACTATGAGGGAAGACGAGTCGGTTTACACCCACTACTTCTCTGTTGCCACTAATTGTCCGCCTTTCCTGACACTTTCTCATAATGGGCGTGTTGCACGCCGCACTCTGTAAACCACCAGACCAATACCCTGATGAACATCCCCCAGTTTGTGACATGTTTGATGTCTCGAGTATTTTGTAGAAAAATATGAAGCAGGCTGCTGAGTGGGTCTTGCCTGCAAGACCTAATTATTTTGACCAATCACGTGCAAACTAGGCGGCGGCGGTCATATGTTACAGGTCAATCCATGAGACTTGCCGCAAGAAATAACATGTAATGCTTCTTAGGTCAAATAATTAAATTATTTGTGAAATCGATATTTATAAAACATCGTTTGTAATCGATGCATATAAAGCATCGCTTTTAAGCAAGCAACTCGGAATAATCGATGCCCGTAAAGCATCGTTGTATAGAGCTTGTTTAAATTAGTCGCGGAGCTTAATGTCTTAAAAGGAGCATGACCGTCCATCTTCAGGAAGCTCCCATGAGCTATTCGTGCACGCCAAAGGTGAGCTGGTCGGTCCTCATAGGAGAGTGATGGCTAGTAGAAATTTTGACATCTTATTGGTTAGCCCAAGCTAGATCTAGACCGTTTGAATTGGCTAGCCAAATTGAGTGGCTGAGATGATTTGCGGTATTTGTTGGTGTAGTTGCAGGAAATCCTACACTACACCCCTCACAAGAATCCACACAACTAAGACATTGAAGATGAACAACTATGATTTTTATTGATTAATTCCTTGAATGTTTACAAGATAAAATGGAAAAGAGCTAAAGAAATTACAATCACTACAAACTTTCTCTCTCTTAATGACTTGCCTAACACTCGAAAAGATCCCCCCTCAACAGTCCTGCTCGACTCCTTATATAGGGTATTACACAATGGATGACAGCTAAGCTGTCCTTTATTTTCGGGAATGACTTGTGAATTATCGCAAGCGTTCAAATATATAATCTCGCAAGTTTCCTAAGTCTCGCTAAGTCTTCACATCTTTCTCGTGTTTTGGCTGCCGTCATTCATTGCGTCATTTATATTACTCATCTGCGACACCTTCGCAATGCTGTCATTTATTGATCTCGCGAGGTATTGATGTCGCGATATTCTGATCCTACATCTTGCCTCTTCTCATGTCTTCTCTGCGAAGAAGAGAATGCCATGAGAACCAGTTTTTTGAAATGCCGCAATCGCTTGTTTTTCATCAATTTTTGCCGACAAGATTCCGTGGATTAGGGATGACTGTTTACACGTGTCTAAAATTTTCCCTTTTTACCGGCACATTTAATGTTATCCGGTTACACTTTTCTTGTCTATTTAAAGGGGAATTCCTTATGAAAGTATTTCTTTTCTTTTACTTCGTCTTCTTCATCGTATGCAACTTTTTACTGTTGTTTTTCTTCATCGTCTTCTTCATCATTTTTCTGCTATTATTCTTCTGCTACTGTTCTCATCTTTCTTTTTTTGCTACTGTTTCTATGGAGCCATCAAGGTTTGTTAATTTTGCTGGATTTGATCACTTTGTGATTGATCTCTCTTATTGAAGTTGTTTTGTTTTGATACTGTTCTTCTTTTAATGATTCCCCTGCTGTTTTTGTTTTAGCAAGAACAAATCTAACACCAAGTTCACCATTGTGAATCCTACTATCTCCGTGGGCTCGCAACCGAAAACCACTGTCACTAAAAGAAAGCCTGCGAATAGCAAGGTATTTAAGAAACATTTACTCTTTTAATAACAATATTGTTGCCTCTGTTTCTTATTTAACTTGTAATTCGCAGGATGACAAAAATGTTGATAGGTCCCCCAAGAAACCTCGCCGTTCTAAACCTGTTGTACCCGCTGTTTCCTTTCCTATATTCAAACTTACAACTCCTCCTGCGAAATCTTCGCAAGATAAACCAACTGTTTCTACCTGCGAAAATATTGTTGATGATCTTTCTCCTATGCCTGAATTTTTCATAGATCAAATCCCTCATAACAATCTCGTTGCGAATGAGCCCATTTCTTCTCCTATTGTCAATGCCTCTATCGTTTCCCCAGTCATTGATCTTCATGAGACTTCCTCTTATCATGATATTCCTTTAACAAAAAATGACTCATCTCTTCCTTCTTCTATCGTCGTTACTTCCTTATCTGAGCAAATCCCTCTTACTAAGGAAAATTTGGAAGGAATAGACGTGGCCTTCAAAGTTCTATCAGATATTGTGAACGATGCCAAGAAGACTTCTGTCGATCCTATCAAATCTAATGTCTGCGAGGTTTTGAGCAAATACCTTGGCTCCGATAGAATTTCGCAAACATCTTTGGAGCAAGAAGTTAATATTTTGAAGAATGATCTCCAAGCTATGACTGCAAAGTGTAATATTCTCCAACTTGAGAATCAAAAACTTCAAAATGTTTCGCTGGATCGTGATAATCTTCGCAAGAAGAACGAAGAATTGAAAGGTACAATCTTACCTCTGTATTTTTTTTTATCCTCAAGCCCTTGTTCGCCCTTCAAGCTTTAAACCAGAAGCGAAAAATGGAGATATATCAGTTGGAATCTACTGTTGAAGAAGCTCGAATGGATAGGGATGCTTGGATGGAGCAATATAACCAATTAGATAATCTTCATACATATTCTGTTGATCAAATAGATAATCTTTCTAAAGAAAATGTTGACTTAATTCAGAAACAAGGCTCATTAAGTAATGAATTATCTCGCCTCTCTTACTCTTTGACTAAAGCTAATTTGGAGTTGGAAACTTTATCATATGAGAATGTAATTCTTTCTCAAGAGAAGCGAACTCGTTAAACAAGGTGGCGATTTACTCGCAATGATCGATGTTTGTCAAAAAATATGTAAAGAACAAGAACGATCTCTTTGTTCGCCGAGAAATCAACTCGAAGAAGTTATTTGAGAAGGATAAAATTATCCAGGGTAGAATAATCTTAAGTGTAAAGGCAAACCAATTCAAGGATCAATGTTCCAAGTTAGAAGAGTCCAATTCTTCCCTTGCGAAAGAAAATGCCTTACTTGTTTCTAACGAAAAAAGCTTGCGATCTCGACTGAAAGGTTTAATTGGAGATAATTTTGACAATGCCATGGATCACTTGGAGAATAGTTGTTCGGATTTAATCCAACATCTTACCTCGCAAAAGGAAGATAGTCATATTATTTGACTACCTTAACCCATTTATTTATTATTTTGTGATATTTTCCTTGCGAATTCCAAAAATCTGAATAATTTTCTATGTTTTTTTCTTTTGCAGATTCTGAGAAAAATCTTCATTCCTCTATTGCCACTCTAAAATCTGACTATTCAAAAATTCGCAAAGAAAATGGAATACTCGTTGCTTCCCTTGCTCGGTCTCGCGATCGTGCAGAAAGAAGATTCGATTATATGTCTGACTGTAAAGATATAGAGAGTAGAAATTATCAAAAAGCACTCCTTTGTCAATTTCATCTTAAAGCCGAAGTTCTTGTGAATGATGTTTTACTATCTAAATCTCTTGATCCTGTATCTATCGAACCTCTGGAAGTAAGCGATGATGAAGTTCCTAACCCTCCTGACAGCGATTATGATTACAATAGTGGTGAAGAGTTCGCAAATGAAGAGACAATCCCACCTAGTAAAGCTGTCAACGATGATCTGGATGATGGAGGATCTGGTGGAAATATAATAACTGGCGAAAATATGGATAAAGTCGCTGAAGAAAACCCAGTATCTCCTTCTGGTGAAAAAACTGATATTTGAGAATTGACTTTCTCTTGTAATTTTTCTTCTTGTACTGTTACTTCTTTACGTACTTCAATCATCTTTTAGATGTGTTCATCTACTTATTATTACTCTTTCTTGCAACGAGTTTAATTCTTGATATTTAATAATTACTATTTTGTTTTCCATTATCTTCATTTATATTGAAATTCATCATTGCGACAAGATCGCATGACGTCTTTACATTTTCATGTAATGACCCATTGATCTTGCCTTATCATTGCTCTTGTGTGGTCTTATTTTGCCTTCCTAGTTAAAGGTCTTATTTTTCCACCCCTCATTGCGACAAAATCGCAGGACATCTTTACATTTTCATGTAATGACCCATTGATCTTGCCTTATCATTTCTTTAGTATTGTTGCCTCTGCAGGATGTTTTTGTTGCGACAATATGACAGGCCTAAAAAAATTCTTTCGAACTTAAAGCCCCATGACATTGCCGTCTTGCGACGAAATCGCAGGACGTCCTTACACTTTCATGTAAAGACCCATTGATCTCGTCTTAACCTCGCGTTAGTATTATTGCCTCTTCAGGATCATCGCACAAATATGACAAGCCTAAATTTTCTTGCGAAAATAGAGCCTCATGACATTTGCGTCTTAAGACACTTATCAACTCCCTAATGGAGGGTGCCGCCCTTATCATCTCCCTGGTTTCCCCTTCAAGGAGGCGTACATCGGCCATACAAGACTAGATCCTCCCATCCGGTCTTAACAACAACCAGTTGTTTTCGCAGCCTCTTATCCCTTATACCTATAGGGCTTATGGTTACAAGACTGCACCCTAAGTGGAGTTTTCTTCGGGCCGAGTGCAGCATGTGCCAAGACTTGCCAAGAATGGACGAGACACTTCAAATGCCCAGGCACTCTTGGCTCAACCGTGTACCTCGGCGCCTTGGTCATACACTGACTCCTTGGAAGAGACCCTCGGTCGTCCAACCATGGTATAACCTTATATAGTTGGAAATCCAAGGTATCTCTCCCGGATGGGCTTTATTGACCCCAAATTTTCATGACTCAGGTTCCAAGGGCGGTGTAACCTTTTCCCTGAGCCATGTCAAGAGATACCCCCTTATATGACGCACTTTAGGTCTTACATTTGCCTCTTACGAAATATCATTCGCGAACTAGGGTGTACGCCATAAAGGTTCGTCCCATTCGTATAAATCATTCATTCTTGATTATCTCTTGTTATTTTATTTGCGAGATATTCGCACATTCTTTCTTTATTTTATGCAATTTCGCAATCATTCTGTTGCAAGAACTTTTCATATGAATTCATTTCATTTCATCCATTCAATATTTCACAACCTATTATTTCCCTTCCATCTTCTATGGGTAATATTTCTTGAGATATAGTCTATTCCACGGTCTATCCAATCTTTGGCCCACATCTTTGCCCTCAGGATCCATTAGTCTATATGCCCCTGTTCCAACTATCTCCTTGATGATATAAGGTCCATCCCACTTTTTCGCCAACTTGCCACCACTTTCTCGCCGATATCTTGGTGTTTCTCTCAATACCATATCACCTCGGTTGAAATTCGCGTGTCTTGACACGTTTGTTATATTCTCTCGGCTAATCTTTCGATAATTCTCCATATCTGTAGTGCTCTTTCTCTCTTTTCCTCTAATTCATCTAATTTAACCAAAATGTTACCCGCACTAAGATTTTTCTCCCAAGCTTCTCTCTTTGTTATTGGAATAATAACTTCTGTCGGAAGTACAGCTTCAACTCCATATGTTAGACAAAATGGTGACATTCCCGTAGCTTCTCGCCTTGTTGTATTGTAAGCCCATACTGCATTATGCACTTGTTCACACCATGCCTTATTATGTCCTTCTAACTTCTTCTTCAAGATATCTCGCGATTGTTTTATTTGTTGCTTCCGCCTTGTCCATTGGCCTGTGGGTATAAAGGAGTTGATTTCCCACATTTTATTTGAAATGCATTAAGCAAGAATTCTATATTTTGTCCCTCAAACTCGTTTCCCATTATCGATACCAACCGTGCTTTGGAATTCCAAATCTGCATATTATGTTTTCGAATATGAAGGTAAAAATATCTTTATCGCGAATGTGTTGTACCGCTTTTACTTCGCCCACTTTGTGAAATAATCTGTAGCGACAATCGATATCTCCTCCGCCCTGTACTGTAAAAATGGTCCTACAATATCTAACCCCACTTTCCAAAAGGCCATACACTTGTTGAAGAGGTTAATGGTGCTCCTGGTGCATGTATTTTCTTTTCGTGCCTCTGACAATCTTCGCAACGTCTTGATATTTTTTTCGCATCTTCATGCATATATGGCCAATAATAGCCTTGCATTTTCTCCTTATATGCTAAATATCTTCCACCACTGTGATTGCCAGCATCCCCACTGTGTAACATTTTTAACACCGCTTCTCCTTCCTTTCGTGTTAAACATCTAGGCGAGGGTCCATCAAAGGATCTTTGGTATAATACCCCGTCTCTTAATTCATAATTTGTTGCACGGCTTTTTAATTTGTGCATCTCTAATCTATTTCTTGGCGTTTCTCCTTTCATTAGATAAGCATGAAGTTCTGTTCTCCAATCTTCGCAATAGGGTCTTTGTGCTCCATCTTCTATGAGCATTACTTCTGCTTCTTCCTCTTCCTCTTTGTTGATTGATGGTGATAGAAGTGTCTGTATTTTTATGCATGTCGCAGTTGGATCTGTCATCATACTTGATATAAAAGCAAAAGCATCCGCGAGTCTATTGTCTCTTCTTGATATGTGTCTCCATTTTATTTTTGGTATCTTCGCCGACAATTCTTCAACAAGTTTTTTGTATTTTTTCAAGGATGGTTCATTTGTAGTATATTCTTCTTTTATCTGGCGAATAGCTAACTGGGAATCACCGGTGACCCTCACATTCTCCAACTTCATTTCTATTGCGAATCGCAAAGCATGCATTATAGCTTCATATTCTGTTTCATTGTTGGTAGATGCAAATTCCAATCTGAAAGAAAAAGCCATTTTATTGCCTTCTGGCGAAATTACAATGATCCCAATTCCGTTACCTTCTCCATTTGACGATCCATCTACCAATATTTCCCATATGTTTGGCTCAGTTAATAAATCCCTTGGATTTCCATGTTCTTCTTCTATATCCATTATTTTCATCCTCTTCCAATGGAAATTCTGCTAAAAAGTCTGCAACAACTTGTGATTTGGGTGAGGATAGTATTTCATACTTGAGTTTGCAATGACTTACTTGATCATTCCATCTTTCAACCCTTCCTGAACTTTTTGAATTTTTCATTACTGACTCAATTGGTACTTTTGTCATTACCTTAACTGTGTGTGCTTCGAAGTAGATGCGAAGTTTAAATGTTGCGTAAACTAATGCCAAAATTAATTTTTCAATTTTTGAATAATTTTTCTCCGCGGCATTGAATGTTTTTCTGATGTAATAGATTGGCTTTTCCACTCCTGCGTCCATTCGCAGTAATACTGCGCTTAGTGCATGCGAGGTTGTCGCAAGGTAAATTAGTAATTCTTCCCCCGGCTCGCTTTTTGTAAGATTGCTATATCCATTAAATGTTCTTTTATTCCTTGTAACGCCTTTTCACATTCATCTGTCCACCTAAATTTCACTCCTTTTTTAAGTATGTTGAAAAAATGCTTGCACTTATCAGATGATCGCGAGATGAATCTTCCTAGCGAAGCTAATAGTCCATTTAACTTTTGCACATCTTTCATTGTTGCTGGTGTTGGCATATCGCGAATTGCTTGTACTTTCTCTGGATCGACTTGTATCCCTTCTTTTGACACAATGTATCCTAAAAATTTTCCAGATGCCACCCCAAAGGTACATTTTTCCGGATTTACTTTGATGTTGAAATGTCTCATTTGTTCAAAAATTTCCTTCAAATCCCGTACATGATCTTTTGCTTCTTTACTTTTTATTAACATGTCATCCACGTATACCTCTAGTGTTTTATGTATCTTTTTTCGAACACTTTTTCTACCATCCTTTGGTATGTTGCTCCAGCATTTCGCAGACCAAATGGCATTTTTGTGTAACAGTATAATCCTCTTGGAGCGAAAAAGGCAGTATGCTCTTGGTCTTCTTCAGCGAGAGGAATTTGATTGTATCCCTTGTATCCATCAAGAGAGGATATCCTTTCATTTCCTGCTGCTGACTCAACCATTTGCGGAATATCTGGCAAAAGAAAACTACCTTTTGGACAAGCTTTGTTTAGATCGGTAAAATCTATGCAAATTCTTATCCCTTTTTTGTTCTTTGGGACTACGACCATATTCGCTATCCATTCGGTATATTTTGCTTGTCTAATAATTCCGGCATCAAGCATCTTCTGTAACTCTTCTTCTATTTGAGGATGATATGATGTTGCAATTTTTCTAATTCTCTGCTTGAATGGTCTTACATTTTTATCAATCTCTAATTTATGACAAGCTACAGATGGATCTATTCCAGGCATCTCATCCATATCCCACGCGAAAATGTCTTTATAATCTCGCAACAAATCAATAGTCTTTCTTTCCTCATATGCCTCCATTTTAGTTCCAATTTTTAACATCTTGGGTTCTTCTTCAGTTCTGATATTCACTTCTTTTGTAGGCTCTGCCGCAGTGTAGCTAGCCTTTGGTTCTCCCATGGGCGTTGGTCCTTTTACTTCCTTTGCGAGTTCATTCTCTTCGCCATATATTCCTTTTTCTTCTTCTGCTCTTATCATGTAAGTTCTAAATTTTTCTTCCTTTTTCGCTGCTTTTGCCATCTTCTTGCGATCTTTACGCCTCTTCACTTGTTCTTCATAATGTTTTACTTCGATTTGATGATATATCCTTCCTTTATCGGTATCTCCTCTGATTTCGCCAATTCCACTCGGCATAGGAAATTTGACACATTGATGAAATGTCGATGCTACAACTTTTGTCGCATGTATCCATGGTCTTCCCAACAGCATGTTATATGGTGATTCCATATCCACTACACATAACGTCAGATGTGTTTCAATTTCTCCCAACAAAATTCGTATTTTTATCTCCCCTTTAGGTTTTGTTATGGATTTGCCGAAACCATAGATATGATATGTTGCTGAAGTCATTTCTTTAATTTTGTTCCCCAATTCTTTATAAGCATGATAAAACATTATATTCACTGAACTTCCTGTGTCCACCAAAGTTCTATTTATTGCCCATTCTTCCATTGTTTTTGTTGGTTTTCCTTCTTCCTTGCTTGCGTTTATTGTAATCACTAGTGGAGTTGTGTGTCTTAAATTCTCTCTTGGTATCTCTGCTGCTGTGAACATAATCTTATGTTTTTCCCATTCTTTTAAGGGTAACGCCTTCTCTGCTGTTATAATTTTCTTTCCTTCAAAATCTCTTTTGTTTATTCTCCCTCTGATATTTTCATGAAACTCATTAACTATTGTTTTTATAATCATACTACATTCCAATTCTCCATTACTCTCTTTGATTCTGGATTTCTCCAATTTATCCAACATACTCTTGATTTGAACAATTTTAGTGACAATATCCAATCTCTTCTCTTCAATCTCCCTGTTTCTAGCGCCAATATGTAGTTGCAGGAAATCCTACACTACACCCCTCACAAGAATCCACACAACTAAGCCATTGAAGATGAACAACTATGATTTTTATTGATTAATTCCTTGAATGTTTACAAGATAAAATGGAAAAGAGCTAAAGAAATTACAATCACTACAAACTTTCTCTCTCTTAATGACTTGCCTAACACTCAAAAAGATCCCCCTCAACATTCCTGCTCGACTCCTTATATAGGGTATTACACAATGGATGACAGCTAAGCTGTCCTTTATTTTCGGGAATGACTTGTGAATTATCGCAAGCGTTCAAATATATAATCTCGCAAGTTTCCTAAATATCGCTAAGTTTTCACATCTTTCTCGTGTTTTGGCTGCCGTCATTCATTGCGTCATTTATATTACTCATCCGCGACACCTTCGCAATGCTGTCGTTTATTGATCTCGCGAGGTATTGATGTCGCGATATTCTGATCCTACAGTTGGCTGTCGTTGAATTTATTTAAGACCCTTTGTAGGCAACGTGACTAGCCACCTTTGGGAAGACGTTCATGAGCCGTACGGGTAGGCCGTGGCTTGGCCGATCAGTCCCAATGGAATAGGGATGGCCGGTGATCATGGCGACTGTAGGATCATAATATCGCAATGCATAGGGCTCGCGGGATCAATAAACGACGGTACTGCGAGGGAGTCGCAGGAAACTAAAATGAACGACGCGATGAGAAACGACACACAGAACAACTGAAAGACATGGAACCTGGCGAGGGTTAAGAAGTGTCGCGAGATTGAATAGTTGTACACTGGCGACACTTCGCGAGACATTCCCGAAAATAAAGGATAGCTTAGCTGTCATCCACTATGTATTACCCTATATAAAGGGTCGAGTGAGTCTGTTGCAGGGGGGGATCTTTGGAGAATTGTTAGGCAAGTCATTAGGAGAGAGAAAGTTTAAGAGTGTTCTAACTTCTAAGTGTAATTCTATTTTCCTGTGTAAACACTTCATGAATTCAATCAATAAATGTTCTTGATCTTACATCTTTTAATGGACTAATTAATCAAAATATAGTGAGGGGTGTAGTGTGGGAAAACCCGCTACTACATATGCGCTAGAAACAGGGACGAGCAGTGATTGACGAAGAAATTGGAAAGAATATAGATTAACAGAGAAGAGATTTGGAAAAGATACTCAAGAATTCATTGAAAAAGAAAGATGGCTAGAAGAAGAAATGTACAAGGGCAACCAACGATTGTAAGAAGAAGTGGGAGACTTGTTGGAGAAAGGAGGAATGAAACAGAGAATCATCAAGGATGAATATGAGAAATGATGGAGAAGGTCAAAACTAGCCACCAATCTCCCAGAGCAAACGCGGTGTGGATTATGATAGAGTAAGTGTGCATACTTGGAGATCCGATTCTCAAGACGAGAGAGAAGAGGAGCAGCAGGCTGGTGAACAATGGACAAGGAGAGCAAGGGATGAATGGAGAAATGAATCCTGTGAAACGAAGAAATGGCGGCGTTAGAAAGATTGAGACAAACAATACACGAAGAGAGACGATTAGAAGCAGAGGAGCGAGCAAACTTGACAAGACAAAATCATGAACTGAGGATGGAAAATATGAGGTTGCAAAGAAGGAGATCTAGAAGTAGCGTGAGATCAAGTTCTAGATCGAACAGAGAAGAAAGAAGGAGAGTTTTACCAATGAAAGTGCGGGAAGAAACACAAAATCCGAATACAGAGCATGGCGAGAGAACTGGGGAAATAGAAGATCGTCATATTCCTCAGCCTGAAAATCTTCAAAATGAGCGAAATAGGGAAAATCAAGAAAACATGCAACTCCAAGGGCCGAATGATCCAGCTGCTGAAGGAAGAGTAATTCTACACGGGAGAGAAGAATTGAGAAGAAACCGAGAGATCGAGGATGACATTGAGAGACACTACATTGAACAAGCGCGACTAGATCGCGAAAGAGAAAGAATAAGAGCAGAAATGGAAAATCAAGAGATGGAAGAAGCAATCCGGCAGAATAACCATGACAACCGCGAGAGAAGGAGGGAACAAAACCGTACCAATAGAAATATTAACGAACAGTATGATAGGGTGCAGATGATGAGAGTTGAGAGGCAACCAAGAAGAGAGAACAACCGACATAATGGCGTGCGAATTAACGAAAGAAACGAAGAAGAGCGTCGCGAGGAGAGAAGAGGAGAAAATAATGAGCAGGAAGGTCAAAATAGGCACGAGCGAAGAAGGAGAGAAGCAGAGCTAAAAAGACCAAGTAGAAACAAATTTCGAGGCAAATGAACAAATCTTAAGAGAACTAGCCGAAATGAGAGGATTACCGAATAATAGAAGGGAAGGAGGAAGAAGACAACCGGACGAAGCCATCGCTTGAGAAGCCGCGAAGAATCCCTTCACGCTAGAAGTACAAGATGGGAGGAATACCTCCTAAATGCAATCTACCCGCATTAACCAACATCTTTGATGGAACAACTTGTGCGATACAACATATTAAGGCTTACATGAGATGTATGTTACAATGGGAGAATCATGATGCCATATTGTGCAAATATTTCGCGTCAAGCTTAATAGGAGAAGCACTAAAATGGTTTGAAGGTCTGCCAAGGAACACAATCACATCATTCAATCATTTACAAGCCACATTCCTGGGAGCATACATAAGTAACAACTCTGCGCGACAGGTATTGAAGATGTATTCGGAGGTTGAAACAAAGGATTGGCGAGAGCTTAAGACAGTTGACAGTAAGATGGAGGACCATGTGCAGCGAAATGGCAGGACGGGTTGAGGAGAGATATCTCATACTCTCATTTGTGAATGCTCTCTTCGCGACTAACTTGTTATACATTCAAATTTTTAGAATCAAAAATACAATCACGATGGCGTAACCGCGAGAATTACGGGAAGAATATATTGCCTTAGAAGAAAGACAAAATGAAATGAATTCTTATCCGGTCGCGAACACGAGCTCCAACGCCGCGAACGCAAGTTTGTTACCTCAATTCATAAATACAAAGTGGCGAGCACTTCGCAAGGACAAGAGCAAGGAGAGAGCGATGAGGGATGACAGAAGATAGTAGCCATGGGAAGCCACGATCAAGAAGAGTTTGAGCGTGAAAGGAACTACTACAACCGTAACAAACAATAATAAGATTCAAGAGGCTAGATCATGTGCAAGAAACTTATGATGGACGAAGACAAAATAACCGTGGAGGGCAGAGAAGTCATAGAACAAGATGGGAACAGCATTAAGATGCCTCCACCGAATGCTAGCGTTGAAAAGATCCGGGAAGCTATACTTGTGATGGAAAATGTACCAAGCACCTTGGAATGTTGGAATGGAACCACCGCCAAAGCGATAGAAGTCATGAGTTTTGTTCTTACCATCGCTTCCATGGGCATCAAACAAACGATTGTAGAAACATAAAGAGAATTATTCTCGTGGATGATTGATCGGGGGAAGTCGAATCACTTTCTAAAGGGAGAAGAAACAGTCGACATTACCACCACCACCAGAGATGCAAGTAAAAGTGTCGCCGAAAGGAAAGGAAACATTTGTGATAGAAGTAGGAACAAAAAGCCAAGAATTTGAACCGCAACTCTACTTTGACGCAACATGTAGCAAATGAACATTAAATATTAACTAAGTGCCAAAAGAAAGGGTTGGAAGCAACATGTGAGAAATGAAAAGAGAAAGGAAAATGATGGTAGATGCTATATAAGTGAGGGTGAACATAACCCGCGAGGTGAATGCTTAGAGACAGACCAATATTATAACAATGAAGAAGCAAAAGATATGAGGAACAAAAGGCATAAGAAGTGAATAATCAATAACAAACAGGATGCAAAGTAACAATTTGAAGTAATGATGTGCGAGAATCTCGCAGCCAAGAGTAAAATGAGAATACGACTAAGAAAGAAAAGTGAAATACAACAAGTGAAACAGAATCGTGCGAATACTTCGCAAACAAATATCAACAAATAATGAAACATGAATGATTGAATGATTTAACAAATATAAATGCGCAAATGAATGGGACGAACCTTTATGGCGTACACCCTAGTTCGCGAATAACATTTCGTAAGAGGCAAATGTAAGACCTAAAGTGCGTCATATAAGGGGGTATCTCTCGCCGTGGTTGGGGGGAAGGTTACACCGCTCCCGAAGCCCGAACCATGAAAATTTGGGGCCCATGAAAGCCTATCCGGAAGAGGTACCTTGGATTCCCAACTATATATGTAGGTTATACCCGGTTGGGCGACCGAGGGTCTCTTCCTAGAGTCGTGTATGCTCAAGGCGCCGAGGTACACGGTTGAGCCAGAGTGCCCGGGATGGATGAACCTACCCTGGCCATTCTTGGCAAGTCTTGGCATGCGTTGCACTCGCCCGAAGAAAACTCCACTTAGGGTGCAGTCTCGTAACCATAAACCCTATAGGTATAAGGGATAAGAGATCGCGAAAACAACGGTTGTTGTTAAGACCGGATGGGAGGAGCTAGTCTTGTATGGCCGATGTTTCGCCTCCTTGAAGGGGCAACCTGGGGAGATGATAAGGGCGACGCTCTCCATTAGGGGGGGTGTCAAAACAGACGCAAATGTCATGAGGCTCTGTTCTCGCAAGAGAATTTAGGCTCGTCATATTTGTGCAATGATCCTGCAGAGGCAATAATACTAACGCGAGGGTAAGGCGAGATCAATGGGTCTTTACATGAAAGTGTACGGACGTCCTGCGATTTCGTCGCACGACGGCAATGTCATGGAGCTTTGTTTTCGCAAGAAGACTTAGGTCTGTCATATTGTCGCAAATAAAACATCCTGCAGAGGCAAAAATACTTGGAAAATGATAAGGCAAGATCAATGGGTCATTACATGCGAGTGTAAAGACGTCCTGCGATTTTGTCGCAATGAAAGGTGGCAGGGGAGGACCTCTAATTAGGGAGGTCTAACTCGGAAGACCACACAAAAATGATAAGGCAGGGTCAATGGGCCTCTGCATGAAAATGTAAAGGCGGCCTGCGACTCTGTCGCAGAAAGAAAAATTAAAATCAAATCCCTAATTGGGATAGATTTATTTAATAAAATATTCAGTGAGCAACTACGCTCACACAAAGGTATTAACTAAGAAAGGAAGAAAGAAATATGGGAATTACTCCATCAAAGAGTTAAATCGTTCAAACAGAAAGAAATTCTGGCAAATTACAAAGAGCATTTAACTCTCTACATCAACATTATCAAATACAGAGGATGGTTGAGACTTTTCTGCGCCTTTATCAGCTTCGCCCCCTCTAATTGGTTGATTTTCATCAGAAATGTTTTCATTGCCTTCGTTCTCTCCAGATACTGGATTTTCATCAGGAGTCTTTTTATTTGGATCTTCATCGACGATTTCCTTATCAGAGAGATCCTCGCAGCTTTCATATTCATAATCACTATCTGGAGCATTAGGAACTTCATCATCACTTACTTCCAAAGGATCGACGTGAATAGGATCAAGAGACTTCGACAGCAAAATGTTATTCACAAGAACCTCCGCTTTTAGAGGGAATTGGCGAAGCAATGCCTTTTGTTGATTCTTACTATCAATGTCCTTACAATAAGACATATAATCAAATCTTCGCTCTGCACGGTCGCGAGAACGAGCAAGATGCGCGGAGAGTAGTCCATTTTCCTTGCGAATTTTAGAATAATCGACTCTGAGGGTGGAGATAGTGGAACGAAGCTTTTTCTCAGAATCTGCATAACAAATACACAAGATCAGAGAAAACTCTTATCGAACATTGTTGGCATTTTCGGGGTAATAAACCGTTCATGGAATAAATACATAAATTAAGATAGTCAAATAATTTGACTACCTTCCTTTTGAGAAGTAAGATGTTGGATTAAAGCTGCGAAATTATTCCCCAAACGGTCCATGACATCATCAAATGAATCTCCAACTAAGCCTTTCAATCGAGATCGCAAATTCTTTTCATTAGAAACAAGTATGGAATTTTCTACGCCAAAGTAGAGTTGGATTTTTCTAAGTTGACACATTGTTCTTGGAATTGCTTCGCTTTTACACTCAAAGTTATTCTGCCTTGAATAAGTTTATCTCTCTCGGCAGTAATTTCTTCCAGTTGGTGTTTCAAAATATGTTTAGCTTGTTCGCGTTCTTCACATAACTTTTGACAAGCGGTATACTGCTGCGAGTAGCTCGCCATCTTATTCAACAGAGAACGTTTCTCTTGAGAAAGAGTTTGATTCTCATCTGATAAAGTTTCCAACTCCAAATTAGTTTTAGTCAAAGTATAAGAGAGGCGAGATAAGTCATTACTTAATGAGTCTTGCTTTTGCGATAAATCAAAATTCTCTTTCGACAAGTTATTTATTTGATCAGTTGCATAGGTATGAAGACTATCTAAGAGATTATACTGCTCCATCCAAGAATCTCTTTCAACTCGAACTTCTTCAGCGATAGACTCCGCCTGATATATCTCCATTATTCGTTTCTGGTTTAATACTTCGAAGACGAGCAAGGATTTGAGTTGTAAAAAAAAAAAAAAAAAAAAAAAAAAAAAAAAAAAAAAAAGTGGGGGGACGGCGAGAGCATACCTTTTAATTCTTCATTCTTCTTGCGAAGGTTATCACGATCAAGGTGGAGACTATTGCACTTCGCGGTCATAACCTGGAGATCATCCTTCAGCTTACTAATTTCTTGAACCAAAGATGCTTGCGAGACCTTATCAGGACCAAGGTGCTTACTTAAAATCTCGCAGACGTTGGATTTGATAGGATCAGCGGAATTCCTCTTGGCATCATTCACGAGACCTGAAAGAACCTTAAAGGCCACATCTATACCCTCCAAATTTTCCGCCGTTAGAGGAATTTGCTCTACCAAAAAAGATGAATCATCCTTTTGCGAAAGAACCTCATGAGGAGAGGAAGTTTCAGGGAGAAAAGTGATTGGAGAAATAGTAGGGACATTGATAGCAGAGGGTGGTATAACATCGTTGGTAGGAGGACAGTTATAAGGAACTTGATCTATGAGGAGTTGAGGCATAGAAATATTGTCATTGGTAGTAGTACCAGAGGAAGGGGGCACAAAGTTATCTTGCGAAGATTTCGCAGCAGGAGATGAAGATGTGAATGAAGGAAATGGAACGTTGGGAGTAACAGGTTTGGAGTAGCGAGGCTTTTTGGGAACATGGCCAGTAGTTTTATCATCCTGCGAATGACAAATTAAATAAAAAGCAGAGGCAACAATGTATTGTTGATAAAAAATAAATGTTTCTTGAATACCTTGTCGCTCGCAGACTGTCTTTTTGAAGTCATAGATTTTACTCGCGAAGTGGACTTTGGTTGTGCGAGGGGTTCTTGTTGCGAAGTAGATTTCGATGGCGAGCCCAAAGAAAGAAGAGGGTCCTTCACGATAAATCTAGTTCTGGGTTGGTTCTTGCTAAACAACAATGGCAGAAAAAGAACTACAAAGTTAATCATACCAATGTGATTTCAACAAAGAAAGTTAATCTCAAATCTGATCAACAACAAAATCAGCCAGATATGGCAAAATTAACAAACCTGGACGTCATGAGAGTAACAACTGGTAGAGAATAGCTAAAGTGGTAAAGAAGACGATAAGAAACAGCAATAAGCAAACACTTGCAGAACGATGAAGAAGAAGAACACTTGCAGACGATGAAGAAGATGAAAAAGGAAAGGAAAATTCTTCACGGGGGGTGCTCCTATAAATAGATGAGAAAAACATTATGACCGGATAACATTAAATGCACCGGTAAAAGAGGTAAATATAGACACGTGTAAACGGTCACTACCCAAATCCAAGGAAGCTTGACGAAAAGAACTTTAGCAGAATTCAAATATACAGCATAAGCGAGAAGAGATTGCGAACTCGATTATTCTCTGTAACACATGAGGCAAGAAATGACACTTCGAATATAGGAGCTTCGGCACTTCGCAAAAGAATAGAGGCAAGTACGTACTTTTCAAGTACAGTATTCTTCTGCTCATTCCCTCATCAACAAAAACCAAAGATCACTACAACAACAGATTTTTCCTTCAAGATCGCTCTTCAAGCAATATTCAAGGAAAAAGAGGCAAGATGTAGGATCATAATATCGCAATGCATAGGGCTCAGGGATCAATAAACGACGGACTGCGAGGGAGTCGCAGAAACTAAAATGAACGACGCGATGAGAAACGACACACGTAACAACCGAAAGACATGGAACCCTGCGAGGGTTAAGAAGTGTCGCGAGATTGAATAGTTGTACACTGGCGACACTTCGCGAGACATTCCCGAAAATAAAGGATAGCTTAGCTGTCATCCACTATGTATTACCCTATATAAAGGGTCGAGTGAGTCTGTTGTAGGGGGATCTTTGGAGAATTGTTAGGCAAGTCATTAGGAGAGAGAAAGTTTAAGAGTGTTCTAACTTCTAAGTGTAATTCTATTTTCCTGTGTAAACACTTCATGAATTCAATCAATAAATGTTCTTGATCTTACATCTTTTAATGGACTAATTAATCAAAATATAGTGAGGGGTGTAGTGTGGGAAAACCCGCTACTACAGCAACATATTATTGGTCGCATAAAATTAGATCTAGGCCGGTCAATTCGGCTAGAGAAGTTGGACGGCTGAGATCATTTTTGCGACAATAATGTGCTGTCGCTGGCCGTAATAAGGCTGTTATGGCCGTGTGGCCAACCTATTTTGAGCTAAAGATTTTAAGTGTTAGCTGCGGGATGGGAGCAGTTCGATATGCCAGGGCTATAGCCTAGCCGCCGGTGAGCATATACATACCTTGCCCGTCAATCGGAATTAAATCTAGGCGGGTCAATTCGGACAGCGAAGCTGGACGGCCACGATTGATTTAAGACTTCCATGTGCGGTCTTAATTCCTTTAAAACCTTTTTCGTCCGCGTGTCTTGCCTACTTTTTGGCTTGCGGTAAGGGTTGTTGCTGGTTCTCTATAAGGAGTCCGATTGGTTGGAATAACAGTGGGCCCGACAGTGAGTATCATGGAGCTTATCTGGTCACGCTGAGAGAAAGCCGGGCTCGTCGAATCGGCTGGCCAAAACGCATGGTCGTGATTGTTTTGAAACTGACATGGGCAGCCTATGTTCAATTCCTTAAGGAATTAAGTGTGCGACTATCCAACTTCCAGTTTTAATCAAAAGCGTGTGATGTGCATTTAAAGCGATTTGATTGGTTGATGAGAAAGAGGGGCCAGCATGCAGTAATATGGGGCATGTCCAGTCGGACACGGGTAGCTTCTGTTAGGGAAAACTGGCCGGCCAAGTGATGTGGCCGTGCCTCCTTTTGCTTCTGCCTTTATTTGTCGTAGCTTCTCTTTGTCTCTACTTTTGGTAGGATTTTGCTCCTACTAGTCCATGGCGGATCAATTTCGTAGCTTGCCTAGGTTTAGTTTCGACCAATGGGGTTCGAGATATTGCGCAGGCTGCAAAAAGATTAATCTTTGCAAATTAATAAAATTAGGTTGGAAAGATTGAATTTTGTGAGCTGCCACAAAGTCAATCAACTTTGGTGAATTTTGTGCGTTAATACAAAATCACTAATTTTGTCTCAGAGGGCAGCATAACTTTGCGTGCTTCTGATTGAGTACTTCTATGCACATCTTATTCCTGACACTTCTGGAAATTCATGCTACTCATCTGCGAGAGAACGTTAATTTTCATGTCATGTCAACATTAAGTGTTTGGCCGGGGAACATAGCGTAGAATAAGTACTCGACATGCCATGCATTAGTGAGTAATGCAGGCAGGAGATTAAATTTATAGAATATTTGGGATTATTGCTGCACGCAACATTCTGGATAAATTTTATGTATAAATATACTGAATTGCTCAATACATATGTGAGAAATGAGGCCTAGGAACTCATTACATTTAAATGGCTCTGTTTCTTTGCAAAATGACAGCACATTAAATACAGGGTCTTACAATTTTAGCCTTGAACTAAAAACCACCATCAACAAGACCAAAGCTAATGAGTTATTTTTTTGCTGAGCTGAGTATAACCCAAGCTTATATTGCTCAACTTGCTGAACAAACTGATTTATCGATTGCTCAACTAACGCAGTCGGTAGAAGATCGTGGTCTTACTGAGGATACAAGTTATAATTTTTCTTATACTCTTGACATTTATGATGAAACCGCTTTAACTAATGAATCAATGTGTATGCAGAATGATGATGAACTTGATAGTTGTGATCATAGGAATAGAGACAGTGTCATACCAAGTGAAGGTGGTGTATTTAGTCCAACTCCTGATCGTGTTAATAATCACTCGCCTATTCAAAAGGATGAGTTTAGGATTGAGGACACCATTATTTTAGACGGTGTGACATATCAGTGCTATAACAATGATTCTTATAAAGAATGTGTTAGTTAAGGCTAATGACTTAGAGACATTACACTCTATCTATAAGGTTCCTTTTAATCATCTTTATTGTGATATTCCTATTGATTCCTTGGTTGATGATGATTATGATGATTATTTAGTTTAGGGTCACAAACCTATTGGAGAAGTTAATATGCCTAGAATTGTTAGCACAACTTTTCAGAAGATTCCTAATTTTGGGTTAGAACTGTGTGTTTCTCCAGTATTACTAGATTATTTTGCATCTCGTGACTTCTCTTTTCCTGTGCATGTCTCTCATATTGTTTCAGCTCCCATCTCTAGCGAACCCTTTGACTCGATTATTTTTGATCAAAATGATACATCCTTTGCAAAAATCAGGTTTGGGGGTAGCTCTTTCCTATTGATAGTCTCTATATCTTTACGCTGCTTCAGCGAGGATTTGAGGCTGTCATCGGGTGTATATGTTTTGCTCTGGGTTGATCCCCAAATATTTAGGATGTTGATATATGTAGAGTCTTATTTGTATATTCCAGTAGGTATGTCTATGTTCTTGTTTTATTTTTTATTTTTATTTGGTTACTTTTTGCACATCATTTTCTCAACTTAATTTCTACGTTGGATGACTCAATTACATCTAGGACAATGCAATGTTTAAGTGTGGGGGAGTGGCAATTTCATTAGGAAAAAAAAATGGTATGAAACTTTCGTTAGGAAAAAAAATGGTATGATCAGCTGTTGAGCGTTTTTAAAAAAAAAAATCATGATATGACCAGCTGATGAGCGGGTCTTTCTGATAATATGTCTCGTTGTTTAACAAACATTTGTCTAGCACTATTTAGTGGATCCATCTCGCTATTTATCAAACATTTCTCAACCATTGTTTAGTGGATTCATCTCGCTGTTTAGCAAACATTTCTCTTTACCATTGTTTAGTCGATATGTCTCGCTGTTTAGCGGACATCTCTTATTCATTCGCTGTGGAGCGGATATATTTTCATTTTTGTTTTGCCCAGGACTAGAAAAATGTAAGTGTGAGGGATTTGACAGGCACATAAGTGCAACGCATTTGCACCCATAATTACATTAACTAGGACTCGTTATTGAGCTAATAATGTCATTTTAAGCATTTGACAGGTACTACAAGCTAATCCGACCACCCGTAAAATAAACTGGTTAATTAGCACCTAAAGTGGCGTTCACTACTACAAGAACCAATTGCTGCGGCACCAAAGACAAGAGGAGTTAGCTACTGTCAGTTATGGGAGTTAGATAATTGTCGCATCCAATCAAGTGTCTCGGAAAAATTCAAAATGACGAATTGTCATTTGCTGTCCCAAACGTTGGAAATGCCAAGGGAAGTAACTTGGACATTGAAATGATAACCTGGTGTTTATGGGTGAAAACTACTCCTGCTGGATTTGGTAATTTGGGGTGTGTGGATGAGGAATGAATCTAAACCCCTAAACAAATGCACTGCGCGGTGAGTGCTTGTAGATTCGGAAATCAATCTGTGCAAGTCCGGCCTAAACCAAGAAATGGTCGTTCCAGACTTGTTTCGTTCACAAAGTGAAGGAGATGGGGTTGATCTTAGGGAGGGAAGCGAATAAGGTGTTGAGATTGTGAAGGTGTTGGCTTGCTTATGACTTGTAAAAAGTCTGAACAGGCTACGAGGATGCAAGCTATCGATTCCGGTGTCTTGTATCAACACTTGATTTATTTTCTTATCTGGACTTGCTCTTATTTTTGGAAATCGGGAGGAGAACCTATTTATACAAGTCATTGAGCCTTATTCACGTCTCTCGTGGGAAGTGGAGGAAGTGGAGTGATGGAGTAGTGGAGTTTGTGTGTCAGTGTTATGATAGGTGTCTAAAACACCGTATTATTTATCTATTGTTTATGCTTTCTCTGCTAGTTTTCTTGTAAATTGTGTATCTTATGTTTTGTTTTTGAGTATTCAGGTACTTTGAAGTCATTTGGATCAAAAGGAGAGGAAACATGGAAAAAGCATTGGAGGCAGATTATTTCTCAGTATTTGCTTTTATTTCTTCATCCCTATCTGAAAAGTTTGTCGGCTTTAGTGATGCGAATTTTGTCTGAAAAGCATGACTGCTTTAGTGATGAATGAATTGAAGGAAAGAAGTGAATATGAGGAGTAAAAGATGGTTGCGGTTGGCGAAAGAAGGTGCCCATTTGGAGCAGGCTAGGCTGCACGAGAAGGAGTGAATAGGCTGTCGGTTTGGCGAAACTGACAGGTTAAAACAGATATGGGCATCCCTTATCCAAGTCAGTGGGGTGTCTATAACAATTTCCTTTCCTACACCTAAAATTGAGAGAAAATATCTCCTCAATCATGTTTTGTGCGGCTGTGTTGGTTGTCTAAAAGTATGGAAAATACCAGAGCCAGAGAGAAATCGAGAGAGAAAAGACGGGTTTCCTACATACAACCTAGTAATGGTGAAATTGTTGCTGGTAGTGGAGATTAATTAGGACAGGGGGTTGAATTGTTGCAGAGATTCCGTTATTCGCATGAAATCAGAGAACAATAAGGAGTTAGATCTGGTGGATGTTGTTATGAAGAGAAAGAGAGCTAGGATTTGTACTGAATCGAAATGAAGAGGATTGAAATTCATGGGTTTGGCTGAACTGATAGGAGATGTATGGGTTTGGAGCAGTTTTGCTGAAGATTCAAATCAGATGAAAGAAGATTGGGTTAGAATTTTTGCTGCAATTGAAGATGGGAAGAAGTTCAGGAACCGGTGATTGAGTAAATGGGCTGTGTGAGAATTGAAACTGTGCTTATAACAGCAGGTGATAGCGATTTGGAGCTGGGGTTCAGTTAGCTGAGAAGAGGCTCGTGAGGTCGAAATTTACAGGGAAGAAATGGCAGTTGTGCCAATATAATTTGGGAATTCAGTATAAACTGAAATTGGTTGTTACTGTGAATTCTTGATCTCTGAATTAGATGGGTATTCGTTGTATGGAAAAATGGGGTTAACTGAGCCTATAATACTACAAACGGAGTTGCAGGTACAATTTATGATGGCAGAAGATAAAATGAACTGCCACCAGTTGAATGTTTGTGGAGTTGAAGCTTAAGTGAATACGCAGAGTTAGAATGGGTGTAATGGAATTCGGGTGAGCAAGACAAGTTGTTTCTGCTTGGTTTTGACTTGTTGCGAGATGGGAGAATGGTTGCTTGCAAGATGCAAGTCTGTTATTATGACAGCTAATGAACTAGTGCAGATTAAACTTAAAGCTGCAGATTTTAGGTGATGTTGTTGTGTAATTGCGAGATGATGCTCTTCATTGCTGCATGGAATGTGATGAATTGGCTGTGAAGATGTTGTTGAGCTGAATGAATTCAGTGTGGTGATTCTAGGATTTGAACTGAGTTTGTTGGTGGTGGTCTTGAGATGAGAAAAAGAGATGCAGGAGGATATTAGGATGTTGTTTCCATGAATCTGAAGCTTGAATCTGTGATGCTGCTACTTATTGTTGATGGGTACTTGCTGCCAGTGGAGGCTTGTTTTTCTGCTGTTGTAATTGAAGAATGAAGCTGTTGTGCCAGGGAGCTGTAGCTTGGAAGTTATGCACCAAAGAATCGCGTGATGGAGTCTGGTGGCATTGCAGACAGTGTTTAGTGTAGCTGAACAGAAATGAAAGGAATTATGGATCTGTGGTTCAATTATGGGGATTGTATTCGATGATTGGGTGCTGGTTGTGTTAGCTTTTGGTGATGCAGCTGCAATGACAGTACGAGAAGAATGAAGCCAAGAATGGACTAATTGCAGTTGGAGTTTGAATTGGAGTTACAGGCTAATTCAATTGACCTGGTTTTAATGATCTGTGTGTGATGGCTTAAGCAGATGTTCTGCAAGGAACTGAAATGGGTATGATGCAGCTGCTATTGAGCAATTGAAATGGCCTTGAGCTGATGCTTATGGGTTGTGCTCGAGTATCTGGAAGCTGTAAGGTGTAGTGCAGTGAGCAGCAAGATTATGAGCTGAATATGAGGAGTGAAGCGCCACTATGGCTGCAACTGAGGTGCTATGGAACTGCAAGGAGTTGGAACGAAGGCTGTGAAGCACCAAGATGGTGCAACAATGGGTTATGGCCTCGCAATGGTTCAGTCTTGGCCAATAGAACCGGTCAGTCTAGTTAGCACTCTAACTCAGACCTTGACTCACCAAGTTAGACTCGACTCGGTGTTTGGTCTTCTCGAGATATTTCTGATCGGCGAGGTGACTTTCCCGGCGCAGATTCGGTAGGAAACCCAGTTTTCAGCGAGCATATTTTTGAGACATATTTTCACATGGGTTTCTCACACATGGTTCATGGGCTTGGTGGACTTTTTGGTGATGGACTTTGAAGACCTAATTTTGGAAAGTGGGAAGGCTATAAAAAGAAAGGGTTTCTATTCTTTTGTGATCACGTATTCTTCTTGGAGTTTTGCAGAGAGCCGGAGCTAGGGTTTGCTTTCATTTAATATTTTCATCTTCTTTATTTTATTTCCATTATTATTTGATGATGAACCCAATATTATGAGTAACTAAAACTCTCTTTGATTAAGGGCGATTTGAAGCCCGAAATATGAATCTATATTTGATATGAAAAACTTGTTCTCTTGCATTCATTAATGTTATTGATTGATTTCTACCATGCTACTATTGTCTATGGATTATTTGTTAAGGGTTTAAGTTCGAAATTGAATCATTAATTCTTAATCTATTTGCTAGTTTAGATTTTCTTCGACCCGTAATTGTCTAGAGAAAATAAACGCAAGTAGCAATATATAGGTATTGATGATGGGAGTTTGTTAAGTACCTATATGTAGAAATCAACACTAGTAGGTGATTCATGCTTTTGAGTTCATCACTAGGAGCAACCTTTTCTCTCATAACTTAGAGCATTTGTTTAAGTCAAACCTAGTAAGCGTACCTCTAGGAAACTTGGCAAGTAGAAACCGGTAGTCGAGCGCTTCCGTACCCGGTGAGCTAGGAGATAATAACGGACTAGTTGAGCGTACTAATTATTCTAGGGTTGTTAGTAACATGATAATGTGAAGAACATAGCTATCTATCAATTTGGTTTGTATTCCGTGGTCTAGAATGAACCTTTAATCAATTGCATCTCATATTTGAATACATTTTACAATTTTCAAAGCATTTCTACAACAAAATCATCTTTGCTAAGAGTATTTGCATAACAACTTGAACTTCATACCTCCCTTGGGACGATCCTACTTACATTATACTACTTGCTAGTTAAAGAGAAGTAGAGAAATTTATTTTTGCGAGATTGACACCTCGTCAAAATTGGCGCCGCTGCCGGGAGGAGTGGCAAGTTTAGTTATTTTTAGTTGTTATTTTTGCTTTTATTTTCAATTTCTATATACTTATTCAACCTCTTAGAATCGATTTTCAGGTACTAATTCTTTGGTGAATGCGTGGAGAGGGCAGAGACCAAGTCCAATTGGTATACGTCTTCGTTCGTGCACTTTACTTAAGGATTTCATTCGAAAGCGATCAACACTCCACTTCCTCAAAGTTCTACACCAAGTGAATTCTCGGACTCGGACGAAGAGGAAGACAACACAATGGGAGGTCGACCACCCGCTCCAAGAACACTCAAGGAGCTCACTTCTCCAAACCTAGATCGCAGACCTTTATGTATTCAATTGAATGGAACCATTGAGTTGAAACCACAATTGATTAACTTGCTGCCCAAATTCGTAGGTTTAGCGGGAGAAGATCCTAATCGTCACTTGCAACAATTCCATCATGTTGTGACTAGTATGAAGCAAGCAACCGCAGATGCGGATATGGCTATGATGACAAACTTTTCCTTTCTCTCTTTTAGATATGCAGAGAGAGTGGTTCTTTTGCTTACCCGCCGGAAGCATAACCACATGGAATGGAATGAAGAAATTGTTCCTTGAGAAGTATTTTCCAAAGATCAAAAGCAGCTGTGATTCGCAAGGAGATTTGTGGTATTAGGCAAGTATCGGGAGAGACACTCCATGAGTATTGGGAGCGCTACAAGAAGCTTTTAGCTAGCTGCCCACACCACCAAATCAGCGATCAACTTGTGATTCAATATTTCTACGAGGGGCTGCTTTCTAATGATAGAAATTTGATCGATGCCGCAAGTGGTGGTGCACTTACCAACAAGACCATTGCGGAAGCTACAAGTTTGTTGGAGAATATGGCTGCGAACACTCAACAATTCTACACTCGAGATGAATCAGCAGTAAGGAAGGTGAATGAAGTTGGCAATTCTTCACACATGGAACAAAGGATGGGCAACATGGAGAGAATGATGACTCAAATAGCTGCAGCTGTCATACCATCATCATATACCGAAGATGTTGAGCAAGCAAGTGCTATGTACCAAAATCAGCAAAGGCCGAGGTACGATCCGTACTCCAACACATACAATCCAGGTTGGCGTGATCATCCGAATTTCGGCTATGCAAACAAGCAAGCCGCAAATCCTACTTTCAATCAACAAGGAGGATATCAATTCATGCAAAGACCACCACAAGAAACTCAAGGCACGAGTATAGATGACAAGTTGAATCTCATTCTCAACACAATGGTGCAAGATAAGCAAAAGTCAGCAATGGAGATGAAGGACATCCGAACACAAATGGGTCAATTAGCTAATGCCGTGAGCAAATTGGAAGCACAAGAAGAGGAAAACTTACTTCGCAATCAATAAATCACAAGGAGAATGCCAATGCTATTGAGTTACGAAGTGGGAAGCAAGTAGAGAAACCGGAAACATCACCGGTGTCCCATGAACCTGAGTTGGAGAAAGAAGAGGGTGAAACAACCCCTAAAAAGGCTGACCCGGTAACAAATTCTAACTCTAAAACTCATGTTTCTACTTATGTTACTTCTCCGCCTTTTCCTAGCAGGTTTGCAAAGTCGAACAAGGAGACATTGTACCAAGAGCTTTTGGAAATCTTCAAGAAGATTGAAGTGAACATTCCACTCATTGAGGCGATAAGGCAAGTTCCACGTTGGGCAAAGTTCTTGAAGGAATTGTGCACTAACAAGCACAAATTGACCGGTAACGAGGTAATGAGTGTGGGGGAGAATGCTTCGGCATATCTTCAAAAGAAACTCCCACCTAAGTTGAAAGACCCCGTAGTTTCACCATACCATGTACTATTGGTAAAATCAGGTTTGAACGTGCTATGTTAGATTTAGGAGCATCCATTAATGTTATGCCCGCCTCCGTTTATGAATCATTGAATCTTGGACCTCTTAAGAATACGGTATTGTTATACAACTTGCCGATAGGTCTAATTCTTACCCGAAAGGGGTTATTGAAGATGTTTTGGTGCAGGTTAATCAACTCATATTTCCAGCTGATTTCTATGTTCTTGACATGATGGATGAAGATTCACCATCGTCTACTCCTTTGCTGTTGGGTAGACCGTTTATGAGAACCGCTAGAACAAAGATTGACGTTTTCAAGGGCGCTTTAACTATGGAATTTGATGACGAAGTCATAAGTTTCAATATCTTTGAGGCTATGAGATATCCTAGTGATGTGCATTCCTGTTTTTCAATTGATATTATTGATTCTCTAGCTCAACAGATTTTTGAATTGAATGGTGAAGATGCTTTAGAAAACACCATAGTGGAAGGTTTAGGTTATGGAAAATACAAAGACATTGAAAGTGAATTGTCTATTTGTGATGAGCTTAAAGAGGTCTGTTTTATCTCTTAACTCATTAAAAGAAGTTCCACCAAAAGTATAATGTGTCTTATGTTTCTTTGCCGCTTACTAATGAGAAACTTTTACCGTCGATCGTGCAGAACCTATTCTTGAGTTGAAACCTCTTCCGGATCACCTTAAATACGTGTATTTAGGTGACAAGGAAGAGTTACCGGTGATCATTGCCAACAACCTTACCAAGGTGCAAGAGGAGAAGCTTGTTCGAGTGCTAAGAGAGTACAAGTCTCGCCATTGGGTGGACTATAGCCGATATCAAAGGAATCGGTCCTTCCACATGTATGCACCGAATACTTCTTGAGGAGGGGGCAAAACCAACAAGAGAAGCTCAACGTCGCTTGAACCCTCCGATGATGGAAGTAGTCAAGAAGGAAATCCCGAAGTTGTTGGAAGTAGGGGTGATCTATCCCATATCCGATAGCAAATGGGTGAGCCCGATTCAAGTCGTTCCAAAGAAGTCCGGAATCACGGTGGTGAAAAACGAAGATAATGACTTGGTTCCAACTAGAATCCAGACCGGTTGGAGAGTGTGCATTGATTACCGAAAGCTCAACTCTACCACCCGAAAGGACCATTTTCCCTTACCATTCATTGATCAAATGCTTGAAAGGTTGGCTAGACATGCTTATTATCGCTTCCTTGATGGTTTTTCAAAGTTATAACCAGATTGTGATAGCTCTTTAAGATCAAGAAAAGACAACGTTTACTTGCCCTTTTGGCACTTTTGCGTATAGACGTATGCCATTTGGCTTGTGCAATGCACCAGCCACTTTTCAACGTTGTATGGTAAGTATATTCTCGATTATGTGGAAAGCATCATAGAAGTGTTTATGGATGATTTCGGCGTGTATGGTGATTCTTTTGACAAATGCTTAGATAACCTTGCACTTATTCTTAAACGATGCGTAGAAACTAATCTTGTGCTTAATTGGGAAAAATGTCACTTTATGGTCAATCATGGGATTGTGCTAGGTCATGTTGTATCCTCTAAGGGGTTAGAAGTTGACAAGGCTAAGATAGATTTGATTCGGAACTTACAATACCCCACAAATGTGAGGGAGGTTCGATCTTTTCTTGGTCATGCGGTTTTTATAGGAGATTCATCAAGGATTTCTCCAAGATTGCAATGCCCCCGTGTAGACTCTTGCAAAAAGATGTGGCCTTTGATTGTGACAAGGAATGCAAGGAAGCCTTCGACACCTTGAAAGAGTTGTTGACTACCGCACCAATCATCAAACCACCGGACCGGAGCAAGCCATTTGAGTTGATGTGCGATGCAAGTGATTATGCCGTTGGAGCCGTGTTGGGACAGCGAGATGGCAAAGTTCCATATGCCATTTATTATGCTTCTAGAACTCTCAACGGAGCACAAATCAACTACTCCACTACCGAAAAGGAGCTTTTGGCCATAGTGTTTGCACTCGAGAAGTTTAGATCTTATTTAGTGGGTACAAAGGTGGTTGTTTTCTCCGACCATGCCGCACTTCGATACTTGCTAACAAAGAAGGATGCTAAGCCAAGGCTCATAAGGTGGATTCTTCTTCTTCAAGAGTTCAACTTGCAAATCAAGGACAAGAAGGGCAAAGTGAGAACACCGTAGCGGATCATCTAAGCAGATTGGTTGTGTCCGAAGAAGCGATTCCTTTGCATGATAGCTTCCGGATGAGCAACTCTTTGCGGTTGGTGGCACAACTCCATGGTACGCTGATATCGTTAACTTCTTGGTGACGGGACAAGTACCTAGTTCCATGTCTACATTCCAAAAACACAAGCTCAAGAAGATTGCTAAGCAATATATATGGGATGAACCTTATTTGTGGAAGCATTGCTCCGATCAAATGATCCGCAGTGTGCGTACTTGAATCCGAGTTCCAATCAATTCTGAATTTTTGTCACTCATATGCTTGTGGTGGCCATTTCGGAGCCAAGAGGACAGCCCTCAAGGTTCTCGAAAGTGGTTTTTATTGGCCTACATTGTTTAAGGATGCATATCTATGTTGTAAGGCTTGTGATAGGTGTCAAAGGACAGGCAACCTTGGTGCTAGAAACCAAATGCCGCAAACACCAATTCCCGCCGTTGAGATTTTTGATGTTTGGGGTATCGATTTTATGGGGCCTTTTGTGAATTCCAATGGGAAATTTTTTATACTTCTTGCTGTAGATTATGTTTCTAAGTGGGTGGAAGCTAAAGCCACTCCTACCAATGATTCTCATATTGTTTGTGAGTTTGTGAAGGAACATATCTTTTCTAGGTTTGGAACACCTCGAGTGGTGATTAGTGATGGAGGTTCGCACTTCAAGAGATCCTTTCACGCTCTTCTAAAGAAGTATAACATTTCTCATAAAGTTGGCACACCGTATCATCCACAAACGAGTGGACAAGCTGAAATTTCCAATCGGGAGATTAAGTCCATCTTAGAGAAGACGGTGAATGTTACAAGGAAATATTGGAGTTATAGACTCAATGACGCTTTGTGGGCGTATAGGACAGCTTATAAGACACCCATCGGTATGTCTCCTTTTAGGCTTGTCTATGGCAAACCTTGCCATCTTCCCGTCGAACTTGAACACAAAGCTTATTGGGCTATCAAGGTATGTAATATGGAATTAGATGCAGCTGGTGAACATAGGAAACTTCAACTCAATGAGTTAGAAGAGATACGTAATGATGCATATGAAAGTTCACGCATTTATAAAGAAAAGACCAAGGCTTTCCATGATAAAATGATTTCCCGAAAGAGTTTTGAAGTAGGGGAAGAAAGTTCTTTTATTCCATTCTCGTCTTAAATTGTTTCAGGTAAACTTAGGTCCGGATGGGTTGGACCATTTGTTGTTACTAATGTGTTTGCGCATGGTGCGCTTGAGATAACTAGTCCCAAAAAGGGGCTGATTTCCAAGGTTAACGGCCATCGCTTGAAACCATACTATGAGCGGTTTGTGACGGAGAATCGGGATATGATCACATTGAGTGATCCACTCCCTCTGGAGGAGTAATTGGAGCCGAACGTCGGCCGACGACGTTAAACCAAGCGCTAAGTGGGAGGCAACCCACCGGTTTTGTATCTTTCCCTTTATCTTTTTATTTTTAAGCATTTTATCTTTATTTTCTTGTTTTTGCATATCATTTGCGGAATTTCCCACCTTGAACCTTCTTTGGATGATTCAATTTTACATTGAGGACAATGTAAAGTTTAAGTGTGGGGGAGCATTTATATGTTTGTATAGTTTGTTTTAGTTTGTTTTATGCCTTTAAAAAAAAAAAAAAAAAAAAAAAAAAAAAAAAAAACAAGAAAAATTTGTGCTTTTTGAACTCCGAAATCTAGAAACTTGTGCCTTTAGGACGACACCATTAGTGGATGGAATCATTTTGATTGCAGGAGTTGAGGAACCCATTAATTAACAAGAACGAACATAGCTCAGGAATCACAAATAACATGATAATCGTTACCATATCTCGGAATATCACCATATCACATTCTATTTTTATTTTATTTTCCATATTTATCTATTGTTCTCTAAGTGTTTTGGTGGGTCACTAAACATCGACGTGTTATTACTGCTAGGATGAAATAGAGTGATTGAGTTGCAAGAAAAAAAAAAAAAAAAAAAAAAAAAAAAAAAAAAAAAAAGAAAAAAAAAAGAGACCGACCAATTAGACCAAACGGAATAAGAATGACACTTGGGAATAACAGTATGTGTGAAACGTAGTCCCTATCTCCGTCGCCTAAACAAGCGTGGAATGGGATCCAAGGCAACTATCATGTACTTGCCGACAAGAAGCATGCGCTTGGATCCAAAAGATCGAATCATCTTTGTCACAAAAAAAAAAAAAAAAAAAAAAAGTGAAAAAAAAGAAAAAGAAAGGAAAGTATTATATTTGGTGAATAAAGTCACTCCTGGTTCCCTTGTATATGCCAGTGAGTTGATGTAGAAATAAGTTTGTTGACCACTGGTTCCCTTGTATATGCCAGTGTGTTGACACTAGAATTGACCAGTAGCTCAATCCAGTAGGTTGCATAGGTTCATCTTGGTAGTGACCTTCAGACAGATATGGGAAACTTCGAACACTTGTGAACATTCGCCAACATCTACATCTATATCCATCTTCTTAATCTTTTCATTGTGATTGTGGTTTGTTAAGTTTCCGAGTATTGTGGTTTGTTCGACTATCTAATTAGAGCTTTATTTACTTAAATATGAACTGAATTTGCTCAAGGTACCTCCTCCTGTAGTCATTTTGGATTCATTCATTGATTTGTGACGAATAGACGGAGTTTGAAATATAGGTTTTGTAGGCAGACCTCTTGTAAACCTTCACGAGACTAAAACTCGTCCACTAGGGACACCTAGGGGTTCAAAGGCTTTATTATTCATGCTTAGAGTAACCGTAGCCTCGACGAGACGGAGTTGTATGTATGTTTTATAATTATTTAGTTTGATTTGCTCGAGGACTAGCAAAGTCTAAGTGTGGGGGAATTTGATAGGTGTCTAAAACACCGTATTATTTATCTATTGTTTATGCTTTCTCTGCTAGTTTTCTTGTAAATTGTGTATCTTATGTTTTGTTTTTGAGTATTCAGGTACTTTGAAGTCATTTGGATCAAAAGGAGAGGAAACATGGAAAAAGCATTGGAGGAGATTATTTCTCAAGTATTTGCTTTTATTTCTTCATCCCTATCTCGAAAAGTTTTATGGCTTTAGTGATGCGATTTTGTCAAAGCATGACTGCTTTAGTGATGAATGAATTGAAGGAAAGAAGTGAATATGAGGAGTAAAAAGATGGTTGCGGTTGGCGAAAAGAAGGTGCCCATTTGGAGCGAGGCTAGGCTGCACGAGAAGGAGTGAATAGTCATCGGTTTGGCGAGCGACGAGTTAAATGAAGATATGGGCATCCCTTATCCAAGTCAGTGGGGTGTCTATAACAATTTCCTTTCCTACACCTAAAATTGAGAGAAAATATCTCCTCAATCATGTTTTGTGCTGTTGTGTTGGTTGTCTAAAAGTATGGAAAATACAGAGCGTAGAGAAATCGAGAGAGAAAGATGGGTTTCTACATACAACCTAGTAATGGTGAAATTGTTCTTTGGTAGTGGAGATTAATTAGGACAGGGGGTTGAATTGTTGCAGAGATTCCGTTATTCGCATGAAATCAGAGAACAAGAAGGAGTTAGATCTGGTGGATGTTGTTATGAAGAGAAAGAGAGCTAGGATTTGTACTGAATCGAAATGAAGAGGATTGAAATTCATGGGTTTGGCTGAACTGATAGGAGATGTATGGGTTTGGAGCAGTTTTGCTGAAGATTCAAATCAGATGAAAGAAGATTGGGTTAGAATTTTTGCTGCAATTGAAGATGGGAAGAAGTTCAGGAACCGGTGATTGAGTAAATGGGCTGTGTGAGAATTGAAACTGTGCTTATAACAGCAGGTGATAGCGATTTGGAGCTGGGGTTCAGTTAGCTGAGAAGAGGCTCGTGAGGTCGAAATTTACAGGGAAGAAATGGCAGTTGTGCCAATATAATTTGGGAATTCCGGCTGTAAACTGAAATTGGTTGTTACTGTGAATTCTTGATCTCTGAATTAGATGGGTATTCGCTGTATGGAAAAATGGGGTTAACTGAGCCTATAATACTACAAACGGAGTTGCAGGTACAATTTATGATGGCAGAAGATAAACTGAACTGCCACCAGTTGAATGTTTGTGGAGTTGAAGCTTAAGTGAATACGCAGAGTTAGAATGGGTGTAATGGAATTCAGGTGAGCAAGACAAGTTGTTGCTGCTGGTTTTTGACTGTTGCAGATTGGAGAATGGTTGCACTGCAAGATGCAGGTGCTGTTATTGCCAGAGCTAATGAACTGGTGCAGTTAAACTTAAAGCTGCAGTTTTAGGTGATGCTGTTGTGTAATTGCAAAGATGATGCTACTGTTGCTGCATGGAATGTGATGAATTGGCTGTGAAGATGTTGTTGAGCTGAATGAATTCAGTGTGGTGATTCTAGGATTTGAACTGAGTTTGTTGGTGGTGGTCTTGAGATGAGAAAAAGAGATGCAGGAGGATATTAGGATGTTGTTTCCATGAATCTGAAGCTTGAATCTGTGATGCTGCTACTTATTGTTGATGGGTACTTGCTGCCAGTGGAGGCTTGTTTTTCTGCTGTTGTAATTGAAGAATGAAGCTGTTGTGCCAGGGAGCTGTAGCTTGGAAGTTATGCACCAAAGAATCGCGTGATGGAGTCCGGGTGGCATTTGATGGTGTTTAGTGTATTTGAACGTAAATGAAAGGAATTATGGATCCGTGGTTGATTATGGGGATTGTATTCGACGATTGGGCTTGGTTGTGTTAGCTTTTGGTGATGCAGATGCAATGACAAGAGATCTGGAAGAATGAAGCCAAGAATGGACTAATTGCAGTTGGAGTTTGAATTGGAGTTCAGGCTAATTCAATTGACCTGGTTTTAATGATCTGTGTGTGATGGCTTAAGCAGATGTTCTGCAAGGAACTGAAATGGGTATGATGCAGCTGCTATTGAGCAATTGAAATGGCCTTGAGCTGGTGCTTATGGGTTGTGCTCGAGTATCTGGAAGCTGTAAGGTGTAGTGCAAGTGAGCAGCAAGATTATGAGCTGAATATGAGGAGTGAAGCGCCACTATAACTGCAACTGAGGTGCTATGGAACTGCAAAGAGTTGGAAGCGAGCTAGAATAGGGGAAGCACCAAGATGGTGCAACAACGGGTTATGGCCACGCAATGGTTCCAGGTCTTGGCCAATAGAACCGTTAGTTCCCTAGTTAGCACTCTAACTCAGACCTTGACTCACCAAGTTAGACTGGCTCGGTGTTCGTGTCTTCCGAGATAAAGGCGCTCGAGTGACTTTTAAAACAGATTCCGCCGGAAACCCAGTTTTCCGGCGAGCATATTTTTGAGACATATTTTCACATGGGTTTCTCACACATGGTTCATGGGCTTGGTGGACTTTTTGGTGATGGACTTTGAAGACCTAATTTTGGAAAGTGGGAAGGCTATAAAAAGAAAGGGTTTCTATTCTTTTGTGATCACGTATTCTTCTTGGAGTTTTGCAGAGAGCCGGAGCTAGGGTTTGCTTTCATTTAATATTTTCATCTTCTTTATTTTATTTCCATTATTATTTGATGATGAACCCCAATATTATGAGTAACTAAAACTCTCTTTGATTAAGGGCGATTTCGAAGCCCGAAATATGAATCTATATTTGATATGAAAAACTTGTTCTCTTGCATTCATTAATGTTATTGATTGATTTCTACCATGCTACTATTGTCTATGGATTATTTGTTAAGGGTTTAAGTTCGAAATTGAATCATTAATTCTTAATCTATTTGCTAGTTTAGATTTTCTTCGACCCGTAATTGTCTAGAGAAAATAAACGCAAGTAGCAATATATAGGTATTGATGATGGGACTTTGTTAAGTACCTATATGTAGAAATCAACACTAGTAGGTGATTCATGCTTTTGAGTTCATCACTAGGAGCAGCCTTTTCTCTCAGAACTTAGAGCATTTGTTTAAGTCAAACCTAGTAAGCGTACCTCTAGGAAACTTGGCAAGTAGAAACCGGTAGTCGAGCGCTTCCGTATCCGGTGAGCTAGGAGATAATAACGGAATAGTTGAGCGTACTAATTATTCTAGGGTTGTTAGTAACATGATAATGTGAAGAACATAGCTATCTATCAATTTGGTTTGTATTCCGTGGTCTAGAATGAACCTTTAATCAATTGCATCTCATATTTGAATACGTTTTACAATTTTCAGCATTTCTACAACAAAATCATCTTCGCTAAGAGTATTTGCATAACAACTTGAACTTCATACCTCCCTTGGGACGACCCTACTTACATTATACTACTTGCTAGTTAAAGAGAAGTAGAAATTTATTTTTGCGAGATTGACACCTCGTCATGTTACACGATCAGTCTTGCCCACTTCTCCTGTCATCGCTAACCGTCCATAACTTCCTAACACGTTCTTGTGATGGCTGATAGGTGTCGTAAAACACCTAATTTTATATATAGTATTTATGCTTTCTTTGCGAGTTTTCTTGTAAATTATGCATCTTATATTGGTTTTGAGTTATCAGGTGTTTTGGAGTCATTTGGAGCAAAAAGAAGTGGAAATGGCTACAAAAGTGAAGCTACTAGTGGAGAAAGGCCAAAGACCAATTGAAACTCGTTCAAATACAAGATTTCTACTTTTCATTTTGTAGAGGATGGTAGGAGCTTAAAAGTGATTTTCCTACGACTATGTCTTAATCTGCAAGTGCACAGAGCCTTTGGAGGCAGTGGCAAGTACAGGTCTTTCCACGGAGAACTAGTGTGTGCTAGGTTATTCTAAGGCTTTCTCAACAATTTTCAGGGGTAAGTGACAGAAATTTATGCTTTTTTTTTATAGTCTTTACGACTGAGTTGGAGATTACACAACTAAGGCAAGATGAAATACAAATGATGATATGACAGGCACTAGGATTATCAAATCCACCCTATTTCAAGTTATGAGCTTCAACTAACTTGAGAATTCTTGTTCCTATTACAGGCAAAGGAAGTGTGTCAGGCTACCATATACCTAAGGGGTTTCACCAATTGAGGTTTCAATTATCAGCTGAATACTACTCAGAGCATTAGATGTCTAGTTAAGCACAACTAATCTAAGAGATAGCAATAACAATTAAAATATGAGTGAACACACTCAACACAATGTAAACCTAACTACAATGGATGCATGACATTCATTGTGAGAGCAGGGCATTGAGGTGTTAACATTGAAACTCTCTTATCATTTAAACATACACAAGATAATTCAAATGAAGTTGAAAATCAGAACATTAAATTAGGGTTTCATATCAATCCTAGCTAAGTAAATTTAGCACATGATGAACATAAAAACAGACTTTGAATTAAAATTGCAAAATAAATATGAACCCTAAAATTGACTCAGTTTTCTCTTTCATATCAAACCTCAATTTATACTCTCAAAACACTCAAAATAATCAATAATCCATGACCCAAACCCGTTGCCTCTCGCCTTGTTGCGTCTCTGACCTCTCAATCGATCATGTAGGGGGGTTGTTGGATAAAACCCTAATCCCAGCTTCTAGGGTTGGAGAAGCTAAAGGTGGAGACAGTGCGAACTAGGGCATGGAGATGACTGCAGGATCTTCTGGTGTTGTTGTCGGGCAAGGTGATGATGGAGATGGTGATGGCTCAGTGAAAGGTGTGGGTGAAGGTGAAGGTAAGGCATGGGTTTTCTCTGAGAAATCGTGGGAGAAGAAAGAGAAAGATGGGAGTGAAAATGGATTTGCTCGAGTGGTATAGGTGTAGGGTATTTTGTTGTGAAGCGGGTGCAGCGAGGAGACGATGCGAAGGATGGAGCGAGCGTTGGATTTGGTGGGGAAGATCCGAGCAGTGAAGGCGACTCGGGGCGATTTGGTGTTGAGCGGAGGCATCAAGAAATGATGTAAGTGATGGAGCGACCGTAGGATGCAGCAAGACGAGATCTCAACGGCTCGGGGTGAGCGGGTTCGGATCCGGGTCATGGGTAGCTCTAGCCCATGTCTTCCTTGTTGGGTTGCAACCGATTCGCGCGCGGCTTTGGCTCTGTTCCATAGATGCTTGTCTCCAATTCTTTGCTCTTTTGGTTCCGCATTTTCTCCGAGCTTTATTTATTACCTAAAAACACAAAATTAATTAGTACAAATATTTATTCTTGAAAACAAAGAAAATACAGAATCTGGGATAATATCTGATTCTTGAGCACAAAAGATGAGTAAATTGCAATAAAAATGTGTATAAATATGCAATATTTGGCACTCATCAAATACCCCCAAACCTGAATTTTACTTGTCCTCAAGTGAAACAGAAAATAAGAAATCCTAACTATACCCCTGTCATGCAGTCTCTGGAATGCATTTAGCGTATGCACTAAGCCTTTAAACCCCTAGGTGTCCCTAGTGGACGAGTTGTAGTCTCGTGAGGGTTTACCCAGAGGTGTACCCACAAAACCTTCTCCAACTTCAGAGTGTAAAAGAGTCTCAAGCCTCCAAGAAGCTATGAGGACATAGAGTTTCTGCGTGCTAGTAACAAGAAGTTAGAACTACTAAAGAACGCATTCTCATCCTTAAGTGCTGAGCGAGAAGTAACCATACCATATGAAAGAATTCGGATTCGATTGTGATCATAAGCCTCGACTTCTGCCTCACCATTAGGGTTTTATGATAATTGCACTCAAAAAGATCGCTTTTTTAGTCTCTCATGTGTGCAGGCAGGAATAAAGAGAGAAATCCTGCACACGTTGTAGGTAAGAAGGATAACCTTCCGAAATAATTTCTGGAGACTCCACAGAAGTGTGGACAAAAAGAATCTTTTTTCCGATGATCTCTAAGAAAGGAAATCAACCATTAGCAAGGGGTGGGAGTACTCACTTACCTTCTCACCCGATCGGCAATTAATATCACTCTCTCAGCATTCATAGAAACGTCTTCAATCTTCGGTCTTCAAATGTTGATGACGAACTTCTGAACTTCACAAAAACTTGACAAACATACATTTTTTTTTTTTTTTTTTTTTTTTTTTTTTTTTCACTTGTCTTGATTTCACAAACTTCATTAATTCTCATCCTATTTTTCTTTTCTTTGTTGCACATAAACCTTGGACTATCTCAACTTGTCTTCAAATATTTTGATGTTGCTCCGCTTGCTAACGATGATGTGTTTCTATGAATCTGTTGATTGAGAGGGAGAGAGTGATGCTAACTGCAAATCGGTATTTAGAAGTAGTTTTCATCTTTAGACGTCACCCTCATGATTGACGGAATTAGCACTCAAGAGATCAAAAATAGTCTTTGAAAGTGGTGCGAAGTTGGGTAGCTCACCATTCCTACCCGGAATTGACGTACGGTGACACACACTCTAAAAGATTTTCTAGAAAGTCACAAAGAGTGAAGGTCGGTACCTCGCTTGATGTAAAATGGGTAGTCTCCACTATGGTTGATCACAATTCTACTACCGAATATCTAAACAACACCTAATTCGCCCCCGGTATGGTTAAATCCAACTTTAACGCTCTAATCAACTAAGAAACCCGATTGCGTTCTCCAGTACTTCCAAGTTCTGTTATTTCGGTCAGAATCTCTATGTAAACATAGCTAGAAGCATGCTAGTGACTCTAAAATCTCTAAAAGTTGGAGGTTTTTATGCAAATTTTTGAGTTTTTCGATTTTTTTTTTTTTTTTATACAAAGAAGTAAAACAAAAAGACTAAAAACTCTATATGCAAATCACACCCCCAAACCTAAATCAAACATTGTCCTCAATGTGTCGACGGATACAAAGAATTTAAACAGTCACATACCAAGAGAACTATGTTGAGAGGAGAAAAGGGAAGAGATTACCGGATGCAAGAGGGTGTTGCTAAACCATAGAAAGATGAATGCTTTGAAAGCAAACAATCACGAGCGCAAGACAAAAAGGTTGGTTAGCACACATCAAAAATATGCAAAAAGAAAAATAAAAGGGAAAGAGAATGGATTTTTAGTCCATATGTATGTACAAAAGTGAACTAGTCTAGTCCACATAGATGGGGTCTTCCAAGTCAACGGTCTCAACCACGGTGGAAGATGCTCCATAAATGGTTTCAATCTCTCGACCATTGACTTTGAAAATGTTCTTGTTTCTTTGGGTTTTCAACTTCTACTGACTCCATGGGGAAACATGGTACGTACCAAGAATGGTCGACCATCGAGAACGTAGCTTTCCTGGAAACAAGTGCAAACGAGTGTTGTACAATAAAACTTTCGACCTGGTGTGAAAGACTTGCGCGAGAATGCGCTTGTCGTGAAACACCTTCATTCTATGTTTGTACGTTTTGGCACTATCATATGCATCGTTTCTCAATTCTTCTAACTCATTGAGTTGAAGTTTTCTACGGGTTCGACCTTATCAAGATCAAAATTCAACTTCTTCACAGCCCAATATGCACGGTGTTCTAACTCAAAGGTAGATGACATGCTTTTCCGTACACAAGTCTCGTAAGGAGATATCCCAATGGGAGTCTTGTATGCAGTCCTATAGGCCCATAAAGCATCGTTTAAGCGCAAAGACCAATCTTTCCTAGAAGGATTGACGGTCTTCTCAAGGATATGCTTAATTTCCCTATTAGAAACTTCTACTTGGCCACTGGTTTGAGGATGGTAAGGTGTTGCTACCTTATGAGTGATTCCATACTTGCGCACTAGTGATTCAAAGGGTCTATTGCAGAAATGACTACCTCCATCACTGATTATTGCCCTAGGGGTTGTTGGATAAAACCCTAATCCCAACTGCCTCAACAATCAAAATGGGTTGTAAGGGCATCATGTTTCTCTTAGTGATACTTCCTAATTTCTGGCATCGGTCACAAGCAACACAAAATGCATGGCTATCCTTAAACAGTGTTGGCCAATAGAAACCGCTTTGCAAGATCTTTGCAGCAGTTTTCTTGGCACTAAAGTGGCCTCCACATGCATGGTCATGACAGAAAGAGATGACGTCCCTTTGTTTAGAATTGGGGACACATCTCCTAATGATTTGGTCTTGGCAGTACTTAAACAAATATGGGTCATCCCAAAGGAAGTGTTTAACTTCAGCCAAGAACTTAGAACGGTCTTGTTTAGACCAATGCAAGGGCATTCTACCTGTAGCAAGGTAGTTCACAATATCAGCAAACCAAGGCATTTCAGACACAAGCATCAATTGCTCATCGTGGAATGATTCCCTAATTAGCACAGATTCATCAGAAGGTTCGACATTCAACCTAGACAAGTGATCAGCAACAACATTCTCTGACCCTTTCTTATCTCGAATTTCGAGGTTAAACTCTTGTAACAAAAGTATCCATCGAATTAGACAAACCTTAGCATCTTTCTTAGACAAAAGATATCTCAATGCAAAGCATGATCGAATAAATGATGACCTTAGACCCTATCAAATAGGATCTAAACTTGTCTAATGCAAACACAACAGCTAGCAACTCTTTCTCAGTAGTGGAATAATTCAGTTGAGCATCATTAAGTGTTTTACTAGCATAGTAGATCACATAAGGGAGTTTGTCTACTCTTTGGCCTAAAACAGCTCCCTGACATAGTCGGATGCATCACACATAATCTCAAATGGTAATGACCAATCGGGTGGGTCGACTATAGGGGCGAGATGTAAGGAGAGCCTTGATTTGCTCCCATGCTTCCTTACAAGCATCATCAAAGACAAATGCAACATCTTTTGCAAGAAGATTGCACAAAGGTCGTGAAATTTTACTAAAGTCTTTGATGAATCGGCGGTAAAAACCCGCATGGCCTAGAAATGATCGATGTCCCTCACGTAACGAGGTTGAGGCAAGTGTTGAATGAGATCTACCTTGGCTTTGTCTACTTCTATGCCTTTTTCCGAGATAATATGCCCTAGAACAATGCCCGAATTAACCATGAAATGACATTTTCCCAATTCAAGACCAAACTCTTTTCCTTACACCTAATCAAAGCACACATGTGAGGTGATGCAAACACTCATCAAAAGAAGAACCAAACACCGAAAAATCATCCATAAAAATCTCAAGAAACTTATCTACCATGTCGGAAAATATGCTCATCATGCAACGTTGAAAAGTAGCGGGTGCATTGCACAGCCCAAAAAGGCATACGACGATAAGCAAATGTTCCATAAGGACATGTAAACGTGGTCTTTTGTTGGTCTTGGTGCTATGTGAATTTGGTTGTAGCGAGAATAGCCATCTAAGAAGCAATAGTGACTATGTTTAGCTAACCTCTCCAACATTTGGTCAATGAAGGAAGGGAAAATGGTCTTTCTTGGTTCTTGTGTTGATTTTCTATAATCAATACAAACTCGCCACCCTGTGGTCACACGGGTGGGGACAAGTTCATTCATTTCATTTTGAACTACAGTGATGCCAGACTTTTTGGGTACTACCTGAATGGGACTGACCCACTGGCTATCAGGGACGGGGTAAATGATACCCGCATCAAGCAATTTCAGAATCTCACCCTTGACAACATCTCTCATGTTGGGGTTAAGTCTCCTTTGCATTTCCCTAGATGGTTTAGTGTTTTCCTCAAGGTTTATGTGATGCATGCAAATTGTGGGACTTATACCCTTAAGGTCGGAGATGGTCCAACCTAAGGCTCCTTTATGTTCTTGAAGTACTTCTAAGAGTCTACTTTCCTGTTCCGTGTCTAAACATGATGCAATAATCACAGGTAAAGTGTCGGAAGGACCTAAGAAAGCATACTTCAAGGTATCGGGTAATGGTTTCAAATCAAGCTTAGGTGGTGTATCAAGAAGTGGGGCGATTTGGTATCAAAGAGAGTGGAAGGGGTTCCTTTGCATTCTCGCCATTTAGCAATATCCATGGGTGGCACAGACTCTAGCAAAGAGTGGACTTCACCAATGTACTCGAGACTCAAAGAGATCTAAGTCAAAGTTATCTAAACATGCTTGCACAGGGTCCACCGACAAAATGTGGGCAATGAGTCTTGAATCGAGACTCTCAATCATGTTAACCTCGTGCAATTCATCATCATCACACTCTATGGGTTGTTGGTTCACACGAAAGACATTGAGTTCTACGGTCATGTTGCCAAAAGACAAATTCAATATCCCGCTACGACAATTTATGATAGCGTTTGGCGTTGCCAAGAAGGGACGTCCTAAGATAACGGGAATATGACTTTCGGGATTATGCACGAGGTTGTGTATCTAACACAATGAAGTCCACGGGGAAATAAAATTTATCAACCTTGATTAGCACATCTTCAACGATTCCCCGAGGGACTTTCACGAGATCTGTCCGCTAATTGTAGCGTGACGGGGGTGGGTTGCAATTCCCCAAGACCTAAGCGCACATACACAGAGAATATGGCGGTAGATTCACACTAGCTCCTAAGTCCAATAAAGCTTTTCGATTGTATGCTCACCTATAGTACAAGAGATAGTCGGGCTACGGGTCTTTAAACTTAGGTGGGGTTTTGTTTTGAATAATTGAACTTACTTGCTCGGTGAGAAAGGCACGCTTATGCACATGAAGCTTTCGCTTTTGTATGCACAAGTCCTTCAAAAACTTAGCATAGGCAGGTATTTGCCTGATTGCTTCGAGAAATGGAATGTTTATGTTAACTCTTTTGAACAATTCCAACATCTCGTTGTATTGGGTACCCCCTTCTGTTGCACCAACCGTTGTGGAAATGGAGCAACAGGGACATAACTTGGCACAGGAACATCTATATTAGTAGGACTCTTGGTTTTCTCAATGGGCTCAGATTCTTTCTCTACAGTAGATGTTTCGGTGGTGTTGTGTGTACTTGGGAGTCTGATGTAGACTCGCTTGATGGTGGTACACCTACATGGTTCTCAACAATTCTACCACTACGGAGAGTGGTGACAGCATTCGCTTGACTATGTGAAGTTTCATTGCAGGTAGAGGAGCCTGCTTGAAACACATTCTTTGGATTTTGTTGGGGTTGACTAGGGAATTTTCCTTTCTCTCTCTCATTCAATGCATCGCGATTTGACCAATTTTAAGTTCTAGACTTGTGAAACGTTGGTCGGTGGTTTTCCTAAGTTTTGTAAGATTTTGGGTTACAGACCGAACCACAGTCTTCAAAGCTAGTCTTTTTCTCTGGTCTTGAGTGGGTGGTTGTACTTGGGGGTTTCTAGGATATGAGTATCCTTGGTTATTATTTGTTGGTCCCCCTTGTACTGGCCCCTTGGACCAAGAGAAGTTAGGGTGATTCCTCCACCCTGGGTTATAGGTTTGAGAATACGGGTTGTTCTCTTGCCTATGGTATAACGCATTGGCTTGCTCGGTTTTGGACTCTTGAAATGCATGTAAATCGGGGACATTTGTCCACTAAGTGGTCAGAACTATGGCATGCGGCACAAGTGGCCATATCAATTTGGTCACGGAGAGTAGGGGCATTAGATTTTACATTCTTTTCCAACTCAAGCACTTCTATTCTCCGGGCCAAAGATGCCATTTTTGCATTTCCCTCAAAGTCAGACTCGATTCTATGAACATTTTGCACATGGGTAGTCCTTCTCGGTTCACGGATGGACTCCCCCTTTGTTGAGTCTTTTCGGCGACTTCGATTAAGAAAGTCCAAGCGTCATCAGCACTCTTGTCAATAAATGCACCATTGCACATTGACTCGGCGTGGTACGGGTTCTAACATCTAGACCCTCATACAAGATTTGGACGAGTCTCCATTTTTCAAAACCATGGTGGGGACATTGGAGTAATAATTCATTGAATCTCTCCAAGTATTTTGCTAGAGTTTCGTCTTCTAATTGCACAAAACCATTTAGACTTTGGCGAATTGTCGCCATCTTATGGTTGGGGAAAAACTTTTTGAAAAACTCTTTTGTGAGATCATCCCAGGTTCTAATGGACTTGTGGTTGTAGGGCATGAAGCCAAGACTTGGCTTTGTCTTTCGAGAGAAAAAGGAAACAATCTCAATTTGAGGGACTCCTCGGCATTTGGTTAAGCGCAGAGTCCCACAAATATCCTCAAAGTCTCTCACGTGATGGTAGGGGTTCTCAGCATTGACCCCTCTAAACACGGGTAGCATATGAATGGTGCTTGCTTTCAGTTCAAACTGACAAGCATCAGCTGGCAGAATGATGCAAGAGGGCTGGCTTGCCCTAGTTGGGTACATGTAGTCCTTGAGACTACGGGGTGGGTTTGGTTCATCACCTATGGTCTATGTTTCGAGATAGGTGCAGGCTTGGGTTTTCGGTTGAAGAAGCTGGGTATGCTTACGATTTCGTCCGGGCGGATTCTAACTAGTCGATTTGTTTGGTCTCTAAAAGACACAATCATAGCCTAGCTAGCGCCTCTAGCATGTTAACATACAAACAATTTCAACACAGAAAAGCAAAGACTCAAAAATGACCCACTAATACAAGGCACAAGCCCAAAAGATGGCTTTTTGAAGTTATGAAGCCCAAGCTGAATAGATGGGTTTCGGTTTGGTTATGTGGGTTTGAGATTGGCTTTGTACAGCCCGGATCTTTGGGCCCAGTTGTGGGAAGCCTAGAGTGGTGTGGGTTGGGCTGACCCGGTGATGTGGGCCGAAGGTTGATGGAATGCAAAGCCCAGTAAGTGGGTTTTAGCTTATGCGGCTTGAGTTTGTGGAAACAGCCATTAAGTATGGTGAAGGTTGGCAGACTTGCCAGCCAGTGGTGGTGGATTCGATTTTGTGAAACTGCAGCTAGCTGTAGCGAGATGCACAAGCACTGGTCGGGGCAAGGTTTTGGTCTCAACACGGCACTAGTTTGCACACATCAAGGAAAATCGGATGGTTGAGCAGCCTATGCCCAGTTGTGTGCACAAATTGGTTAATGAGTACCCACAGTGCCGAGTATAGAAGCTTAGCAAGTTTGGTGCAAATTGGCAAAGAATTACAACACACGGTACCACAAAATCTCAAAAGAAATGACAACTAATTTGTCAAACTAATTACAACACTCAAGTCTTTGGTTGGTTTGCCATGACTCGGTTGCTTGCGGGAGAACAAAGAGAGTTAAAGTTTGTGTGGTGCACTTTGGGTTGAGATTGTGCTCACTCAATGGTGAAGCAAGTGCAGGGTTTGTGACTTTGAAAAAAAGACTGACTGCTACCTCTACTTCTGCTACTCAACACTCAATCACATACCAAAGATTCACACAGAGATTGTAGGCGATGCACAAAGATGTAAAAATGAAGAAGCACAATTTCAAGATAATTGCAAGGTCTACAGTTTCACAGCAGTAACAGGATGATCAGCTAATATACAATGCTAGCATTTTACACATGCTCAGGGTGCAGGACATAGGAAGTCAAGCTGGCTCGGTTGAGTTTGTGGCATCAACTCACTCGGATACCAAAAGTCCGAGTTGATGTCAAACTCGAGCTCGGGGGTTATTTTGTGGTTCAAACTCACGATTCTGAGGGATGGAGTAGAATACACGGCGAGTTCGGGGGTGAGCGGCGGCGGGGGTCTCACAGATTCAAATACATTGATGCTCAAAGCACACTTACAATGATGCAAAAGAACAAGTTGGCTCAACGGCTTGGGTGGAGCTCAAGCACCGGGTGGTTACGGGTTTCAAGCAAAGTTTGGCAAGCTCACAGAGCATCTCACGAGATATGGTTGGCAAAGAAAAGTATGCATAGGCTCGGGGGCCAAATTGTGTCAACTCACTCGGTTGACTTTACTTGGCTTTCACAGGCTAACTCAAACTTGCAGCTACAGGGGGCTGGCAAGGTGGCAGAGTAGCTAATTCACAGTGTAAGCTCAGGCATTACATTCATTCATTCACAAGCAAACATTCATTCATTCAAGGAAACAAGGTTGGAAGACAATACCACCAGTTTTACACTGGGTTTAGGCACTCCACAGTGGTCTGCTCTTTTTCTTCTCCTCCTAGGCTTGCTTAGCAGCACCACAAGCACAGCACACCTGTTACTCAAGAGATCAAACTCAGTTCACAGGGTCACACAGTTAAACCAAAGAGCAAGAATGCTATGGCAGAGCTCAGAGCTATGCCTGAGTTAAAGATTTAGCTACAATGTGGAATGGCTTGGTGCCTTTGGTATGCACCAAATGCAAAATTTATACACAGATGGTTAACTATGCTACACTATAAAGTGTGATGCAATTATAGTTGAAGATATGCAATAAAAGATGCAAGAAAAGAAAACTACAGCTAACTAAGCTAAAAGAAGCTAAAATCAGGGATTCAAAGCAGAAATATACAACAGAAGATAGCTCAGATGATTGAATAGTCAAAATGTACAGGGGAGAATTGAAAACAGTGAGATGAAGCTTTAAAGAACTAATAGCACACTACCAGTTCCCCGGCAGCGGCGCCAAAAACTTGGTAGGAGCTTAAAAGTGATTTTCCTACGACTATGACTTAATCTGCAAGTGCACATAGCCTTTGGAGGCAGTGGCAAGTACAGGTCTTTCCACAGAGAACTAGTGTGTGCTAGGTTATTCTAAGGCTTTCTCAACAATTTTCAGGGGTAAGTGACAGAAATTTATGCTTTTGTTTATAGTCTTTACGACTGAGTTGGAGATTACACAACTAAGGCAAGATGAAATACAAATGATGATATGACAGGCACTAGGATTATCAAATCCACCCTATTTCAAGTTATGAGCTTCAACTAACTTGAGAATTCTTGTTCCTATTACATGCAAAGGAAGTGTGTCAGGCTACCATATACCTAAGGGGTTTCACCAATTGAGGTTTCAATTATCAGCTCAGAATACTACTCAGAGCATTAGATGTCTAGTTAAGCACAACTAATCTAAGAGATAGCAATAACAATTAAAATATGAGCTGAACACACTCAACACAATGTAAACCTAACTACAATGGATGCATGACATTCATTGTGAGAGCAGGGCATTGAGGTGTTAACATTGAAACTCTCTTATCATTTAAACATACACAAGATAATTCAAATGAAGTTGAAAATCAGAACATTAAATTAGGGTTTCATATCAATCCTAGCTAAGTAAATTTAGCACATGATGAACATAAAAACAGACTTTGAATTAAAATTGCAAAATAAATATGAACCCTAAAATTGACTCAGTTTTCTCTTTCATATCAAACCTCAATTTATACTCTCAAAACACTCAAAATAATCAATAATCCATGACCCAAACCTGCTGCCTCTGCCTTGTTGCGTCTCTGACCTCTCAATCGATCATGCAGGGGGGTTGTTGGATAAAACCCTAATCCCAACTGCCTCAACCCTAGCTTCTAGGGTTGGAGAAGCTAAAGGTGGAGACAGTGCGAACTAGGGCATGGAGATGACTGCAGGAGCTTCTGGTGTTGTTGTCGGGCAAGGTGATGATGGAGATGGTGATGGCTCAGTGAAAGGTGTGGGTGAAGGTGAAGGTAAGGCATGGGTTTTCTCTGAGAAATCGTGGGAGAAGAAAGAGAAAGATGGGAGTGAAAATGGATTTGCTCGAGTGGTATAGGTGTAGGGTGTTTTGTTGTGAAGCGGGTGCAGCGAGGAGACGATGCGAAGGATGGAGCGAGCGTTGGATTTGGCTGGGGAAGATCTGAACGGCTGAAGGCGACTCGGGGCGATTTGGTGTTGAGCGGAGGCATCAAGAAATGATGTAAGTGATGGAGCGACCGTAGGATGCAGCAAGACGAGATCTCAACGGCTCGGGGTGAGCGGGTTCGGATCCGGGTCATGGGTAGCTCTAGCCCATGTCTTCCTTGTTGGGTTGCAACTGATTCGCGCGCGGGCTTTGGCTCTCTGTTCCATAGATGCTTGTCTCCAATTCTTTGCTCTTTTGGTTCCGCATTTTCTCCGAGCTTTATTTATTACCTAAAAACACAAAATTAATTAGTACAAATATTTATTCTTGAAAACAAAGAAAATACAGAATCTGGGATAATATCTGATTCTTGAGCACAAAAGATGAGTAAATTGCAATAAAAATGTGTATAAATATGCAATATTTGGCACTCATCAGAGGACGAGAAGATGAAGACAATGGCGAAAGAACGGAGTCATTCATAGCTCGTATGAAGAAGTTATGAGCAAAAGAACTCCGAAGACTAAAAGGGCTCAATGGTCATTTTAAAAGGGCAGGTGCTATTGGGACCCCCATTTGTGCGTTAAGGGGCAGTCATCATGTTAAGGGATGTCTGTTTTAAAGGCTGTTAAAGGCGAGTCAAGTCAATTACTAGGGGCACCTTCATCTTCATATTTCAACAGAATTGGAACTCGACGGAGGTTTGGTTTAGGGAACTATTACGACAAGCAGTTCTGCTGCCATTGATGATGGTATACTCTTGGTGATTGATGGAAAGGAAGTCTGGGGTTCTTTGTTAATGATGGGGCTGTTGACAGAAGTAACACGGACAGGGAATGGTGAAGAATGGAGCTCGAGTTTGTGGTTATCGTTAATGGTTGGCTGTTATCAGAAGTTGCGAACAGAACCAGGGTCGCTGACACGCTATGATGAGTTGGTTATGGCTGTAATGATAGCTCGAGAGGAAGAGTTTCAGTTGGAGATGGGCAATGAAGAACTCGATGATGAAGATGCTGTCGTGAACTTGAGAGAAAACAGGGAATGGGATCGGTTGTAATGTATGATGGAAGGTGGTGATTGGACGAGATCTTTGTCGTTAAGCTGTGTTTGTCGATCAAGAGGAGTTCAGAGATGGATGTCTCCGTTTGCAGTGATGGGTTACTGCCATTTGAAGCTGGATAATGAAGAACGGAGAGATGTTGTTATGATGATGGCTCGAGAAGATAAAAACAGTCTCTGTTGTACGATGAAAAATAGAGGATTATCGGTGGGTATTGGCAGCGATGATGGTCGATAGAAAGAGAACCGGGATTTAGGAGGTGCTTTCGGTGCTATCCTTTGTACGATGACGCTGCTGTGTTCGATTGATGAGACATTAGCTTGAGTAAAGATAAGAAGGGCTCGAGCAAGTTCGGGGAGTTGTTGGCGAGATGATGGAGTTCGATGGCAGCAATGTACATGGAGCCGAGAAATTTTTGTGGATATGGGATTACGATGGTTGCAATGGAGAAAGTGCATTAGGTGTCAAGCTGAAGCGTGACGATGGAAGGTCGAATTTGGTAAGAGCATGTAGCTGCTGCCACTCTCGGTGATGGTTACTAATGGGACTGGGGCTGATGATTGGAGATTGATCTTTGGAAGTTTTTGGTAGGAAGGAGGTGAACTCGAGGGAGGTTAGCCGTGACAAGAGTCGGTTCAAGTACGTGAGGGAGTTCGAGCTCGAGTCGGTCTCGAGGCGGAATTATTCGGCCGAGATGGTATGACTTAGTTGGGCGTGGCGGAAGAATTTGTCGAGAGAGGGAAGATGGAATTGAGAATAGGCATCGGTTCCATATAAGCGACAAGCCAAGAACGATAATGGGTGGGCTTCCACAGCATTGCACGAGCTCAATAAGCAAGACGTATGAGACTTTTTAATTTGCATGACCAGCCTTGGACGTGTGAATGGCCGGACTTTGGCGACCACTTTGCACGGGGTGTGATGCACGGACACTTTCCTATTTTTACTAGGTTTCCTAGTTTCTTCAAGAAGAGGTTACAAAACTCTATATATAGGGAAGCTTAGATAGATCTTTTTCAATCTTTTGCCTCTACTTTGTTCTAGGGTTTAGAAACCATGAAGTCTTTTCTCTTTCTTCTTGTTATGAACTCCATGAATATGAGCTAGAGTTTTATTATTGGTTATGGAATAAGTTGAATTTCCAAACATGAATTTTTGTGCAATAAATTAGTTTTCTCTCATATTATCGTTTATGATTCACCATCAATATTGTTACATGATTTGAATGCTTGTTAGTCGAGTCGCGAATCGATTGAGTTTGCTTTCATCTCTCTTGCTATATTAGGATTTATTATACGCAAAAGTGATAGATTCCTGATTACAAGTAGCATAAATATGATTATAGTTTGTAGTGATATATTCTATGATCATATGTGAACCATAACCTTTGTTAAATCGGATTAGTGCTTTTACACGTTCGATTGCTTTGATTGGCCTGATTTCATAGAACCTAATGCATCTAGGGAATTAAACTTGATTAGTGCTTTTACACGTTAGGTTGTTCCTTTAGATAGAATTCATATTCGCATCTTTTAATGTGTTTGTTGATGACATGAGGAGATTTGCGGGATATACTTGCGATCAAGGTATTCTAGGGTCTTTGATAAAAGTTGAGATTAAAATATCAATTCTAATTATTGTGTAGAAAACATGTTTGTGAATGAAAACGAAATCCATGACCAATACTTTTCACATCCTTGATTTGCGTGTTTACTTTTTATTGTTTTGCTTTTATTTTATTTTTATTTACACAATCACAAAACCCTCGGTGTTTTATATAGGAAACCATAACAATTTGACAACCAAGACCTCTCTGTGGGATCGATCCTTTCTTGCCCTTGCTTCATTATATATTTTGAGTAGTAAGAAAGTGTAATTATATTTGTGTCGGCTGACAACCGGTCAATGGCGCGTTGCACGCTGCACGCTGTAAACCGCCAGACCAATACCCCAGTATGTATCCCCCCAGTTTGTGACATGATTGATGTCTGGAATGTGTGAATCGTGGATCCACGAAAGGTGGCATGTAATGCTGAATTGAATAACTGCGTTATTCAAGAAGTTGATACTTGTGAAGTATCATGTGTATTTTATGCAAGTACTGCATCCTGGTGTGGTAGAGTGATGGGTGGTGATTACCATGACGCCTCACTTGACCAATTAACTCCTGACCAGGGTTGTATAACCAAGCTGGTGAAGTTGAATGGACGAGATGTTCTTTGAGACACTCATCTGTGACCGTTAATGAATTAGGGTTTTTGAAGAGGTACGCAAGCATCACTCTTCAGCTTGGTCGAAACCAAGCATGGGATATAATTTTGATAAGGCCGACCGTGCATGTGTGTAGACAACATGACGGTGTAGGCGCCTATACCCATTACCTCACGAAAGTATGATCTGGGTCACTCAATTCGTCCGGTGAAGTTGAGTGGTCGTGATCAATTTGTGATAGAAAACCAGTGCCCCAAGAGCCGCGCGTCATGCCCACTTCGGCGCACGTTCCAAGATGACCAATCTTGGTCGGTCTTGGCCGATTGGTGCAGTGTGAAGGTGGTAGGCTGGTGTTCACGCCTATACCTGAATATCCCATGAAAACGTGATCTGAGCCATCCAAATCGTTTGGCGAAGTTGAGCGGTCGAGATCAGTTTGCGGTTTGGGAGGTGCGACCACGCTAGTTTGGGCGCGCGTCTTGGAATGACCAGGCGTGATATGCCTTGGCCGATCGGGTGAGGGGATAGATGGGTCCATGGTGGTCATGCTGGTATGACCAGACCTGCTTAATCTAATCTTTGACCCTCCATTCGTACCGGAGAAGATGGACGCTCGTGATGCTCAAAACCCTAATTTTGGGTTTCAAGGTCGTGCGTCAATGCTTCATTCGGCGTACGAATTGGGATAACCAACCATGGTTGGTCCTGACCGATTAGTCAGGTATGTAGGCGGGCCCACGATGATTGTGTTGACATGCTCCGGGCTCTTTGAATCTACATCTACACCCTCCATCTATACCTGCGAAGATGGATGGTTGAGACTGTTTTGCGACACATGTAATATGCCGCAAACCCTAATTTTAGGGTTTTCCGCCCATATTGCTATGGTTTGGACGTTTTGGCGAGCTAGGCCAATTCTGGAGGGAGGCCGACCATGCGGGGTCCGCGTTGGTTCGGAAGTGGATATTCCATACCTGATTGGGGGTGATGGAATTGATGCGGGTCATCCAATCATGCTTGTGGAGTTGGATGATCGTGATCATATCCGATCGTCTGGTCGATCCGGATGCTCAATCAGGCTAGTATAACACACCGAGAGGGCTCAATCGGGCTAGTATAACACACCGAGAGTCATCCTGTACGGGTATTTCGTACATGGTTTCATTACAATGCTTGGAGGTTCGTGTTGCTCTATAAGAGTAACACTCAGTCGTCATGCCGCATTGATAATGAGTACATAAAATACAAGGCTGATTGCGCATTAATTAATAATGCTAGAAATTCACAGGGTATATGGGATTGTTGCTACATGCTCCAACCTGGATGAATTTCGTGTATTCCTGAGAATGGGATTGTTGCCACATGCTCCATTCTTGGTGAATTAAGTGAGGGAGTATCCAACACTTATTAATGGCTTTATCTTTTACAAGATGTCAGCGCATAGTTTTTCTGGTTTTTACAATTTTAACCTTAAATGAAAATCCACCATCAACATTAAGTCCCCTGCCTAGCACATAATGGTTACACTATTGTGGGGTAGGCATGAGATGGTGACAAATTTTGTACATTGAAATGACCAAGCTAAGGTGAATGTATATTTAGGATAGGCCGACATCGTCGGGCGTTGCCCTGGAACTGGTTGGTCTGATCGAAGTTGTGAAGGAAGTAGGACTTGATCTCGGTGAGTCGCTTTGGTTCCCCTTATGTATATCCGAGCTTGGTCCCTTCCTTGGGTTAGGTGTACTCCCACACTGACTTTCCTCAGATGTATCTGATAAGCATCGTTGATTGTTATCCCGAATTGGTAGCCTTTATAGGTGGTAAGTAAAGACTTCTTTTCTCTTGGGATTCTTTCGACTTGCGAGATTATAAAGAATCATCTCACGTAGTCATTTATTCTATATCTCAGGTACTGGTCCGCACTTATCTGATCTCCTGATTAACTGATCGATTGATTGATTGATGATTTTTTTTTGTGCTCATAACCTCTTCTCCTTTGCAGTTTATCATGGAAGCGGTGGACAATCATTCTGTCGCTTCTCGAGAAATAAGCTTCGAAGTTGACAAGCCCGAAACCCATGCGCATGAAGAAGTAATGGCTAAGATTGATCTTCCACTTCGTGAAGTCAGCCGTGATATACGGGGATGTCTATCCCTGCACTGCGTATTGCCGGGGGGACGCATCTGTGCGCTTTCAGGCGCGATTGACATGGAGGAGCGAGCGGGAGGCGCGAGGAAGCGTTGCAAATGCACCAGTAAGCGCAAGGGCGAGAGAGATATGCGGCGCAGTTGAGGAGGCGGAGAGTTGAGCATAAACATCCTCTCGAATGAAGATAAGTGTGATTACCCGATCCGGACGGCGTGATAATTCTTGACTCCGACACGAGAGGAACCCTGAACATCCGAAAGCAATTGGTACGACTCCTAATGTTGATGCGCTCTTTAATGCTCCCGCCGATGATGTTGGGATGGAGTGTCTTCTTTGTGGAGATGCCCGATGCATAAGTTGAGGTAGATTCGAAGGGAGGAGCATCAACAGGTGATGGCGCTGAAGCAGAACCTTACAGGCGATGTCGATCCTCTTGACGACTAAACCTCTTTTCTTCTTTTCCGCTTTCCAAGTATATTCCGTACATTTGAACATCTTCCTTGTACTCGGTGGTAGCCGAGTTCAAGGTTTTCTTCCATTTGATTGTTTGAATAAAGGTTTTTTTTTTTTTTATAACCCTTTGTCAAGACTGCAACTGATCCTTCTCAGGCTCAAGGGTGCGCCTTTACACATAACTCTTTGTGATAAAAGAAATAATGCCATAATGAAATATCCACGGACCTGTGTTCCTGATGCAAGATCTTCATGTCCTTGCTAGGGAAGATGGCTCATATCATTTTCCTTTTGTGCACACGTTCTGTTTCCTTCTTCTCATGAGATGTTTGCCTAAAGTTTCCTTCCTTGCTCTAATGGGTTGATTTAGGCTGACTCAGGACTTTTTGTTTTTAGGGGTAGAGAGGTTCTCATGTGGAAATAATGCTTCAATTAAATTGAAAATTGAAAATTTAAAGTCCTAACTATGAATGCAAGTATTGCAATCATTTTCTGGGGAATTACAAGTATGACATGAAATTGTAAAAGGAAACACGCTGGAAAAAAATAGCACAAGCGTTTTAAAGGGTGGAGGACCATTTGGAAAGTGGTAGCACAGCGTCTTAAGTTGGTAGGGTTTGAGCCATTGTGAGTGAATTGTTATGCCTTCTAGTTTATCGGCGTTGATGAGCTTGCGGTAGCCGCCTAGGATAACATACGCTGCAGTACGGTTCCTCTTCTCTTTCGGTGGGTGAGTCGGGTGGAGTGATCATTTTCACCGTCATGCTCCCAACCTTGAATGTAGTCGTCTTCGTCACCGGGTCTCCAATTCCAAATGGGTTTGGGCGTGCGAGATACTTGGACCTTGGCCTTATCGTCTTTGACCAAGACAGCCTCTACGCTCTTGATAAAACGTTTGAAAGGGCCGGCTTCCCATTCACATCTCCTAGCCGGGGTTGGTTTGTTGGTTGGAGCCAGTCCCCAGGACTTGTCAGAATGAGGGGCGGTAGGTTGCAAAGAGAGTTGCGCGATGAGACTTACTTGAGATCGGAACCTTTCGATGTATGTTTGTGAGCTCTCTCCGGAAGTCGTGTCACGTTGGCAAGTTCTTTGGTGCGGTACAGACATGACCATCGGGTCAGAAGGCGTGTTGGAGATTCTTTCGGAGTATCGAAACCGGTAGAGAGGATAGCTTTCTAGTATTGCTTTGTTGTCATGCATCCAAGAGCATCCTAGAATCATGTCGTAGTTGGGATGATATTTGACTATGTAGAACTTTGTTTGTGTCGAGGCATCACCCAATTTGACTTCAAGATCGATATATCCATATGCATCTCTCGAGTTCTCCTTACGAATCTTTAACCACAGTTGGGTGACGAGTAGCTTCCTGCTTTGAAATCTTGGCCGCTCTCAAGGTCTTGACAGTAATGATGTTAAATTCGGAAGCCGTATAAATCAACGCGCTATCGAACTCAATGTCTCTCAAACGAGTGACAGTTAGGAGTCCCAGTCTCCTTTGCTCACGTCCTTCGGGAAAGGCGAAGGGTTCTGGACCGCTTTACGGATACAAACGCCGCCCGACACAACGTGGTTGAGGGATGTAAATATGTCTTGACGCTGTCCTTTGGAGAAGTACAAGATTTCACACAAGTGCTCCATCATAGATTGTACAGTCTTGCGAACAGAATCCCCAGAAATCATGCAGTTCCTGATAGGGAGAGGGTCTCTACGAACACCTTCGTTTCCAAGCTGGAGTTCTCCTGTCTCTATCTTTTCCCTGAATATTAATTTCAACCTGTTACAATCTTTGGTTGGATGATGAACGAATCTGTGGTAGCAACAGTATTTGGGATCTGTCATGTCTTTCTCAGTTGGAGGACGCCTGATAGGAGGCAGCTTGACGGCATCGTCTTGGATCCATGCTTCCAAGAGTTCTATCACTTCATTCATGGGGAAAGGAAAACCTGTATCTTCGGTGTCTTGTGCAGGAGCTTTTTCCGCTCCTTTCCGAGACGAAGTCTTGTGTGTCGGGGATGTCCGCTTGGTTTGTTTTTCCGTCACTGGAGCTTTCCTTTTTTCTCCTCCGCCCACTACACTCACAGAAGGACCGGTGTTGTATTGCTTGTTCGTGAGGCGCTGCTCCCTCGACTTTCACGTGAATCTTCACTTTGAACAACTCGGTTCTTTCTAGCAATCTTTGGTGCAATTGTTCTTTGAACGTTTGGCAGCTTCATGGAGTTCAGAGAACGTTTGAAAGCCCAGATTCTCTAACAAAGCGCGGTATATGGGTATCATCCCGTTGATGCACAACTCCACCAATTGTCGTTCGGTGACATTCGGGTCGTGATAATCCAGCGCTTGGGTTCTGAACCTTTTGACGAAGTCGTTAGGATGCTCGTTGTTCATTTGGAGAATTCTTCCCGGATACGAAAAAGGTGATTTGTTCGAGACACGAAGAAATACTTTATGTAGAAAGCACCGACCATCTCGCTCCAATTGGATATCTTTGTTAGGCGCGATGTTGTTGTACCAAGTGTACGCCCTCCCGTAAGTGATTTCGAGAATTCTTTGGGCGCGAGAACATGATTGTATTCATGTTCCCCAAGGATTCAAAAATCGAGAGACGTGTTCACGAGCATTACCGAAAGACACCGTCATAGAGGGAGAACTGGGGAGAGGTGTAACCTCTTGGAAGAGGAATTCGTTGTACATCTTTAGGGTACGGTGGCTGATGTTGGTGTACATCCGTTCGGTCCCCTTTTCCTCGATTTTGGAGAAGTCGTTCCAGATCCTCACGTGTAATGAAGTTGGAAGGCTGGTCCCTCTCCCTTTGGCGCTCAGGAGCAACACGAGTTTCTTCATTCATGTGGGTCCGATTGGAAACGCCTGCTCCGGGTGTATTGAATGCATCTCTTGCCGACTCCAAGGGTTGCCGTGAATCTTGCGGCAATCGTTCGGTCAAAGTCTTAAGGAAAGTGAGTACCTCTTTCTGAGTTGCGGCCATATCCGTTTGAGTCTTAGCAAGAACTTCTTGTTTCTCCATCAAGTCTGCAATGGTAATAGATGGTGTCCCTCCTCTTGTGCCTCCGGCTCCTCGTCTTGATGAAGGAGTGAAAGTTGTTGCTCTGGTAACTACCGGAGGTGTTACACTTGAAGATATACCGGGGTTTTCGGCTGCTCTGGCTCTGGTGATGGGAGGCGTTACACCTACTGGAATGTTTCCTGCTCCGCTAGCGTTGGTGATAGAAGTGACAGCTTCACGAGATGTATTGATCACGGTAGCTCCACTGATAGGTACATCGACACCGAGGGTGTTATCCATACTAGCTCCATCAGAATTTATTGTTGATCCAGACCTGAGTTCCACCATCTTGAAATGAATTGTTGATTGAATTGGTTCTAAGATCTACCCTTTTTGAAATTGATGAAATTGAATCGGATTTCGAAGAAATTGACTTTACAACCGAAAGATTAACCTCCCACTGTGGTCGCCAATTGTTTATGGGTGAAAACTACTCTGCTGGATTTGGTAATTTGGGGTGTGTGGATGAGGAATGAATCTAAACCCCCTAAACAAATGCACTGCGCGGTGAGTGCATGTAGATTCGGAAATCAATCTGTGCAAGTCCGGCCTAAACCAAGAAATGGCCGTTCCAGACTTGTTTCGTTCACAAAGTGAAGGAGATGGGGTTGATCTTAGGGAGGGAAGCGAAGAAGGTGTTGAGATTGTGAAGGTGTTGGCTTGCTTATGACTTGTGAGAAAGGTGAGGCGAAACTACGAGGATGCAAGCTATCAGTTCCGGTGTCTTGTATCAACACTTGATTTCTGTTTCTTATCTGGACTTGCTCTTATTTTTGGAAATCGGGAGGAGAACCTATTTATACAAGTCATTGAGCCTTATTCACGTCTCTCGTGGGAAGTGGAGGAAGTGGAGTGATGGAGTAGTGGAGTTTGGGTGTCAGTGTTACACGATCAGTCTTGCCCACTTCTCCTGTCATCGCTAACCGTCCATAACTTCCTAACACGTTCTTGTGATGGCGCGTTGCACGCTGTAAACCGCCAGACCAATACCCCGGTATGTATCCCCAGTTTGTGACATGATTGATGTGCGGAATGTGTGAATCGTGGATCCACGAAAGGTGGCATGTAATCTTGAATTGAATAACTGCGTTATTCGGGGAAGTTGATACTTGTGAAGTATCATGTGTATTTTATGCGAGTCGCATCTGGTGTGTTAGAGTGATGGGTGGTGATTACCATGACGCCTCACTTGACCAATTAACTCCTGACCAGGGTTGTATAACCAAGCTGGTGAAGTTGAACGGACGAGATGTTCTTTGAGACACTCATCTGCGACCGTTAATGAATTAGGGTTTTTGAAGAGGTGCGCAAGCATCACTCTTCAGCTTGGTCGAAACCAAGCATGGGATATAATTTTGATAAGGCCGACCGTGCATGTGTGTAGACAACATGACGGTGTAGGCGCCTATACCCATTACCTCACGAAAGTATGATCTGGGTCACTCAATTCGTCCGGTGAAGTTGAGTGGTCGTGATCAATTTGTGATAGAAAACCAGTGCCCCAAGAGCCGCGCGTCATGCCCACTTCGGGCGCACGTTTCAAGATGACCAATCTTGGTCGGTCTTGGCCGATTGGTCTGGTGTGAAGGTGGTAGGCTGGTGTTCACGCCTATACCTGAATATCCCATGAAAACGTGATCTGAGCCATCCAAATCGTTTGGCGAAGTTGAGCGGTCGAGATCAGTTTGCGGTTTGGGAGGTGCGACCACGCTAGTTTGGGCGCGCGTCTTGGAATGACCAGGCGTGATATGCCTTGGCCGATCGGGTAAGGGGATAGATGGGTCCACGGTGGTCATCTTTGGTATGCATGAGTGGTTTGCTAATCTAATCTTTGACCCTCCATTCGCACTAGGAGAAGATGGACGCTCGTGATGCTCAAAACCCTAATTTTGGGTTTCAAGGTCGTGCGTCAATGCTTCATTCGGCGTACGGGTGGGATAACCAACCATGGTTGGTCTGACCGATTAGTCGAGGTATGTAGGCGGGCCACGATGATTGTGTTGACATGCTCCGGCTCTTTGAATCTACATCTACACCCTCCATCTATACCGTGAAGATGGATGGTTGAGAGCTGTTTTGCGACACATGTAATATGCCGCAAACCCTAATTTTAGGGTTTTCCGCCCATATTGCTATGGTTTGGACGTTTTGGCGAGCTAGGCCAATTCTGGAGGGAGGCCGACCATGCGGGGTCCGCGTTGGTTCGGAAGTGGATATTCCATACCTGCTTGGGGGTGATGGAATTGATCTGGGTCATCCAATCATGCTTGTGGAGTTGGATGACTGTGATCATATCCGGACCGATACTGGTCGAGTCCGGATGCTCAATCGGGCTAGTATAACACACCGAGAGGGGCTCAATCGGGCTAGTATAACTCACCGAGAGTCATCCTGTACGGGTATTTCGTACATGGTTTCATTATAATGCTTGGAGGTTCGTGTTGCTCTATAAGAGTAACACTCGATCATCATGCCGCACCGATAATGAGTACGAAATACAAGGCCGATTGCGCATTAATTAATAATGCTAGAAATTCACGGGGTATATGGGATTGTTGCTACATGCTCCAACCTGGATGAATTTCGTGTATTCACAGAATGGGATTGTTGCCACATGCTCCATTCTTGGTGAATTAAGTGAGGGAGTATCCAACACTTATTAATGGCTTTATCTTTTACAAGATGTCGGCGCATAGTTTTTCTGGTTTTTACAATTTTAACCTTAAATGAAAATCCACCATCAACACCTGGTGGGAAATGAAATTAATGGTTATGGATAAGGGTGCACAGGAATCGAGCCGGACCGGCGGACCGTCCCGGAACCCGTGGAAACGTACCTGATTTTGGACCGAACCGAGGAAGGGGGTATAGGTACCGGTCCAAAAACTAGGAACCGGGCTAAGCAGGTACAGGTACACAGTCCTGCCCTAGTCCCGTGCCATCCCGGACCGAAATTACCGAATAATTCTAACCATAGGATTTAGGGGTAGTAGATTACTGATAGCCGTTAGATCTAGGGCTGGTATATATAGATAATTTTGGCTAGGGTTTCTCATTTGGTCTCTTTTTTTTTCCGTCTTCTCTCTGAGAAAGAGAAGAATAACAGGAACTCCATTAGAGTTACAGCCAGCCTTACAGGGAAGATTTCTTCTCTTCTCCATACTTCAACTCCACGAACTCCATATTTCACTCTCGGTCCAGAAGAAGAAGAAGAAAAAATCAGTGATTAAATCGTTTCCCTCGTAAGTTTTTTTCCTTTTTTTCTTCTTCAATTTTAATCAAGTTGTATTTAGTATTGTGTTTAAATTGTTTGATTTGGACTACTGGGTTACTTGATTTTTGTTCATTTTAGAGCTTTATTTTGATTTTTGAAGGGAGAAGATTCAAGGAACAATCAATCCAACTCAGAAATTGTTAACCAAGGGTAAGTTACGTAAGTAAGTTCATCAAAATCTTTGCTTTTAATGAAATTTGGGATTGGATTAATTGGGATTTGGGATTGTAATGAATTCTTATGGGGTTTACTTATTTTGAGTTATGGAGTAATGGGGTTCTGTCAATTTGTTGAATTGTGCTGAAATTTTAGTAGATTGTTAGTGATTGAATCATGAATAATTGTAGTGTTCTTTCGATTTTTCCGTATTGGGGGCATCTAATTGTGCTGAAATTTACTAGATTATGTGATTGAATCTTTCACAATTGAAGTGTTCTTTAGATTTTTTTCCTATTGGGCATCTAATTCTGATGAAGGTTACTAGTATATGTGATTGAATCATGTAGAATTGCATAGTGTTCTTCAATTTCTTTTGATTGTGTGGGCATATAATTGTACAAAGATTCTTGAGTCACACTGGACTCAGCATCAAGAACCCTTAGCCATCTATTTTGATTGTTAAACATGTTGGGACACTGAAATTGACTCTAAGATTGAATTGTGATCAATGTTCTTAAAAGTCTCTTGTCTTGTTTTTAAAATTTCATTTTGATTGCTTTGTTTATCTGACTTGATAAAGTGTATTGTTACAGGTTATCTTGATTAGTTGTTGAAGCCTGTTATTGGACTAGAGACAGGACAGCTAGTTGCTCTTCCTGAGGTTAGCATTTTACTTTTTTGTTGTGTTGTGTCATGTAACTCATGTGTGTAGTTTACTAATTTGGCACTGTGTAGTTTACTGAGATTATATGGAATTGTTTGTCAGTGATGGATGCATCAATTCCAGCTAGGGTTCGGAACATAATATGGCGCCAGATGACAATATTTAAGATGAAGAAGGTAACAGATATACATATTACATTATTAGTTTATTACTTGTGTTTGGCAGTAATAGACATAGACTAATAGTTACTAACTTCTATTACTTGTTTTTGCAGCGTTACTTGGTCCTATCAACATTAATGCCACCACCAATGCTGCTGTCATGGAATAGATATTCAAGGCTTTGTATTTTCCATTGGCACCAGTGCTACTTGTTACATTTTTACCACCAATGTCCAGTCAGTGACTCAGTGCTACTGCTAGTCTGCTACTTTTTACTTGGACTCTTTTACTACTTCTTAGTTCTTACTACTGTTTAATTGTGTGTGTGAATATGTGAGTGACTATCTGTTAGTCTTTGACTCTTCTAGTACTTGTTACTTTTTCAGTTTTTTAAGACTTGGTATTTGATGGTTTTCTTTGCTAGTATTAATAGTATTGTTACTTCTTGTTAGTTGTTAACTGTTAACAAATAACAATACATGCTTAGTAAAACAGGTCCTTATTAACAGGAAAATTTTTGTCTGGAACCGAGTATAGTACCGGAACCGTACCTGGTACCGTACTGGTCCCGAACAGTACCGGAACCGAGGTACAGGGTACAGGTACCGGTCCAAAATTTTGGAACCGAGTCTAGGGAGGTACAGGTACTCGGTCTTGGCAATAATCGAGCCGAACCGTACCATGTGGACCCTTAGTTATGGACATATATGGCGATGATATTCTCTTATTCTTTACATTATGACCATACATGAATATATGGTTAGAAGATTAATCATATGAATATTATATTATTCTTATGACTGATGAATATATGAAATGGGAAAGAAGATCATGAGACATCTCACGGAGTCGAATTGGTGGGGTCGACATTATGAGTTCGTGTTGGCGACAAGTTTAGTTTCCTGTTTATTCTCTCCATGATTTGCGAATAAGTTGACCACATTTTAAGGCAGAACGGAGAAAGGGGATAGGGGGTGTTCGGCTTAAGATCTTCTCTGATACTGTTTCATTCGACATGCTTGGGAGATTTTAATGGGTTATACTTAGGAGATGCAAGTTATATTAGAGAAAATATATCGATAATAGGTATTGCAATATAACAAAGATATAGACGCGTGTTTAGAATTATGATTTCCTTTCGGTACTGAATAGAGATAGTGGTGGATACCATAGACCCTGGTTACTGACTCTCTTTTTCATTGCATTTAATTATTTTTCTTTTTTTTAAAAAATATTTATTATTGGATAAAGAATATTACATTAACTAGTTGGAAGCCTAACAAGCTAAAGCTCCAACGACATAGTACTACATTAATTAAACAGGTTGCCGTGCTAACCTACCAACGAGCCTCATGGGTAACCTAGCCAAGGGAGCCGAAGCGGATAGGGAGGGCTGAGATTGTGTCACAAGGGGGCAAACTAACACTACCTTCCATGTTAATTCTTGCAATATTACGCCATTGGGGGCTCGAACCTGGGACCTTCTGGAGAGCATGAAACTTTTGGAAACGGGGATGACCAGCTGACCTAGGTGCCCATTTTAAATCTTTTGTTATCGTTCTTTTTAAATCTTTAATTCTAAGAATCACAAAAACATCATTGTTGGTTAGTCGATTTTGAGATATTAGTTACGGTATTTCCCACCGCTCCCTGTGGATTCGACTTGTTCTTGTCGTTGTCTACACTGTAGACGTCGTGCGATTGCGGTTATTATACATATAGGGTTTTCCCAAATCCTATCACATGTGCGATGTGCAACACATCCACGATGATAAATGTGAATAAGGGTGTTGACAGTTAAGGAGTAAATGGAATAGTGGATGGTCAATCAACCAAATCTTCTACGCAAAGTGGAAGTGGTTTTTGCACCTTATCCCACTTCCTCATTCTTCCACTTCCTTCAACTTTCACCACATACATGAGATCGATGTGCTGCAATAAATAGGTTTCTCAACCTATGATTTTGATAACATAAATTAACAACGGCATTCGAGTAAGACCATCACTGAAAATTATCGAACACTTATAGAGAATTCCTCTCATCTACACAGATAATTCATCTTTAAATAAATTCAACACATCACATCATCAATCGATCAATATCCACATTTTCTCAGCTTCCCTCCATAAAGACCGACCTTTCTCCTCCTCTAATGACCGAATTGAACCTGGAACGGCCATTGTCTTGGTTTAGGACAGGGTCCTACAGGTTAATCTCTCGAACTAAAAGTAATCCCGTGCAGTACATATTTTTAAAGGCTTAGACGACTTTATTCATCGATCACTTGCCTCCTTCACCACTTTTTACCAGAAAACCAGCGAGTCGTTTTTGCCCGCAAACACTAGTACATAACTGATTAGATGTAATGTACATAAGAAGACGTTCACAATTGAGAAGATGACCTAAAAACAAAATGCTCGAAATAATTTTCGATTTATTTAAATAGCACCACCGAGATAATTGTTTACATCGAATGAAGTAACCAAAAATTGAGCAAAGCCGAGGCTGCTGTATGAAACCAAGACAAGAATGCCATTATAGCAGATATTTGATATCTACTGAAGATATTGGAAGAACAATGAGATCCCTTAAGCTATGGTAAGAAGTCTATTACACATGCAGTTGCTCACGCTGCTGCTAGTGCAAGAAGTAACAAAACCTGAAGATACTGAGCATATTAAAAATACAAAGTATTTTTGCTACGAGGCGATGAAATAAAATTAATTATTTTTAATTTTTATAGAATTACCAGTATGCACCCAATCACCTATGATAATGATCATTTGTATCCCTAGTTGACGAAGTGGAGATCAAATAAGAACTGAATACCCATCCACTACTGCCAATGTGAAACTCCATGGAATCAACAAACCCATAATTGTTACCAAATAGATGAATCACCAAGAAGTAGTTAGCTCCAAACAAGTAACAGCTACACAGTACATATTCAGTAGCATAAAATAAATCTATAAAGAAACAGAAGTATTGTTAATTATTTCAAAGAATTTATCAATCGAACGACAAATATCTCATTCTACGTCTAGTTTATGAATCTCCAATATTTTTTTTGGTTAGAGGCCAAAAATAACATTATTCATCGCACCCAAGCATACTTTTTTTCAGCAAATGCTTCCTTGTAAGGGTTCAAAACAACATCTTTCGTCATCATGTTATCCAATTGGTGTCTCAACTCCAGATATTCCTTATTTTGGATCTTCGTCTTACCGTTGAAGGGGTACTGGTTTCCTTAATAAGCACCATCCCAATTGTTGTTCACATGTTCTCTTTAAGCAAACTCTTGAAGTACAAGTATATCTACACCCGCGTCAACATATATTATAGATGAGAAAGGAAAATGGTAAGATAAACAAAACACAATAACTTAACAACTCGAATTACCAGCAGAAGAGCCATATTCCCTCCTATTTTGTTCTTATTAGCCATAAAATACTTTCTCAACTTGTTCAACAAGTGTGCATCGATGATAGAACCCCGAGAGTAATCGATTTATGTAAACATAGAAAAAATCCGATTCTAAAAATAACCACAAGAAAAATAGTTATCTCTTTTACACAGGAATCTGTCGATGTGGGCATGAACATCAACGGATTCTAGATAGATGTTCTTCAACAAGAAAACAAATCTAAATTAATCGGTGGTTGCGGGCATGAATAATGAATGTTTCCTATATCAGTCGGTCTACAAGTATATTAACATAGACCGATTCAGGTAAACCCAAAAAACTTTGATTCCAAAAAATTCAATTTTTTAAGTTAATGCATGTTGTTAAAACTTAATTTCGGGTATTGGGATGATATAAAAGTACCTAATTGGAGCTATTTTTCTTGTATTGTGCTACGAGTTTCTTGTATTTTGCAATTTTGATATTTTGTTTCGAATCACTTTCCCAAATACTGGATCGTCCGAACTATGATAAGTAATTCCAGTGGCTTGCTTCATTCGTGGATCATTCTTCATTATGTAGAGATAAGTCATGACTTGTTGGGAAGCTATTTCTAGATGATTTTAACAATACCCGATGAAAATCCCACATTGTTAAATGACCGAAGTGGATAGCGTCGGTTGAGGGTCGGGTTATTACAAGTATAACAATCTTACTAGTTCCCAAAGGATTGAGGATTCTCCAATTGACCTACAATGTATAAATTGCAATGTTTTCATGTTACTAGGTGTTAGAGCACTGCTCGGTCGAACTCGCAAGCATTGATATCTCAAGCTTGTTTGTCAAGTTTACTTGAACAAAACTATATACTTGATTTCTAGTCTACTTATATATATATATATATATATATATATGTCTCGGATTAAGATAAAAATGTGTAGTTGAGCATTAGACTTCAAGACGTTCACCAATTGAAGAAGAAGCTCTACCGATCTTGGAGGAACTTCATCAACAAAAGGTATGTGGAGACTAAAACTTATCGATCACTCAGAAGTCTATTCTATATTCTATCTTCTAATGAGACTAAGTCGTATAGCTATATAGACTTTGCATTATACGCATTTGAATTTTTGAGCCAAGTTTATCTCGTTTATATATTTCTCGAAATACGTGTTGTAAGTTTTTTAGCTTTAGCTTAATTTCATCATCTACTTAACGAGTTTAGTTGTAAACAATTTATTTATTGGAAACTAAATATTAAATCAAGATAATCATATGAAAATTACCTTGAACATCTTACATGATTTGTGTGAGACAATCATTTGATGTCAACTTGGGAAGTTTCGTATTGATCAATTAATCACTTGAAAATTACTCGAAGCTAGTGATAAGTGTAAGATTACCATTGTTGTCTTTTAAGGATGTTTCAATGATTGAATGAGGGTTTTGAACTACTACTAATGTCTAGATACAACACAGTATGTGTACCTAGTATACAAACTGTGAAATAATTTCAGGTTTGGAACTCTTGTTTGCGAACGGGTTTAACCGTGAAAGGTCCGGAACTGGTTTGCGAACAGTGTTTACGAACGACAAGACTAGGCAAGTCCGGAACTATGGTTCGCGTACTCAGTTTGCGAACACAGTGGTTAGGTTCTAAAATTGGTAAGTATGACAATTCATACTCATGAACTCAGGTTCGTTTGCGAACTAAAGTCTCTGGAACTTTAATGAAGTAAGGTATGCGAACTTGTTTTGCAAACAGTGGCATTATGTCCATGAATTGGTTCTTGTACAAGTACTTTTTACAATTACAAACCAAACCGAATATGCTTCAAATTTTTCATGGATATTTCTATGAGTTAGTGAACTTTTGAATGACTCTCAAAAAGCACATTTAGATTCATTTGATTATCTATCATGATTGATTGGTTATCATATTTGATCTAGAAGTGTAAGATGAATATGGATAAACAAAAGTGTTAATATGGATAACTTCGGTTAACAATTATTGAGCCAACTTGTTATACACGTTTAGGTACGGTTTACCCATATCTAACTATAGGTGTATTTCATTTGTGTGTATCAAGCTAATACCATCTAACGGTGGAGATTGATTGCTTATTTTCTAAGAAAACTTAGCTTGAATCTTAAATCAAGAGTTCATATAACGTTGAATATCAACTGATTTGTTACTAAGCTATCTTAGATTTGATTGTAAGTGTTGATGAGAGAAAACGATTTGGTGGTTTTTTAGGAAAGTGGAGACTCGAGCGTGCGGGGGGAGACTCCTCGACCGAGCAAATTGCCTAAACCTTTTTCAAACAGATTCACTACATGTGAGTGCTTTGAGTTCGAGAGATCAATCTGTAAGACTCCTGCCTAAACCAAGACAATGGTCGTTCCAAAGTTAATTCGGTCACAAAGAAGGATGAGGGTCGATCTGTATGAGGGAAGCTGAGAAGCGTGTGTGAGATCAATGATGATAGAGGAATGTGTGTGTGTTGAAGGTTTCTGCAAGTTTAAGAACTGTTGAGTTCGGATGAGATAAGTTCCGATCGATTGAGTGATAATTTCTTGTCGATCGAAATTGTTGTCCTTCAATCGTGGATTCGGGAACTTATTTATATTGCAAGAATATTAGACATATTGATCTCAGTAAGTGTGACGGTTGCTAGAGTGAAAGAGTGAGAGAGTGGGAAATCGTGGTTAAACCAGTGCCATGTCGTGTAGAGACTTGGTTGATTGTCCATCCACTACTTTGCTAACTCCCTCATATGCTTGCACGACTTACTCACATTTCTCATCATGGGTGTACGCACGTGTCGTGGGCCTCCTAACCAAAACCCTAGTGAATATCTCCCATGTGACGTGATTGATGTCTCACGAACGTAGAGTCTGCAAGGCAGACGTGTATTTACTTAGTCAGTTGTTGACTTGACTAGACGAAGAGTTTTAGCCTTGATGAGTCGAGCATAATGAACGGATGTGGTATGCTCTGAGACTCATGGATTGAGCATGTCGGCTGAGACAGAATAATGGAAAGACGTTGAGTCTTGATGACTTGTGATATATCATTTTACCAGTCGAGGTAATAATGATATTTTGATAATTTGGATCAAACGTCCAATGAGATTGCTCTATCAAGGATTTATTTTGATATGTCGAGTATTCGACAGGAAATCAAAGATATTGCAGAATGCTCATTTATGATCTAATATATCATGAATGATCGAATGACAAAATAGGAATCGCTTGACCTTGTATGAGACCTAGAATGAGCTATCTCATTTTATTGTTGGTACATTAAACTCTAAAATAATGCATGATAATTTTGTCCATCTACCCCGCTCACTTGCTAGTCGAAGCCGCAAGTTTGAGCCAAGTTACAAACCTTGCCACCATCACCGAGCTTGTGCAAACCTGTGAAAATCTAAAATATATGGCCGGTGTGTATCATTGTTAATTGGTTGAACTTATTGTCTTTCTCTTTGTGCCCATTGATAAATATTGGATGGTCGTCGAATAAAAGCTCACAATCAAGCCACACCGATGGGCCGAACACCTTCACCGGGCTAACTCAACCTAGGTTCGAATGATAGGTGTAGACCCATTTTACATCAAGTGAGGCACCAACCTTCATTTTTTGCAACTTTCTAGAAAAGTCAGAGTGTGTGTGTAAATTCGGGTAGGAATGGTGAGCTACCCAACTTCCGCACCATTTTCAGCACTACTTTTGATCTCGAAAGTGCTAGTTTTTGTCAATCATGAGGTGACGTCTAAAGATGACGATTTGTAGTTAGCATCATTTCTCTCTCTCAATCAAGCCAAGACCCATAGAAACACATCATCGTCGGCTGAGAGGTAATCGGAATATTGAAAGAAAAATGATATAGTCCAAGGTTTACGTGCAACAAAGAAAAAAAGAAAATAGGATGAGAATTAATAAAATTTATAAAATCAAGACAATACAAGTTGGGAAAACCAGTGATAAAATCCTTTGTCCATGGAGTTAGTCGAGTCATTACTTGTATTTTTATTTTCATATTAAAAAAAAAAAAAAAAAAAAAAAAAAAAAAAAAAGATTGTTGCTTATTTTCTTATTTTTGCTACCACCATGGTAAAGAAGAATTTAAAAAGAAAAATCCAAACAACAAGGAATTTGAGTAGAAAAGTTAAAAAATTGTTCTAGTTTGTGAGTTTAAGTTCGTCATCCCAATTGAAGACCAAGACCGAAGATTGAAGATTGAAGACGTTTTACATGGTTTCTTGAGAGAGTGATATTAATTGCCGATCGGTGAGAAGTGAGTGAGTACTCCCACCCCTTGCTAATGGTTGATTTTCCTTTCTTAGAGATAAAGATTCTTTTTGTCCACACTTCGTGGAGTCTCATTTTTATTTCGGAAGGTTATCCTTCATGGTGCGGGTGCACACATGAGAGAGACACGATCTTTTGGAGCCGCAATTATCATAAAACCCTAATGGAGGAGGCGTAAGTGAGGCTTATGATCACATCGCGAATTCTTTCATATGGTATGGTTATTTCTCGCTCAAAGACTTAAGGATGAGAATCGTTCTTCGATAGTTCTAACTTCCATTACTAGCATGCGAAACTCTGTCCTCATAGCTTCTTGGAGGCTTGAGACTCTTTTACACTCCGAAGTTGGAGAATAGGGTACACGCCTCTTGTAGAATGGATGGAAGACGATTGAGTGTAGGTTAAACTTGAGTTGGTACTGAAGCTTTAGAATTATAGGCTAATTCCTTTGATTAGTTATACTTGATTAGATAACTAATGCTCCGGGTTAGTACCCTAGCTGAACATTGAAATATCACAAGGAGAAACTCCTTAGCTAGGTGATGGAATTGACACACCTCACTTGTCTACCATAGGAACAAGAAAACCTCAATCTAGTTGAACACATACTAGGAAAGTGGTGGAATGAAGAAAGCACCCTTTTATCTCTCGTTTTTACCTTAGTTTAGGATCACATTTCAAATCAGTAGTTTAAGCACAAAAATATATGTTATTCTCGCCTTTTGTTATCTAGAAATTGAAGAAGAAGCCTTAGATCACTAGAGCACCACAAGTCTCTCGTGGTTCGACCCGCACCGCCCGTGTCTTTGCTTACACCGACAAAAATAGGTAAAAATCTTCCAGTCTTCCGGTCAGTAATAATGATATTTTGATAATTTGGATCAAACGTCCAATGAGATTGGTCTATCAAGGATTTATTTTGATATGTCGAGTATTCGATGAAATCAAAGATATCGTTGAATGCTCATTTATGATCTAATATATCATGAATGATCGAATGACAAAATAGGAACACCGTATTTACTATCTAGAGTTTATGCTTTCTTTGATATTTTTCTTGTAAATTATGTATTTTACGCATGTTTTGAGTTTTATAGCTACTTTGGAGTCGCACGGAGGAAAAGAAGAAGAAATCACCCAATTTGAGCAAAGAGGGCAAAATTCTCATTCTAGGGGAAAACACTATCTGGAGCCCATCCAAGGTTAAGGGAAAACTTTATTTGAAGGAGTACTATCTAGAGATTAGCCAAGGATAAGGGGGTTGCCATTTGGGTGACCCATATCTCAAGTGCTGGAGTGTTAATAACTATCCCAACCTATAACCCTAGAATTCAGAGAAGGGTCGCTTCTCAATCATTACCATATCCTGAATTTTAATCAAATAAAGAGAGAGACAGAAAAGAGGCGCAGCCATGGAGTGACCCTGAAATTGAATCCAAGGTTAGTAGAAGTTGTTGCTATTGAATTGAGAATGAATTGAAGATAGATTTTGATTGTTCTGGTGATGGAAGATACTGGTATATGTTGTGAAGATTAGGGTTTCGTTGTTGTTCAATCGAATCAAGGAAAGGGGATCTGTGTTGAAGAATGGAGGTACAGTCCTCATTGAAGACGAGAAATGGAAGAAGAGATCTAGAATTAAAGTCGTAATGGAAATTCAAATGGTTGCTGTGAAGAGACAGAGTATTGAGATCGAACTGAATAATGGGTTTAATCTGTCTAAGACGATATTGATTCCAAGAGCTGCAATAGATAGAATTTGGGTTTGTTGAAGGTGAAGAAATTGAATTACAGAGTGGGTTTGAGCTCGATTTGAAAACCAGAGGAATGAATTAGTGATGTTGCTATGTAACGATGGGGCTTGAGATTGAAGAACAAAGATGAGTTAGTGGTGCTTTCAGGGTTCGAATGAGAAGAATGAAACGAGATCTTTGCACTGTGATGATTGAGATGAGTTTGAGTCTTTGTAATGGGTTGTGTATGAAATTGATGAATGAGTTGCTGGAATAGATGTATGCTAGGAAATGAGCAGGAATGGAGATGAGAACGACCTGAGAATTGTCGCAAAAACAGCGGAAACTCTGTCCATTTTTCTGCTCAGGCGAGTCGACTCAATGTCGGCGATGATCGATCCATATGAATCCGATGACCGATCCTTCTGAATGACTCAGTGAGTAAGCCGAATCATCCTGACTCAGAAGCTGACTAGAAGCTAACTCACTCTCTGCCTTGACCCATTGACTGACAGTCTGACCAGAATGACCGTTAAATTTAACGGCGTCGCGACGGAATATTCCTTCAGCTGAGTAGAAGATTCAAGTTTCCGGCAGTGACTTTTCTCGGCAGAATTCCGGTGATCCTAAGGATTTCTCCGGCGAACAAAATAACAGATTTTTGTATGAGTTTCTCTCATGGGATGTGAATACTTAGACTTGGAAGTGGATGAAGAATTTGGCTTGGACTTGGAATGAGAAGATGGAAGATTTGAGAAAGACTTGAATTTGGAAGTTGAGCTATAAAGGGAAAAGGATTATATTCTTAAGAGGATTGCAAGGAAATTGAAGCCTATAAATAGAGAAGTCCTCTACTTTTCTCTACACACTTTTCTACACCTTTTACACATACAACACTTGTGTTTTTGCTTGCTTTTCAAAAAAATTCTTTTAATTATTTGTGTGAACTTAAAAATTCTCTTTTTAATTATTTGTGTGAATTTCAAAAACATGAGTAGCTAATTTTCTTATTGATTGAGGATGAATTCCTAGTTCTTAACATGTTTTGAGTTTTGTTTTAAATCTACTTCGAAGTTTTCACATGATTATCGTTTGTTTTTACTAATAGGAATGTTTATACATTCATGATTGATTGATAGATTGTTTGGGTGGCCAACTAAATTGATTTGTTAATTGATCTAAAGCTAGTGAAAGTTAGGGGATAAGTAATCGTTTCTTGACTCTTTACACAAGTAGCAAACACGAGACCTTGCGGAGGGATTCCATGGAGCAATTGTGTGTGAAAACAACGTTAGCAAGTAGACCTTGATCTAAGAGTCTAACTACTAATACCAACCTAATAAGTTCATAAATCTTATTGCGTTTATTTAAATTACATATTAAGTGATCTACTACTAGGTGGTTTGGTAAATAGAATCCGGTAGTCGAGAACTTCAGTATCCGGTGATACAAGGGATTTAGGGGTTTAGCACTGATCTAGCTGCTTTACCTACGGTTGGTGATAATCTGTGACTTATAAAAAGTGGAAAAGAAAATAACTTGATTCATTGTTTCGCAACGAAGAAGGATTCCTTGATCTAACTTCTCTTATTGATTTCGACTTAAGCTTTTAATTGCTTTATTTACTTTCTTTTGTTTTTAAAATCTAAAACCAAACCCCCCTCCTCCCCCCCCTCGTGACAATTATACAACTATAAACTTTTGCTCCTCGTGGGAACGAACTTGACTAACTTTATTACTTGTTAATTAGGTGGAAAATATTCACTAATTTGTTGTGGTTACGACACGTATCATCGAACCATGTTACTCAGTCGAGCAAAACTATTGGTAGCAGGACCAAACATTAAAAATAAATGTTTGTACCCAAAATTACTTTCAGGCACAAACACGATGATTTGATGATGATTATTGAAAATTAGGTTAAAAACGAATTGGAGGAAAACAAAGAAGACAAATAATTTAACGTGGTTCGGCATTGTGCCTACGTTCACGGATGAATCTCCCTAAGGAGAGTTATTTTATTGATTGGATCACAGTGGTTTCCTTTCTACGGTTTTTTTTTTCCAATTAGGGTTTAGATTCCCTGTATTTATATAATTGTGCCAACTTGCATTCCAAATAATCTAGATCTTCTAGAACCTTCTTTTTGGATCGTGGATACGGATTGGCGGAGACGAACCAATGGAATGGGTCACTGGGCATGGGCCAAAATTGATCTTACTAATAAGGCTTGCGTCAGTCGATATTGGCGCCCAAATATTATGGTACAAACAATAAATTAGAATATTGATTGCTGGATCAATAGAATTCTCGAATGTTGATATTTGAATCAATGAATTATGAACCCAGTTGATCGTGTATTTTGCTAACTTAAGCAATTTAGTGTTGATAGATGAGCAGAGTAAATATTGCTCGTTTGAGCAATATTGCTCGATTGATGAATTATTGGTAGCGGGACCAAATAAAATACAGTATTAATTAAAATACTGGTAGTTGGACCGAATATTGTATAATTAATTAGGATGTTGATTGCTGGATCAACATAAAATTATTAGTGTTTGAACTTGCTCAGAATTATGATTCGCAAAGCATTTGGTTTGAAACCATAATTTTGATCGATTGTTGATCAATTGATGATTTACTGAAAATTAACATAGAGGACCGGCTACATGGGATGATGGGCCGACCATGTAGCCCCCAGGTGCTCGAATGAGCATGCACCAAAGTCCTTTGTAGACCAGTTGGTGAAAGGATGATTAAATGCTCGTTTAATCATTATTAAAATAGTGCTCATCTGAGCATTATGTGGCAAAACCTAATTATGAAGAGAGAACCGACCAAGGGGTATGAAACCGGCCCTGGGTGGTCGTGGGACCAATTGATGGTCGCTAGATCAAATTCCAAGTTGTTTGGAAAGAGTTTGAACCCAATATGAATTAATAGGTCAAAATCATAAAAGGATATGGGACCGGCCTTTGCAAGATAGAGGGCCGACCTTGGTCAGTCAAGGTGGCATGCCCATGTCACCATATTGTCCGTGACTCAATTCTGAGAATTTTGGTATTTTCTGGTGCGCGTTCGAGCAATATTTTGGATTTTCAGAAGAGTTTAATCTTGACTGAAACTCTCGATTTTGCTCGAATGACCAAGTAGAACTTTGCTCGTGCGACCAATATTTTGAGAATATTAAAATAATAATATTTTAATATTTGCAGTGAGAAGCCCGGATGGTCGTGTGATCATTTAACTCTTTGGATTTTGGTAGTTTGAGCAATATTTGAGGAATTAGGGAGGTGTGGGACCGGCCACGGCCAAGGCATGGCCTGCCGGCCCTTGTGCCCGGTCTCGTGCTCTTCCATATTTTATATTATTATTTTTCATCATGTGAGGGAATATGGAGAAACTAGGAGTTTTGCTCAAACGAGGAAGTTTGCTCAAACCAGGAGTTTTCATGAGACCAGGAAAATAATAAAATAGGTTAAAATAAAATAAAAGGAGAGGCGGGACTGGCCGGCCGGTGGGCCCGTTCCGTGCGCCTCCTGTTTATTTTATTTATATTATTTTCTTTCCTTATTTTGCTTAGGTTTCCTCGTTCGTCCATATTTTTGAATGCTCGTTTATGCATTTGGGTGCTCGTTTGTGCATTATTTTTAAGTACACTTGCACCATTTTCTTGGGGCTTACTCGGTGCTGGCCTAAATGCCCGAAAAGTGAATATCTATTACTAATCCATGGAATTCAGCCGAGAATAAGCCATGAAACAGAGTAATGAGATAAAATAGATTATTTTCTAGGAACTAAAATGATGAATGTTGCGCTAGAATTAATTTATGAATTGCTCTATACTAGCATGCAATATGTCTAGGAACGTTGTGTTTATTCAAGAATCGAGGTATGAGATGATAGCGATATCATACTCATTCTGAATATTGATTTTGTATAGTCGGGGAACAGTGAGACATCCTGAAGAAGTTAACGCTTTATACTAGCATGCAATATGTCTAGGAGTCGTCCAATCATTGAGATTCTATACATATGTATTCTATATAGTCCGGGAACATTGCGACATCCTGAAGACGCTAACACTCTATACTAGTATGCAATATGTCTAGGAGTCGTCCAATCATTATATAGTCCAGGAACATTGCGACATCCTGAAGACGCTAACACTCTATCCTGAAGTGTCGATGAAATATGCGAAGTATTGAAAGCTCGGCCGAGAGACTTTAATATCACATATGCATGCCTTCTCTGAGAGGATGTACACTCAATCAGAGATTATGACATGAGCTATCACGTCCGAATCTTAAAATATGAATTCAACATACGTGTCTGAATCCGTGTCAGGAATATGCAAAATTATGATTTTGCGAATTTAGCCTTTGTCGAAAATCCACCATCAACAGTAAGCAACCCTGATTTGAAAGACTATATAAGGGAGAAATCTAGCATCTGGGAAACCTAATCCCGACACTCTCGTGTGTCCTAGTTGCAAACTAGAGTCGATTCTCCTTAACCCAGGTTTACAGTTCTTCTGAAAACCATTATTAGGGTTAACGACTTAAAGACTTCATTTGGGATTCGTGAAGCCAGATCCAACTATTTTCTCTGTAGTTGCGTATTATGATCTTAATTTTTCTATCGCATTGAGTTTAATCTTCTCTAAGTTTTTCTCGATATTTATCTCCGATAGGTAAGATATAAAAAGTAATCACAACAGCTCTTCGTCTCAGACTCTTGTGATTCTGCAATAACTTCTTCTCTTAATCAGTTAGGTTATTGTGAGGTGACTAATACTTCTAGGCTGCTCTCCGGGAGTATAAGACCGGATTATTAGTTGAGTTTCCTGTACACCCAGTGTAGTCAAAATCGCTCTCCAAGGCCGATTACTCACCGAGCAATCGCTACAAGCTCTATGACCGAGGCGATTTCCGATTCCAAGGCATCTCCAATTTTTAGCAATTAAGGCGACCGATTTGGACTGATTTTTTAGCAAAACGAGTTAACGATTTTTCTGAGTTGGCCTTGCATGCACTTAAATCAGAAAATAAAATATTCATAACCCTTAGATGAGAGTTATAAAATAGAAAAACCTCTAAATACATGATAAATACGTTCAATATAACAATATTACACACTTAATTACATCATAATGTTAAAATTTTAATTTTAATTAGGTACAAATCATGACTTATGAGCAGCAATATATAAATTATTAATAAATAGATTCCGAGTATTAGACCGAGTTTTGGCGATTTCCAAGTCCGAACTTATTGCTCCTCGCTCCAAGCTCCCCAACCGAGTAGCACCGAGGAACGATTTCGATTACTTTGTGTACACCTTGATCTTTATCTTAAGACGAAAACAACAACCAGAATAGACTTATCTGTGAGAGAAAATTTGTTTATAAGTCTTCGACTATGGGTCGTAGCAACTCTTAGTTGTGGGTGAGATCATCTAAGGGAATCAAGTGTGCAGGGTCTTGCGAGATTCAAGAGGCGTAAGGACCGCGACTGTACCTTAATCGGTGTGAGACTTTGTTAGGATTCAACTACATTCCAGTCCGAAGTTAACTTGTAGTAAGCTAGAGTCTGTAGCGGCTTAATACAGTGTGGTGTTCAAGTCTGGACTAGGTCCGGGGATTTTTCTGCATTTGCGGTTTCCTCGTTAACAAAATTTCTGGTGTCTTTGTTATTTCTTTTCCGCATTATATTTTGTTTATATAATTGAAACTAGAAATAACCCGTGTCGTAACGGCACGTCATGAGGCTAACATAGAATTATAGTAATATTTAATAAAAACATATAGAAAAAGAATAATTCAACATGTGTCTAATTAATGATTATATTTAATTAGGTTTCAAAATCTTATTAGGCTGAATTCCACGTATAAGAACTTATGAACCTGGAAGTTTGATATAAATAATTTTTAAAGTTGTTCTAAAGTGCAGTTGATTTAAGAGTAATTACTGAAATTAATTTTTTCTAGTCAAATTGTTTTATCGTGTTATATTATTTTATTTTTGATGACCAAAACTAAAACAACATAAGCTCGATCAAACTTGGATTAATATAAATATTTTCAAGATTGTATCATCAATCCATTTAACAACCCTTTTGCATTTTAAAACCAATTCATTCTACTAAATTATAAAAAGAAAATATAAATAGTTGTTATCTAGTTTATTTAATAAAAAATTCTTACATGTTATTCAATTTATCCTGAAAAATTTGACTTTTTGTTCCACCTCTAGTTTAGTCCTACAAACATACAAAATGAGGGAGGGCATAACATGTGTTAGAGCATAGCTCGGTTGAACCCACCAAGCGTTGTTATGTCAAGTTTGGTTGTCATATTTTAGTGAATCAAAACTCAATTAAAGAGTCGCTTGATTATATACTAAAGACAACTTCGTATAGGTCAGGATAGAAAGATTAGGATTATGAGACATACAAGTATTACTCGAAGACTTGAAGAATGTGAAGAAGTAACAAGCTACATCGACGACATCATCCTTCCTCTTGAGGTTAGTAATATTGTGACTTGAACTGTTTCATTCCTAAAGTATCTTTCAAGTCATGTTATATTGAAAACATAAATGCGAAGCTGTGAATGATTATACTCTAGTAGACATAGTGTTAAGGAATTAGAATACGAAGTATAACACTTATCTTTTGAACTTCGTATATAAGACATCGACATAATCGTATGAATGCTATTGTGATTATGTGTATGGGTAAAGGTGAAGATTTCATCCTAGGAAATAATGTTTACATTTGTTTAAAGGAAGTACATTCATGAACTTGTTTTATGAATCGAAAGGGAAATCACTAGGCTTATTGGTATTGTTATTCATTGCATATATTTGGATTACCAATATGTGTGAGTTAGTAGAACCGATCATAACTTGTTATGTATCTTGGTAAAACTAGTCACAATGCCTGACTTATGTATTGGTATGACTTTTATTAGTGTAACCGATCCTAAGTAATCACCTTAGATGGTACGATCGATATTTGTAATTGGTGTAACCGATCCTGGTAATTGGTATGACCGATTAACAAAGAGTTGTAATCGATCCTTGTAATTGGCGTAACCGGTCCTGGTAATTGGTGTAACCGATCCTAGTGACTAGTGTAACCGATCACAAGTAATACCATGAGAATATGGTAACCGGTCATGGTAATTGACGTAACCGATCCTGGTAATCGATGTAACCGGGTCCCAAAGAACCATATTAAGGTAGAGCCGATCCTTGTGTTTGGTAGAACCGTAAACCCATGATTAGTGTATTGATATTTGATCAATCACATAGTTCTTGGAAGTCAAATGAACCAATTCTAAACTTGTTGATCGATGTCGTAAGCGTCAAAAATAATTTCACTTTCTTACTCACTAAATATAAATGAAGTACAAGGTAAGGAAGAGTTCGTTTCCACAGAGAGGCAATTGTTGTTATGCGATTTTCAGTTTCTAAGGTAACCAAGGGGGGATTTTTGTTGTTTTAGCGAAATACTAAAGTAAAAATAAAATAAAGCAAGGCAAATAATTGGAATAATCAATAAGGAGAAGATATTGGTCATGGGATAGTATCATTCACAAACATGTATTTTCATCAATGATTAGAATTGGTATTTTAATCTCTCATTTACTAATAGTCCTAGGATACCTTGATCGCAAGTATATCCCGCTAATTCCATGATTTCATCACAACCACATTAAAAGATGCATATGTGAATTCTTCCTAGAAAGCAACCTAAAGTGTAAAAGCACAATTAGATTTAACTCCCTAAAAGCAATAAGTTCTATGGAATAAGACTAATCAAGGCAATCAAACGTGTAAAAGCACTAATTCAATTTAACCAAGGTTATGATTCATATGCAATTATAAAGAGGTATCACTACAACTAATAACCACACTATGCTACTTAGAATCAGGGATAAACAACTATTTCGTATTGAAAACCCTAATCTAGCAATAGAGATGAAAGTAAATCGTATTGATTCCGGACTCAACCAAACAAACAATCAAATCATTTGATAATATTAATAATGAATCATAAACAATAAAATATTGAGACAAAACTAATTCATTGAATCATATAACATGTTGAGAAATCAACTTTATCCCATAACCAATAATAATTGTTTAGCTACTCATAGCTATGGAGTTCATCATAAAAATATTAATTGAAAAGAAGAAGATGAACAAAAGCAAACCCTAGAAGCGTAAACAAAATCGTCTCTCCAAAGTTCCAAGAATAAAACGTGATATCCAAAAGTTGTAGAATTCTTCTTTTTATAGATTTTCCTCTCTTCCAAAATTAAGTCAAGTCTCAAAGGTCCAATAGATGAAAGTCCACCAAGCCCATATGTGAGAAAAACCCATGTAGAAAATATGCCCCAAAAAACGGTCGCTGGAAAACTGGTATTATGTCCGGAAGTTGGCCGGAAAATATATCTCAGGTGACCGGCAAAGTCCACCCGGTCACCGGTCAACGAGTCAGCTCGGGTCAACTCGGTCAGACCGAGTCAAACCGAGTCATATGAGTCAGGTGGTCTAGTCAGACCTGAGTCAGAGTCTAACAAGCCTGACTCAACTGAGTGATCTTGACAAGAACCTGAGCTGTTGCAGTTGCACAGGCTGTAATCCAGTCATGCACCATGATGGTGCTTCATCCAAGCAGCTGCAACTCAGAACTTCTTTAGGCTGTAGCTTCAGCAGATCCTGTATTTTCATTCCCACTACTAACTAACAGCACAACACCACTACCAAATAAACCAGCCAAGTCTCAAAACCAACTCCTGCAATTTCAGCTGCAGCTCATGCCCATCACAGCACCAGTCTCTTCCAGCAGCTCAAGCTATCTCCACTTTCTGCAGCTTCTCATGTTCACCTGCAACAACATCATTGCACCATATCCAGCAGCACCAGCTCTGCCTTCTTACCAACATTACCACAAATTCCTCCAAATCTGTCTCGCAACCCTGCAACACCTGCACAGCTGCAAATTCATCCAGCTCTACCACCAGACTACTTCATAGCAACAACTTGCTGCCACACTCCCTTTGTAAACATCCACTTTGCCTGTACATAAACTGCATCTCCTTTTACAACCATTCCCTGCAGTTCTGAAAAGTCATTCTTCATTATAATCCCTGCACACATACACACTTGCTCACTGTAGTCTCATTATCTCAGTCATAGTAACAACCCCCATTTCAAAAGCTCCTTCTCAATACCACCTGTAGCTTCAAACACCTCACAATCACTGCTCTTCCTGCATTAGTCATGGACACTGCAACAGCTCCAGTTGTACTTCAGTCAAGCCATTTCAGTTCATGCCTGCACAATTAACACAGACCCATTTCTGTAGCTTCAAGCACAAAACAGCATCTCAATTTCTTCTTAGCATCGCAGCTCAAACATTTTCATGCCTTCACTGCCACAAGATTTCAAATCCAGAACATTAAAATTTCATAACTACAGCCTCAACTCCAGGTGCTGCCAGAACCAGAACCAACATCAACCAATTCATTCCATTGATTCAGCGGCATACAAGCTCAACACTGCACCTGCATCTCAGGACCACAACCATTCCATCCCGTCAGTAACTCAGTTCACCAGAACACCACAGATCGCATCAAACTCTCAATACTGCAGCTACACTTCAACCCATCTTTGCCGTTATACATTCCAGCACACACACACACACCTGCAATCTCATTTATCGCCAATGCGGTACTCCACCAAACCCTTATGACATCCATTTTTGCAGCTTCTTACCAACAACATCATCCTAGCTCAGGCACTGTAACTCAGGCCAACAGCTATGCAATTGCACCTGCAACAATTCCGTCTGAACTGTAACGTCATAGCAACACAATTAACTTCCCTGTATTCATTATATCACCACCATCACTTTCCTGCACAACAGCATCATCTCCAATTCCTTATGAACTACATCTGAATTCCATGTTCTAATTCGTCTCAGACCCTAGCCTCATCAGCTCATCTTCTCAATATTGTACTTGGCCAACACCCATCAATCTTCTTCCCTGTTTCTTACAGCCAACCTGAAATAACAGATTGTTCATGCCCTAACCAGATTTAAACCAATTTATAATCTCATATTATTCTTCTTCAGTGTCAGATTCAAACCAAAATCTTCCCAGAATCTTCTCTGAGCTCTCAAATTTCAGTTCAAGAAAACCCTAACTCCAATTTCAGAAGCCAAATCCTCAATTCATCCATAGCCTATCTCTTCTGGTTCTTCATCATCTTGAATTCCTCTTCAATCTCCAACTTCTGCATCTCTATCATCTTGTTAACTCAATACAAATCCCCGTATGCAACTGAAGCTTACCCAAAATCTTTCGACAACAACAGATACCACAGCCTTCTCATATTAGTTCAACCAACAGAATTCTTCTTCTCAATTTCTCCTGAATTTCATAGCATCTACAACTCTCAGGCGTCTCCACTTTCTCTCTCGATTTCAGGTGCGTAAATGAACTAATGATTGAGAGAAACATCTCTCGAATTTAGGGTTGTGTAAGTAGGTTATAATTGATGTTCTGTCACCTTGATAAGGGCTACCTAGATGGCATCCCCTTAACCACAGCTAGTCTTTGTTTAATACTCCTCCAAATAGAGTTGCCCCTTTACTTTGGCTCAGCTCCCAATAGCATGTGAAATGACAATTACGCCTTTTTAACTCAATTTGAATGATTTCCGCTTCTTTTCCTCCGTGCGACTCCAGAGTACCTAATAACTCAAAAACACGCGTAAAGTACATAATTCACAAGAAAAAATAGCCAAAGAAAGCGTAACTACTAGATAGTAAATTAGGTGTTTTAGACACCTATCACTTGTTTGGAAGTGTAGTATAATCGGTTCCAAGATTGTAAATATGAAAAATGATTTACAAAGAAAAAGATGTCGACATACTTTGAACATGTTCAATAACTCTTTTTATTGTTCAAAGATATTCCTTAATAACTCAAGGAGATCCCGGACCGAAATAAATTGAGAATCTTTTATTTAAGGTTATTAATTTTATATGCTTTTAATTACCAGCAATTAAGATGCATATCTCTGGAAAATAAAAATTGGTAATGTGCATTTACTAATTGGAGATTTTCTAGTGAGATTTCAGTTAATATTGGACACAGCATTTCCAGAAATTATGAAAACCGATTTGGGCATTTATTGCATATCTTAAGAATATTTCGGTTTCGGAAATTTCTTGGTGTCCAAACTTCCTTGGTCTATAAATACCCAAGTTTGCATTTCGAGCAAACTATCCTAAGAGCCAGCAAAACTACCTTGTTGTGTTGTTACTGGTGGAGCCGTCTATTCAGAGAGGAAAGTACCCTAATTAGGCGAAATCTCTTACGACTGCTCGTTTAAATACTTCTGCGGGATCAAGAAGCTCTACGAGTACCGTTGGTGGGAAACTAGATAATTGCAGTATTATTAATTTTCGATTTGATTTGATTGACTAATGGTTGTTGAACTTTGATTGCACCTAGTTTGTTTATTCTTTAGAATCTTCTCTTCTGATATAAGATTCACTCAAACTAGATCGAAGTGTCGACGAGATCTTTAGAACTGTTTGTAGATCTAAAGACATCTTGTGATAATCCATTATTAACAGACTCTGTTATGTGCGTGATTGAGCACAAGATTCAAGTTGTGGTATGCAGGTGTTTATTGAAGATTAAAGAAGATTTGAAGACAAAGAAGATTTCTTATTGGTTTCATAATCTTTGGTGTGCACAAAACTTGATCGGCTGGGATCTAACTATAATCGTTCTATCCTTGATAGATTAAATTGATTAGTTGCATAGATCGGCATCACAATATAGTATCTTGGTAGATTCTATATTTGATTTCAATATATAAGCTCTGCTACTTATGTAGTTGTTGGATAGATAGATCTAAACCCGACAAAGGAGTTTATTGGATTAAACAGAAGAGCCTTTGTCTAATGATGAGTGCCAAATATTGCATATTTCTACATCTATTTATTGGCATTTAACTCATCTTTTGTACTCAGAAATCAGATATTATCCTAGATTCTGTATTTTCTTTGTTTTCAAGAATAAATATTTGTACTAATTAATTTTGTGTTTTTAGGTAATAAATAAAGCTCGGAGAAATTGAGGAGCCAAAAGAGCAAAGAATTGGAGACAAGCGTCTATGGAGCATAAATCCAAAGCCCGCGCGCGCATCAGGAGCAAACCATTTACAAGACATGGGCCCAAGCTATCCAAGACCCGCGACCCGGATCCGAGCCCGTCCACTCCAAGCCGTTGAGATCTCGCCAGCCTGCATCCTACGGTCGCTCCATCACTCACATCATTTCTCGATGACTCCGCTCAACACCAAATCACCCCAATCCTCCCTCGGCCGTTCAGATCTCACTCGCCACATCCAACGCTCGCTACAGCTTCCTCATCGTCCGTCGCTGCGCCTGCTTCACAACGAAACCTCCTACACCTATACCCCCATTCGAGCAAATCCATTTCATCTTCATCTTCTCTTTCTTCTTCCCCTGTTACCTGCAGAACCCATCCCTCTTCTCTCCCGACCATACCTTGGCAGAACCAACATCATCACCATCCCCATCTCCGTATCACTGACACCAACCCCATCAACCACCTTCTCCGCCACCCTAGGTTCATCCATCTCCATCTTTAGCTTCTTTCATAACCTAGAAGCTAGGGTTGAAGATGATTGAAACTAGGGTTTCACCAACAACCCGCATGGTCGATTCAGAGACGATTGACAGAGGAGACAGCGGATTGAGCGACGTGGGTGAGAGAGTATTTTCCTGTTTTTCTGTTTTGGAGAAATTTAGGGTTTTTGAATTGCATGTATAAATAGGTTTAAGGGGTGTGTAAAAAACCTTATGCCTGGGCTAGCCAGAGCACCATCTTAGCTTTGTTTGTTTGAATTACTTCTATTAAATGTTCTAATTTAATTATCCAGGGTGTTAATGAAACCCCTGAATTTCATGTCAAGGATATATATTTTTGGTTGTGTTTTTGCTAAATTATAATATGATTAGGATTACTAATTAGTTGATGAAGTCGATGAGCTCGTGATGAGTCAGACTGTAAGAAGACTGACTCATACTAGGGGTTAGTTAGAAAATTTGATTAATGAACATCCATTGTAGACCTTCATAAGAAGGCACAAGAACATAGCTTAAGATATATGGCCTGGGCATGAGATTAGAGGTGGATTGATCACCCTGGTATTTCCCAAATTGTTATAATCTAGTTGCACCTTAGTTTAGTGTCACTTCTACAAGTCAGTCGCATCGACAAACACTCAAACCTTATTTGTGTTACATTTCTCTAGAAACTCAGTTTAGTAAGCTTTAGATCAACACACAGCATCACAAGTCTCTGTGGTTCGACCCGTATTTGCCCTGTTCTACATTGAAGACACCGTGCACTTGCGGTTTAACATGTAGGCATAAAAACAGACCACTTCCCAAGCCTACCATCTAACTCATATCACTGTGATTGAATAGAGTTGTTACCGAACAGATTTGTTGTTCCTTTACTGTTTGGAATTAGATCCAAAGGAATTGATCCAGTGCGTGCACTTATCGAATGTCGGAAGCACAGGGATACTGAAGAAACTAGGTGAACTATAGGTTTAGTTGCTTGGTCTCAACTATACGAAGTTGGTTTGATTTTGTATAGCGGCTTAATTATGAGAGTATTCAATTCTGGACTAGGTACCGGGGTTTTTATGAATTTGCGGTTTCCTCGTTAACAAAATCTTGTTGTGTCATTTACTTTTGTTTTTCGCAATTATAATTGTTGTTATTATAATTTAAAGTAAATTACACAAACGTTAACTCCGTATTACTTGATAGTGATCATATAGAGTTTGGTTAAGTCCGAACATATTATTAAGTAATCACACTTTGATTGTTGTATTGTCTCGATCTTGTATCCATAGAAGATCACACAAAGTGTGAATACCGATTCGTTGTATTGTCTCGATTCAGTCCATAGACAATCACTTTCGGTAAGAGGACTTATAGGTGGAAAAGTTTAAGATTGTGGTGTATTTGGGTACCCTCGTCTTTTCAACATGATCAGTAGAAAAATTCCTACCAAAGAATTTTATTTTTTACAATTCTAATTGATTGATAAAGCTTACCTAATTTTTGAAAAAAAATAATAATAATAAATTTTATTATGTTTATAACCGTAAAAGACATAAAAAATGTTCTTAAAAGAAAATAGTATTGCCTTTGTTTTATTTAAATGAAAAAATTCAATCAATGTCATAATATGAAGTTTATGACCCTAATTATAAGGGAACTAATCAATTAAAATTCATAACAAATTAGGTTACAACTTTCAGGATATAACTCATGTCTTAACGACACTTCATTTATCTGATCTGTGATAAATGTATAAGTGTTTTTTAAATTACCCGAATTTTCTAAATTATTGGTGGTGCACTTGAAGGAAAAAAAACTACCATATGTTCCCTCTTGTATTCGAAGACCCTATTTGTAGTTTTCATAACAACGGAATTTGTGGTTTCATTAATACAGAAAATTTTTATAAATTTTTATTCTCGTCGATTGTGGTTTTATTATACATGTAAAAGTCTAGAACTTGGTAATTTTTTAAATTTTAGTACTAATAAAACCATTAGGGTTATAATATGATGCGTGTACGGTAGCATGACACCAAAAATTTCCTCACAGGTTTCTACGAAGTATTGAACAGATAATGTTTGTAAAATAAAACCAATTGTAATTTTCTTGCACCTTTATTTCAAAATTACGGTTAGTATACACCATTGCTCAACATTAGACTCTATTGGAATTAACATATGTGCATCTCATTTTTCAAAATATTTCTTCATGGTACCTTATCATATTTAACTGGTTCCAAAATAAAAAAAAAATAAAAAAAATTCTAAATATTATTAAGGATTTAATGTTGTTCTTTCTTTATAGGTTGATGAAGGATGACTAATTTATTACGACAATAATATCAACTAATTTATGACGCAAATAATATCAACTATACTTGTTTTTAACTCCAAAAGATATGCATGATGGTCTATATTTATTTTTTTGTAACATTTAATGTTTTTTTTAATGATCTTAATGATGAGGGAATGTAATCAATGTATATTCATAATGAAAATAAGTTACAACTATTACATCCGTCGGATGTCTTTGGCCAGGATGAGATTGGGATGGTCGGATGCAATGTTTGTCTCTCAAAATGTTATCCGACCGTTCAAGGCTTAAAAACCCATTCTGTTTGGTATTATAGATATCACAGGTTGTGCGTAGTTCAATCATAGTCAATAAATCCAACCTTGTTTGTTGGATAGGACTTGATTGACACTTGGATATTGGTCTTTGGTACCATCCTAGTTATTCTCATAACAACCAGGTTCACTTATTTTTATTTGTTTGATTTACTGATTGAATTGAGAAAGATATAAAATCTCTTAAATATTTATTCTGATTGAGACTCGGTAAGTTGGTGCTCTCAGATTTATATTGGAGTTTAGTCCATATAGATTTCCAAACGAATTAGTTGGGTGTGGTTGTTATACCCCGCGTTTTCACTAAGTTATTGATGATAAGTTCTCCTCATTCTTCCTTGTTTTAATTAGAGATCCAAGAGACTTTGGAAGAAACACCTATTACACAAAGTCGTCCAATTATATATGAAGAAGAAAATAAAAGATAATATTCTTGCAAATGAGGTACCAATATCACATTTTAACTAGCTTAGTTGTATGATGGCTTAGCTATATGATGTATGCAATTATGATGTTCCTAGTACATAACTGGAGTAGATGTTCACAATTGAGAAAATGAGATTAAAACAAAACGCTCGAAATAATTTTTCGCTTTATTTACAGAGCACCACCGAGACAATTGTTTACATCAAATGAAGTGGCCAAAGATTGAGCAAAGCCGAGGCTGCTGTATGAAACCAAGACAAGAATGCCATTATAGTAGATATTTGATATCTACTGCGGAGATTGGAAGGACAATGAGATCCCTTAAGTTGTGGTAAGAGGTCTATTACACCTGCAGTTGCGCACGATGCTACTAGTGCAAGAAGTGACAAAACCTGGAGATACTGGGCATATTAAAATGCAATGTATTTTTGCTACGAGGCGGTGAAACAAAATTAATTGCTTTCAATTTTTATAGAGTTACAAGTACGCACCCAATCACCTATGATAATGATTATTTGTATCCCTGGTTGACGAAGTGGAGATCCCATAATAATTGAATACCCATCCACTACTGCCAATGTGAAACTCCATGGAATCAACAAACCCATGACTGTTACCAAATAGCTGCATCATCGAGAAACGGTTAGCTCCAAACAAGTAACAGCTACACAATACATATTCAGTAACATAAAATAAGTCTATCAAGAAACAAAAGTATTGTTATTTCAAGGAATTTATCAATCGAACGACAAATATCTCATTCAACGTCTATGAATCTCCTATAAAAAAATTGGTTAGTTTTTTTTTTTTAAGAAAAAAATTAAAAGGAAAAGGCAAATTGTATTAAGATATTATCTTTGAACAACAATATAGAGAAGATAATTTTGTGGCCGATACCTTGTTGAAGAAGGCGTCTGAAAGACATTTGAAGGGTGTCTTGTTTGATAGTCCACCAGAAGAAATAGTCAATAAACTTGTTGATGATATTTAGGGTGTTTCTTACCCTAGAATGGTTAAATTCAATTAGTCTGTTTGGTTAAAAAAAAATTAGTCTGTTTGGTTTTTACATTTCTGTTACCAAAAAAAAAAGTCATAGGAAGTGACAGAAATAAAGGGAAAAAATAAAAGACAATGTATTAACTGCACGAGATCCTTTTTCTCAATCGTGAAAAAATAAAAACAAAGGGAAAAAGTCAATAATTTGACTAGTATTCATAATTCTTTTTCTCAATCGTGCATGAAAAATTTGGTGTTTTTCTCTTCTATTGATAAAATTTTTTGGTGCCAACGTATTAACTGCACGAGATCCTTTAACATACAAACAATTAAACATGGTTAGTATTCATGATTATTTTGTTATCAATAATAGTTTTTGAACTTGAGTCATTGATATCATCACCTACTGACTTTAACATTGCATTATATTACACATGGTATCGTCACCTAATGATTTTAACACTAACACTATTCATGACTTTCATACCTCCAAAATCTCCACAAATATACACTGGGTTTTATTTCTAATTGGGAGCCTTTCTCGTGTTACTAAGAAACCCATTAAACATGCAAGACACCACTTTGATTGAAAAATAAATAAAATTAATGATCCAAACTAAGAATTTAGTCTTTGAATCTAAAATTAATGCAAGATTACATATATAATCAGTTATGGGTATGGCAGATTAAACTATAATCACTGTGATTCTAGTTCTAGAAGGGATAAAAGAAAAGAGAGTTTACCAGAAAGCTGTGTAACAATAAAACTCAACCCCAAGAGACATGAATAAAAGCGAAGAACAAGAAAATACTATCTGAGCAATTCTCATGGTGAAACAAATCCTTGTACCTGAAGAAGTTGTTAATTCATCCATGGTTCATGAATGGAACTGAATTACCTTTAATCACCTCCTATTTGTATTCCTAACTCTCCTCCAATACTACCATTTCTTCCCATTCTGCCATGAGATTACCCAAGAACAAACCCAGAATGAGTTGAGTATTTATTTCAGATTGATAGAAGAAAGTAAAAACAGTTGTCTCACTCTCTAAAGACTATGATCCCTCTATTTTTTGGAAAAAAGGTTAAGAGAATTTCTTTTTTCTGATTCAGTCAACTTGGAATCTAGTAGTATAGAGATCACTGTTTTCTTTTGGTTTCTTTAATTGTCAGTTGAGCTCTCTGTTTTGATTCCTTCTCTACAAGTGAAGACTTTTTTGTAATAAGTTACTGATGCAGTGTGGCGGTAGGTCATGAAGAAGAAAGACACCAACCGTTTTTCGAGTTCACTATCATCATAATACTATTAATTAATCATCGTTATTATCTTATCTTAAAGCCCTTTGATTAACTTGAGGTGAGGCTTCAAGATGTAGTTTATTTCATTTCAATTTTTAACCGAACAAGACTGTGTCACCGTAGTACAGTGGTAAAGTCATTGAGTGATGATACCAATTACATGAGTTCGAAACTCGTCAACATCAAATTCTTCACCGATCAAGAAAAAAAAAATTAACCGAACAACATTATTTGTGTATTTGCGTAAGCCAAATGTTTAGTCAAGAAAATGAACCATCATGGTGGCACCCAAAACCATCCGATTGGTGCATAACATATAGTGGACCACAAAGATGAGCATCGTATTTTCCTTGGATCTTTTCTATGGTCCTAAATTTCAATAATTTTTCCTTTTGTGCAAAAGCATAACTACAATATCTATTATCTGGATACTGGCATCTCTTTTTGGACCCAACAAACGCCCATATTTTTCCCTAAAATTTCTTACATGACATGGGCCATGGGGGCAGTCAGAGGCACAAGTTGCAACTTTACGAAATACCGAATTGTCCCTTCAGACCAAGGTTTGAAAAACATGTCACGGTTCAGGTCTCGGTCACTGTGCGTGACCGTTATAATGCGTTTTGACAGGTGTGAAAACGTTTCGGACAAAAAACCTGTTATTTACAAGAAAAAAAATGCATTTTTTATACGTCATTCTAAAATAACGGGCGTTGTAATGGTTAAATAGAAAATAGAAAAGAATTGTGGTTTGAAATTCCTATCTAACAGTTACAACGTGCGTGAAAATAGTTATAACGGGTCTAATAACGTTGTTATAACGTTTTCTATACATCATTATTTTATTTTTTTATTTTTCAAATATTAATTGTAATTTTTTAATGTTTAATTTAAAATATAAAGAATTGTAAGAAAATATTTTTATATTCGTTTTTCTTAAAAAACGGTTATAACTGACGTGAAAACGGGAAAAATGGTCTATAAAACTTACGTTAAAATGTTATTTAGAAGAAGAAAATATATAATTCAATTTTAGAAAAACATTTGTAACATGCGTGAAAACGGTTATAACGGGTCTAAATAACGCCGTTATTTCTTATTTATCGGTAATATATAGGCACGGGTGTCGGTGACCTTCACGGACACGCTACATAGGCGTGACCGTTTTAACGACCGCTTTTTGGGAAATAACGACCGTTTTTCAAACCTTGCTTCAGACTTGAGAGACCTAATAAATCTGTGAAAGGCACTAACGATGGCTGATAAGAAATGAGACAGAGGGATGGCCAGCAATTAATCACGTTTCCTAACCTTATTTAAATGACCAATTTAACCTCTTCAAAATAAAATTGATGTTGTATATGTGTGTCGTGTTTGGATTGTGGAATGTGAATGGTATTGTAGGTAGAGAATGTATGAATTGTAGATTGATAAAAAAGTGATTGTAATTGTGTGTCAGGTATAGTTGTGTTGCATGCATGTAAAACTGGAAATCCAGGTTCATGGTGATGACCTGTAATACCCATTTTCCAGGTCATACCCATTTTTTCTAATTAAAATTTAAAAAATTGTCACTGGGTTAACCATAACAATAGCAAGTAAAAGTGTTTGTTGTACATGTGGTAGCATGAGATTAATCAAAATTGACTGCAATATAAAATATTTTGTCTAGGTTTAAGTTTAAGTTTAATTTTCCTTCCATCCAACGAAATATTTCATGTGTCCGCAGGTATGGGGTTTTAATCTAAAAAGCCTCGGTGCTATGTAAGGAGATGCCCGAGCTTATTAAGCATCACATGTATTCCTCTTATTCCATGTGGGACTATCCCTAGCTATACATATGTGATTTTTATCGAGCCACATACTCCAACAAGCATAAGGTTAATAAATTGACTGCAATATAAAATATTTTCTCTAGGTTTAATTTTAAGGCTATCCGACAAAATATCATGTGTAGGTTTGGTTGGTCATTGTAAAATCCCCTTATTCTAGAAAGTATATTATTTAGCAGAAGCCTTAGTTTTGGGTTTCCATATTTATTCCGTGCGCAGTAATGGTCGGATATTTTTGGAGATGAAATATCACGAATGTTTTGGCAAGTTAATTAAGAACGCGTAATTGGGGATATGAAAACTAATTGGGGGATATGAATTACTTCCCCCAACCCATGATTTCGGCTAAGGGGTGACCATTGGTTATGAAAATACTAAAATACCCTTCCCACAAAATAAAATCAAAAAACAAAATCATATACCCCATTTCCATCTCCACTTCTTATTAATCTTATTTAAGGGTGGAGCTTTGAAACCCAAATATTTCCCATTCCCTTTCAAATTCTAAACTCTCCCCACTCTATATCAAATTCTCTTCTCCTCACTTTGGAAACCATTTTTTTTTATTCTAAGTGATGAAGATCATCTTTGAAAGTGATGATGACCATGCCGGAATTGATGAAGACCATGCCGGTATCATGATACCGGCATAGTCTTCATATCAACTGACCATGCCGGCATTGGACTGATGAATACCAGAAAAAATTCAAAACGGAAGTGATGAAGACCATGCCGGCATTGGACTGATTAATACCAGAAAAAATTCAAAACGGAAGTGATGAAGACCATGCCGGAATTGATGAAGACCATATGATGAAGACCGGAACATGATACCCAGATGCTCGAGAATTTCCTATCAATGCTTAGGTAGTCAAGTGAAAAAAATCAACATTCGGGATACTTTTCATCCTGTTCCTAGGCATAGAAATTTAAGCAAAATATTATGTCGGAACATGTACTGGCAAGATGCTCGAATCCATGATTACCATGCCGCACTGCTCAAAACCAAAAAAATCAACATCAAAACCGAAAAAAATCGTAACGAGCCCCAAACCCCCCCGGATAGTGGCAAACAATTTATGAACATTTCCAACAATGGTGGATTCAAAGGAAATAAATCAATTTTTCAACCTCTTATTAGCGGTAATTCTCTCATCACAATCATCTTCCATTTTCAAAAAAAGAAATTCCTCTCAAATATTTTTTTCCCTCCTTCTACTCTCACCCAAACACAAATAAAAATACACACGCCGGTATGTTCTTGAACAGTGGGGGATATTTAGTCCCGGCATACAAATATCTATGAATGCAATGCCGGTAACATGATACCGGCGTAGTATTCATACAACGAGCATGCCGGTACAAAGGTTTTTTCAGACAGAAATGGCGGTTTCAAAAAAAAAAAAAACAAATTTTCGACCTCTTCGAAGCATTACCTGTGTGTTGGGGTTGCTTGTATGCTGAACATGTTTACTTTCTTGAGTTGGTTCTTCACAAAACATTTCATGGTCAAGAAAATAATGATTCAAAGGTGTTGGTTCATCATACAAAAATTGTGAGTTGTTATCATTAATCGAAGATTGAAGATATGATTGTTGTTGTAATTGAGCTAAAGATTCAGCAGCTACAAGTCTCTCATCACAATCATCTTCCATTTTCAAAAAAAAAAAAATTCTACTCAAAATTTTTTTCCCTCTAAACTAACCCACACAAATTCAAATAAACATAAATACACAAATTATATCCCCCAAATCATTAATATTTTACTAATCAGGATTAATTACTAATTATGATTAGGGAGGGTTAGATTAGGAATTAATAATTTAATTATATAAGGGGTAACCCAGCTAGGATATTTGGATCCCTATTTTGTCATTTAGTCATATCCCCCAATTAGATTATATATCCCCCAATTACGCGTTCTTAATTAAGAGGATGTATTAGGAGACTAGGGTTTCCTTTTCTCACAAAAGAAAAACAAAAACAAAAAATAGCCGCACTGAAAACCATTTTCTCTTTGAAACCTAGTTGTTGTGAAAGAAGTAGAAGGCGAAGACGAACTATTCGACGCGACGGGTGCTGTTACTATTGGAGGATTATTCTTACTAGATACCAGGTAGGTTTTCTAATCCTTATACTCATTATGATTGGTCTAAGAGGTTCTAAATACGAAGAATTTAAAGGGTTTTTCTTTTTATTATTGTAGTAAGTCTTCGATCGATGTTGCTTAGATTTACTAATAGACTGTTCTTAGTTGATATGTGTTGAAATGAATAGATACAGATACTACCTTTTGGGGTTTTAGATGGTACTGTTTGTTAATCTGTGGAGTAGTTAGATCAAACCAATTAGTTGTCCTCATAACGATTTCATTGGCTTACATCTGTACTTGACTTCATGACTAAGTCCTTGATTTATTGGTTAGATGGAGTTGTCTGTTTTGATTAGCATTTCCAGTTTCAAGGGATAACTTAGTTCCACCGAATTAGTTGCGCCCATTTGTTTTCGTGAGGCTCTGGTCTATAGAATCTGTACTAAGATTTGTACGGTGAGATTTATTTTGGATTTTATTTATTACTACCTCCGTCCCACTATTAAGTGACCTACTCTATAACTAAATTTAGTTATAGAGTAGGTCACTTAATAGTGGGACGGAGGGAGTACTATATATGCTACTCTACTGGTAGCCTGTATTGGTGAGGAAAAATGGTGATTCGTACATGGTGGGATGTTTAGTATACAATGGATGTTAGATTACTGTTAGATATCAGTTTGTAACAACAAGCCCAATTGGTACTAGGTGGGTTAAGTACAGTATTTTCCACTTGATAGGGATAAGTTAATTGAGCTTAGTTGTTTGGAAGTGGTGAAGTACTGTCGTTTTCGTTGGCCTCCAATACTTGAGGTGAAGTCATAAGAGAGTGTATGATAACAGTTGCCGGCAATATTTGAGGTGAAGTCATAAGAGAGTGTACGATAACAGTTGCCAGCAAGAGTTGTATGTGTATTCTGTTTGTGTTGAATGTTGCCCGTAGTTGGCTCGATACCCAGAAATGTTACGGCGATGACCGAGGGGTCGCCTAAAGATATGGATCTATTATCTTTGGATGGGTTCGATAACACCATGTTCTCCGGCGCACGGTAGGAGAACTAGGTGGACTATATAGGAGGGCTGGTACTTTTTGACGAACGGTTAGACTAAGAGTCCGGAGAGGGGTAGACAGCAACGTATAGGACCAGGGTATGTGTAGTTTTCATGAACATTTATCACTCATTGACCCGTTTTCTTTAACGATACTGACTAATTTTCACTAGCCTATTTTACTCGTCAAATTGTTGCCATTGCTATGACATCTTAAAAGTGTATTTCATAAAAAAAAATGTTTTCCTTTTACTTCCCGTCAATGTTTATGAATTATTTGGGGCTTGTTAGATTATCCATAAAGGTTATAAGGGAGTGAAAGCCTACTTTTAGTTGGGGTTTGACCCAACTTACTATTTTTTCAGGATACCGTGATCGTGGAGCAACCTAACTTGTAGATTGCACTTCTGTTTCGAAGGGATACTTCGTCATTTCTTTAAGGTGTTAAATTAGCTAAACATTTTATTGGAATTCTCTTAAAGACTAGACTTTACTTCTTTTAAATAAATTCTTTGCATTTATCTGGGAGACCGACCTGCGAGTCGAGGATTATTTCTTTGTTTCCAAAAGATTTATTTTTAATTTATAATTTTCCTTATCAACTTTATTTAAATTAATTATTTTATTTATGGATTATTGTCAATGTGCTCCATACAATAGCCCGATCTCCATTTATTGGTATGACGGTTTGAGTGTGTAAAATGGTCCATAAATATGCCACACTTGGAATTTTAGGGCGGCCGACCTAGAATTTGAAGTGGGAATATTACAGGTCAGCGGCACAGTTAATATTGATTTTGCATAGAAAAATTGAGAGTGATTTAGTCAAAAGCATTTATTTTTTTTTATTAGCTTAGTCAAAAGCATATGAAAAAACTAATAGATGGGTTTTATTCATTATTTATATGGAGATAAGCTTACAGAGAAACTATTACATAACTTTGTAATCTTAACCAAAAATCTCCATGATCATTCGATCGAACATTTGAATCCATAATACGTAGCAGCTTTAAGTTGATTGTGCGTTGTCTTAATGACAGTAGCAAAGGCAACGTTGTTTATTTACATCAGTAGGACCACCTTCGCATGCCCCACCACTACAACTTGATTTGCAGAAATCATTACACCTCTGGTTATCGGCATAGTTTGAATACGCACACTTACCAATGTTGTGATACTGGCAACACGCAGGGTTTGCAACCCTTGTGGCCATTACGCTGCTAAAATCTGCAAACATAAACATGTTGCAAGTTTATTAATATTCACGTATGCTAGGAAATCAATAAAAAAAGTCATTTGAGTACTATATTGAACAAACACAAAATGTAATAAATTCTTTAAGTAAATTCACTAGCTACAAATTTATCTTTGTTGATCAATCATCGTCATACCCTCCAATCACTGGAAAAGATTATCAATACTAACCTGCGCTGAAGACGATAAACATAACAAGGAATGCGACCAATGTAACTTTTCCATTGGCCATTTTGATATACGAAAGTAAATTTGAATAGTAAATGATGCGTTTCTTGAAAGATTATAGTTTTGGTAATGATGCGTTTCTTGAAAGATTATAGTTTTGGTGTGAAGAGATTGATGTTCGTGGCTTTCAATTTATAGAGGACCTAGAGATTACCACATGCATCCATTAAGGTTTACAAGGATTTTTTGAAATCAATGAAATTAATGACTTTTCAAATATTGCAAGATATTAGCATTATATGATTAATATTCGAAGATATCAATAATTATGAATTGGGTGTTGCTATTCAAAAAAGAGTTGGTGCTCAACTGGTTTGTTGCTTGACTACCAACTAAAAACTACGTAAAAGTTTAAGTATTAAACTTGATTATTATTTTATTTTGATTAATTTAAAAAAACAAAATTTATGTCACTAATAAACCACTAGATTGTGCTCGTGGTGCTATGCTCTTTGCTGGTATTAAGATTGGGTTGGCAAGCCAAATATGACTGAGCCCAACGACAAACTCACATCAAATTACGCTAGCCATGGAACGTAGTGCAAAACGGCCACGCGCAATGACCCAATTTGGGGCGGGGATATAAACTATGAAGCTGACTTTTTAACTGCCGTTGTAAAGGCACGTTATACTCAGGAAAAGGTTGAACCAGTAGTTTCTCCCGCCAGAAAAAAACAGCTTAAAAATCACAAACTAACTAAGCCTCACCTGATAAGTCTGTAAACCAGGGTTGATTCAGATATTTCAATGAATCATTCTTCCAATATCAGTATCAAATTCTTCAAAACTTGTATAAACTCGGGGGATATAGAAAATGCTCGCAGGTTGTTCAACAAAATTCCTCAACCAGATATTCGCTTATGGACTATCTTAATTTCTGCTCATACAAAACACGGTTTCCCTAAAGAATCAATCGAAATCTACTCTGATTTACTGAAAAGGAATATAGAACCCGATCGATTGGTTTTGCAGTCGGTAGCCAAGGCATGTTCAGTGTTGGCAGATCTTGTCAAAGCTAAAAAGGTTCATGAAGATGCAATTAGATTCGGGTTTGAATCAGACCTTTTACTAGGGAATGCCTTAATTGATATGTATGGGAAGTGTAGGTTCATACAAGGTGCAAAACAGGTTTTCTATGAGTTGTCCACAAGAGATGTGATTTCATGGACTTCGCTCTTATCTTGTTATATCAATTGTGGGTTTCCAAGGGAAGCTTTGCGAATTTTGCGTGAAATGTGTTTAAGTGGCGTGAAACCTAACACCATAACAGTGTCTTCTACACTTCCCGCCTGTTCGGATTTGAAAGACTTGAATTCTGGTAGAGAGATTCATGGGTTTGCAGTGAGAAATTTAATGGGAGATAATGTCTTTGTGAGTAGTGCGCTAGTTAATATGTATGCTAATTGTGCAAGCATAAGGAATTTAGAACTTGTATTTGAGAACATGTCTCAAAGAGATATTGTATCTTGGAATGTGATACTGGCGAGTCAATTCTCAAACGGAGAATGTGACAAAGCTCTCAATTTCTTCCAACAGATGATAAACGAGGGGGTTAAGCTGGACTCTGCCTCATGGAACTCCGTGATCAGCGGGTGCATGCAAAATGGACGAACACAGGAAGCACTTGAACTGTTTGTTCGGATGCAAGATTTAGGGTTCAAACCTAACAATATCACAGTTGCCAGTGTCTTGCCAGCCTGCACTGATTTAGAAAGCTTAAGGGGCGGTAGAGAGATTCATGGATATAGCTACAGACATCAACATATAGAAGATATAGTTGTGGGGACTTCTCTAGTTTTCATGTATGCAAAATGTGGCGAGTTGGATCTTTCGCGAAGAGTGTTCGATAACCTTCTGCGGAGAGACACTATTGCATGGAACACAATGATCTTGGCGAACTCAATGCATGGTAACGGTGAAGAGGCCTTGTCACTTTTTCACAGAATGCGGAACTCAGGGGTTAAGCCTAATTCCATTACTTTCACTGGAGTTTTATCCGGGTGCAGCCATTCACGTCTTGTTGATGAAGCCCAATCAATTTTGAGTTCAATGAGTAGGGATTATATGATTGAACCTGATGCAGATCACTATTCTTGCATGGTTGATGTCCTTAGTCGTTCAGGTCAACTAAAAAAGGCTTATGAGTTCATCCAGGAAATGCCAGTGCAGCCAACTGCTGGTGCCTGGGGTGCACTGCTAGGAGCTTGTAGGGTATATAAGAATGCAGACTTGGGAAAGATTGCTGCAAAGCGACTTTTTGAGATTGAACCTGAGAATCCAGGGAACTATGTCTTGTTATCAAACATTCTTGTTACTGCAAAACTGTGGGATGATGCATCAGAAATTAGGGAAATGATGAGAGATAGAGGAATATTTAAAATGCCTGGTTGCAGTTGGATTCAAGTAAAGAATAAAGTTTATACCTTTGTGGCGGGTGATAAAGAAAATGATAAGAGTGATGAAATCTACAGTTTTCTAGATGAATTGGGCGAGAAAATGAGACTCGCTGGTTATATGCCTAACACTGACTATGTTCTGCAAGATGTCGATCAAGAGGAGAAAGAACAGGTTCTCTGTAGCCATAGCGAGAAGTTAGCAGTTGCTTTCGGCATACTAAATCTGAAGGGGGGATCATCCATTCGTGTATTTAAGAATTTACGAGTGTGCGGAGACTGTCATACTGCTATTAAGTTCATGTCCAAGATTGTTGGGCTGCGTATTACTCTACGGGACTCCTTGCGGTTTCACCATTTTAACGATGGAAATTGCTCCTGTCGAGATTTTTGGTAATCAATATAGTTACTGCTATGAACTGATCTCTTAAAAGAAGACGAGAAGCAGACCTGTAGCATTTTGCCAAACGTATGGAAGGCCTTGGGCATTATTTTAGACCAAGTTGTCACTTTTTGAGTGTAGATGATAGACACTGCTATGGTCTATCTCTTTTAACTATTATATAACCAGCATTTCTCATCTTACATCTACATGCAGGTGCTTCTTGTGTAATACTAAGAATAATTGTTGTACGCAATCATTCCCTACCCAACAACGAGTTCTGAGCAATATCACTATTTTCATAGAGGGTATTGAAGCGTGAGGACTTGTGACCACAATAATAGCTAAAGAGGTGCAATGACCACAAATCGAGGTAGCTGCTTATCCTGTTTCTCTTTCTGCACAGCAAAATCAACCACCTGGTAAAGTCACAATCTCATATTCAATAGTTCAGTTTACTCATGATTCCTGCAAAGCAATTCAGGAGGCTGAATTAACAGAAGGGTTATGTTCAAACACTCTGAAAGTCATTGCTTGGACTTCCCCTCCTTACCCTTATGCTGTCATAAATTGTGATGCTTCTTTCAAGTTAAAATCTAAAGATAGTGGCATGAGTCTAATCTCTAGAGATTTTGCAGGTGCACATCAATCCTCGAGATGTATCTACAAGCATGGACATCTAAACGTTACGGAGGCTGTGTGATGATGCTGTTTGGATACAGTTTGCTGGGCAACTACATTGCAGATACAGTACCCAAGGCTTGACACAGATTTACAAACACTTAAGGCTTGAGACAGATTCAAAAACTGTTGTGGCTGCCATTAATGGAGTACACACTTGCTTGGCTTGGCAAAATTAGAGAATCATTGAGGATATTAGACACTATTCAAGTAACCTTATTAGCTGGAACTGTCGGCAATTAGTAGATATTGCAATAAACCAACTACCAACTGATGCTCTCACAAAATATGCTAGGAAGTTTAAATTTTCTAAAATTTGGCAGCAGTCTGTTCCAAACTTTATCTCCCACCATGTTTTGGAAGAGATGAACATTGACTCCTGATGAACATTGACTCATGTTTAAGATTGAATGTTATTTGCAAATTCTTGCAAATGAAGCAGCAGCCACCTGTTAATGGAAGAGATGAACATTGACTCCTGATGAACATCGACTCATGTTTAAGATTGAATGTTATTTGCAAATTCTTGCAAATGAAGCAGCAGCCACCTGTTAATATTGTAATCTTTTGTAATGGGAAGCTTGTGCGAAGCCACCCGAACATTTTTTTTTTCCTTTCTTTTTTGCACATACAGCAGTTAACGGGAAGAAAATGAAAAGCAATGAGGTAATTTGAATAGATTTTTTAAATCTTTAATTTTTTAAAGAGAACAAGACTGATGCAGGGGCATAAGACTCAACACACAAAAAAAAGGGAATTATGAGAACTTTCAATAATGAAATTGTTGGCACAAAATACTTCAACATTATTTCCATGGAGTAACTCATAATAGGAGTGCTCTGCCAAAAATTTCATAGAATTAATTAGGTACTGTCGTCGAATGAAAAACTCATACAGGAACAGGATAAAAAAAAACTTCAGTTATTATAAAACACTGTATAGCAGGAGTTACTTAGTTCAAGGAGGCAACAAAAACTGAATCCAAGAAAACTTGAAACAAATTCTTTGTAGATCCCCTAATGAAGGCCTCCCAAAAGCTCCTCTATTCCTACATCCTTGTATGCTCTCGAAACCCACTGCAAAAAGAAAACCCATTAAGCAGCTATTCACATATGAAGACAATGTGGTCCGCAATTAGCAGAGACGGCAAACTACCAAATGTCAAAGACTTATTACACCCTTAGGGAAGTACAAATCTGAATGCAGAATTTAACTTTAAACTCAACATAGGGACTCGGCAAAGTGTCTTATGTTTCTTGAGTGTGTGAAACACATAACCAAAATGCAACTAACCACTTTCTTTGCTTGCCAAAGATGACAGAGAAAACATATAATCCACGAAGGCTATTCAAGCTAAGGTGCAGAAACATGAAATGGAATAATAAAAACATAAACACTCAAGAGATATATCTTTAAATGCAAAATCTTAAAGTCTTAGAGGTTTTTAATATCCGTTATGTGATTCCGCAATCTCAATGGATCAAAACAAAAGGCTAAACAAAACTAAGCGCGAGCAAGAATGATGGCTAACCATCAAATACCCACTCAATGTTCCCTTCTATCCCACCAAATTCAGAACTATTGCATTCACCTGGCTATTAATAACACAACAATAGCTTTGTACATGAACTTGCAGTTTAATGATTTCAAAGTATAGTCAAGAACAACAGAACAAGCATTGAACCAATTAATAACAATGACAGGATAAAATTGATGACAACAAAAACCTAATCCAAATGCAAACCCAAACACTAGTGTTGAACACAAACAAAAAAAACCTACTTTTCACTCAAATTGGAAACTCTAATTAAAATATTTCTGAAAATCAGCCCAACCTAGAGAAACAATAACTCATAAACTTCACTAAACACAACCAGCCAATATGCCCCGTCAGATAAACTCTATTCTGAGCAAAACCCTAACTTAATTTCACACTCAATTACAATCTCTAAATTAATCTCATTATCAAACAGATATTACGGTTACCCTGAATAAAATCAATTGTAGGAGTTGTTTTGTTTAGGTTTACCTGAAAAGTAAGAAACTAGATAGCGATATCGAGTGTAAGCTGTTCGTTTTCAGCGTAGAGGTAATGGAGGATATAAGGAGTGACACGAACAACACCACAAAATCCTGCAAACATAAGCCCATGATTTAAAAGCTGCTTCAGTGCAGCTGATTTGTCTGGCTTTCGAGGCATACCTCCGAGAAACATCTTCTTCTTTCTTTTCTTCTTCTTCTGTTTTCAAAATCGGAGCAAAACCCTAACTTTCAGATCTTTTTTTCGTGTGTCGAGGGTTTTTAGACTCTTGAACAATGCTTTATACACACCGATGCGATAAGTCTACCCGTATCCAGATCCACTGCCTACCCGCAGTTGGTCCTCTTGGATCTGGGGTCTACTCATGCGATAACTTTTCTTCTGGCAAAAACCCATCGATTTGCCCATGGGAAAATTAGGCTAAGGCCCAACCCATGGATAATCCATAATATGAGGCCCCTAGTTAAAAGAAGTTTAAATCTAGGCCCCGAGTTATTAAAAGACATTGATACCCTTATGCATATTGTCAAGCCCATAATTAAATAAAATTTAAATTTAGGCCCAAAATTATTAAAATATAATGTGATGATATTCTCACCACCTCCGACCACCGCAGCCACCGCCAACCACCTCCGACAACCACCACCACCAACCACCTCCGACCACCACCGCCTCCGACCACCACCAACCATTCCACGACCACCACCGCCTCCGACCACCACCAACTGCCTCCGACCACCGCCGACAACCACCCCCGCCGCAGCCCACCACCACCACCACCTCCGACCACATGCATATTGCAAGTGTATCCGGAAGTTACACATGCATAAAAATTACACATTCATGTTATGTATTCAAAAGTGTGTAACGAGAAGTTACACATGCATATGGCATGTGTATCCCAAAGTTACACATGGCATGTGTAATAAGAAGTTACACATGCATATGACATGTGTATCCACAAGTTACACATGCATATCGCATGTATAGCCAATAGTTACACATCAGGGAAAAAAAAAGATACAAAAAAGATATGTATTGCTTTAATATTCATTTACAATAATTTTTCTGTTTATCTATTAATTGGCTGTTATTGAATACAACAAACGAGTTAGAACACTAAATATGTAAAACGAAATCTTAGAAATGAGCCACGAAATCCTCTAATTGAGATTGTTCCTTCCCTTCTTGTCCTCCTCATTACAAAATGCTTCAATATCTGTAACAAAATAAACATCCATGAAATTAGATTGGATGAACAAAAAGAATGAAATGATATTATAGAACAACTACAAGAGTAATTAGGAGTTACACATGCATATGACTAGGAGTTACACATGTGTCTCATTAGTGTAACTAGGAGTTACACATGCGTCTGACTGGTACAATGAGAGTTACACATTCATAACCTTTATATCCCATCAATTAGCAAGTGTAACTAGAAACTACTCATCTAATTGGCATGTGTAACTGGTAGCTACACATCTAATTAGCATGTGTAACTAATAGTTACACATGCAGCTCACTTGTGTAATTAAGAGTTACACATGTATCTAATCAGTATTATCCTACCTTTTTACAAGCAAATATACATGCGATGAACTACAAAGATATACATGGGAGGGGATTAACACAAGCAGAAAAACAACTCAGAGAGAAATTCTTTCTACAGAATGGTGGTTTGCTATTAAAATAGCAAATAGTCTCACATGAAGGTGACATAGCAAAAGCTACTACCTGTCCAACCATTCTGTAATCTGGAGATAATGCATCATTATTATACCTTGTTTGAGGCATGTAATTGAGATCTAAATGTGGTTTTGAAGAATTATTATCTCATATCAAGGACAAATGATTAAGTCAACAGGGTTGAGCTTTTACCTCTGAGGTGGCAACGACACACTATTCCCAGAAATATGAATCCCATGCTTCTTATGAAACAATGCATCATGCTGAAAATTGTAACACAGTAGTCAGTACCAGACAATACAAGATCCCTAAAATTTTCAAAGTGAAAACCAAAATCAATATTCGAATCTATAAGAAATGAAAGAAGACAGAGATGGAAGCAATTCAGCACCAAAAACAACCACTACTCATAGTTCTGGTTCTAATTCTACTCCTTCTTCCTTTTTTTTACCACAGTCTCATCAGATTTCACACTGAATCTAGCAAAATCACCAGCACCTTCCTAGTGTAATTGGTAGTTACACATGCATTTTCCTAGTGTAACTAAGAGTTACACATGCGCTTTCCTAATGTAACTGAAAGTTACAGATGCTTAATTTGACCAATATCCTCGCCTACACTCCCAGATTTGTTACTAAATGTTATACAAAGTTACAGACTTAACAAAGTAGATATAATACTCGGCAATTCCACCACTACCTCCTAATCTGACTCCTCTATGATCCTCCACCACTCACACTACCTCCAACTACAATACCACCATTAGCACCACCGCCTCTTATGAACCAGAGAATATCTTTCATATTAATAATTATACCAACACAACATCAAAATTCCAAGATCCATACCCTTGTAGAGTAATTTCTAAGTTTCAAATTACCCATACACATTAACAAAACAACACGTAACATGTCATATTACTATATATGTGTACACAAAATATACCTATTCATAAAAAATGTTGAAAATAAAACAAGTTATGTCATATAAGAAAGCAGGAATCAGCTTACTTACCACTGACTTCAAATCCTCCTATGTTAAGAGTTAGGGTATCCATCTTAGGAGATATATAATTTTAGATTGATTTTAAATGAAAATCATCTTATTTGTTTGAGCAAGATTGTTGCTAAAACTTCAACACTCGAGTCTGTTGAAGGACGAACTTCAAGACATACATCTTTGCATTCCTCTGTTCTGCACAAAACAACATAAACCTCTATGAATTCCTTTTCCCTACACAAAACCAGTAGTGTAAGCCAACAATTAACATAAAATGGATGCATAATCACCTTATCTGAGGCATGTAATTGAGATCTAGAATGTGGTTTTCAATAATTATTATGAGGATATTGCTTTATCATACTAATTTGATATGTATAGGAAAGTTATACAAGCTATCTGGATGTGTAGACGCAAGTTACACATGCAAATTGGATGTGTAGACGCAAGTTACACATGCAAATTGGATGTGTAGACGCAAGTTACACATGTTGTGCATAATAATCACATAACAAAATTCTTTGATTTGTGATTCTTATGCACAATTTCATCTTGTTTTGAAATTGTTACAGCTTCAGATATGCTCAAACAAATTGAACAACAACAATTAATGATCAAAAACTTTTCATATCTACTCATCCAACATAAGTATATGCGTATTCTCACAACAGTAAATGAATTCACCTTCTTCCTTACAACTTGCATCTGAACAGAAGCAACATCTTCATCAATTGACTCCTATTTTCAAATCCAGCACAAAGAAATCAACAAATCAGATCAAGTAGAAAAAAAAAATTAAACTACACCGTTTACAAAAATATTAAATGGGTAACACAAATTCACACATGAGGATTACAAACTGAGTCCGATTTTCTATCAGGTAAATGATAGAATAGATCGACGGATTCTCGACGGAAAACCCTAAAAGTTTTGGAAACTCTTTTTCAATTTTTTTTCGAAATTTCTAACTCAAAATGAAGAGAAATAGAAGGCGAAAGTAGATCTAAATGCTAATCATAAATCAGATAATAAAACTGAACTGAAATCGAAGTTTAGGTTTCGAAATCTTAATAAAAAACTTCAAAACTAAAACGTGAAAAAAAATGAAAAGGATACAGCAAAAGAAACTTATCTTTTATTTAGTCTTTATTGATTAAATCTTCAGTGTTCTTCGTTGATGAATTTACTCAATTATTCTCCATTACAGGGACAAAAACTCCATTAAAATTCAAGATCTAGTGAGAATTTGATGTGTTTTTCACTGGATTTGTTGTTTGAACGATTGATTAGCTATGTGTCGATCTCGATTTAGGTTTGTGTTGTTGAATCAGTTGTAGGTAATTTAAGTTTTGAGATCTCTGAAAGTAGCTGAAGAAGGGTGGAGAGAGAAATAAAATTTAAAAATGAAAAGCTCTCATGATTTTCCTCTTGTATATATTCAAAAGGGTAGTGTTGTCATTATTAAAATTCGTAATAATTAATTATGGGCCAGATCCGAAGAAAATTTGATATTTTGGGCCTAGTAATAGCATTTTCCTAAAGTATGGAGTTGACAATGAAGGATCCATTTTGTGGGGCTTCTATATATTGAACCCATATAGTAGGGGGTTCTAGTATTTTTCACTGCCCATTTTCATTCACCGACTATAGATTGGGCAACAGGCAAACCCGTAGACAAACAGGTAAATTACGGAGCGACACAGTCCAAACCGCTCAGTCTAACATCATACGCCTAATGGCTTTGTCATCTAACGAATATATATCTTCAGTTTCAAACTAATTTAATTCACACCTTTTATAATTTCATTTTATTAACAGTTATATCTTCGTATTTTATTTGAAAATGCAGGGTATAACAACCACACCCAACTATTTCGTTCGACAATCTATATGAACTAAAATCCAATATAATTTTGAGAGCACAAGTTACTGAGTCTCAATCAGGAAATATATTAAAGAGCTTTATCTCTTTCTCAACACAATCAGTAAATCAAACAGATAGAAATCTGTGAACCTGATTGTTATGAGAATAACTCAGATGGTACCAAAGACCAATGTCCAAGTGTCAATCAAGTCTTATCCAACAAACAAGATTGGATTTATCAACTATGATTTAACTACGCACAACCTGTGATATTTCAATTATATAAAGAAAATATAATGCGAAAAAGAAATAACACAAACACCAGAAATTTTGTTGACGAGGAAACCGCAAATGCATAAAAACCCTGGGACCTAGTCTAGACTTGAACAATACACTGTATTAAGCCGCTACAGACTCTAGCCTACTACAAGTTAACTTCGGAATGGAATGTAGTTGAGCCCTAACCAAGTCTCACACCGATTAAGGTACAATCGCGTTCCTTACGCCTCTTGAATCTCGCAAGACCCTTCGCACTTGATTCCCCTAGATGACGTCTGATGAGAAGCATAAGCTTATAATTGAAATAAATTGAAATTGTAACTTGAAATGGATAAATAATCAACCAAATTAGTTTCTTCTATCCTTTGAATAAAGGAAGAACCTAAAAATGGAGATTCTTCTCAAATAACTTATAATTTCTACCCAATTAAATTGGAAATTATAAGACTATGAGAGGCATCTAGTTGATACTTTAGAATTAGATGATCTAAATCCCCCTAGAGATAGCAATTAGGTTTGAAAGAAGAGAACCTCTCATTCTTCACACAATATTCTAAAACCAAAACTAAACTCCTTTAGCCTTATCTCTTCTAATTTGTACTAGCACCAAGGGCATACTTGGCCTATTCAAAATGTTTCGAAGATAGAAGATAAATTGTGTTTCAATATTGCTATGGGGCGTCCTATATGCATCATCCTCCCCTTCCTTGAACAAATTCGTCCTCGAATTCTTCAAAGCGTATTCTCCATTAGTGTTTGAATTTCTTCCTCGCTTGAAAACAATCCTTCCTTTAGTCTTTCCATTATAGTTACTTGCCAAATTGAGCATTTTGTGATGAATTTTTCGAGCATACCAAATAACTATAATGAATTTTTCCATTATAGTTACTTCCATTAACATGAAGTAGTTCTCTCAACCTTGCACGGTGACTAAATCCATGGAACTTGTCTTTAATGAAAGCCCAAATTAGATCAATATATATTGACTTCCTATTTTTTTTTGTAGCTTGAGTGAAGGCTTGCTTCTGATAATTGTTGGTTCACATACTTGAAATTTTTCTCGAGATCTCCTCGATATGGTATCTTCCAATTTGATATCATACAATAGTTCCCCATCTTCTATTTCGTCACCAAGCACCTTGCCAAATGTGGGACACAATAATGATTTATGTTCTTCTTTCTCTTTACTTCTACTAGATAGCACTTGGTCCATGATAGTAAAGTAATCAAAGATTTGATCCCCATTCATGTCTTCTTGATAGATTGGAAGATCACCCACTATTTCACTTTCCCCATGACTCAAATAACTATCAAATTTTGGTGGAGACATTTTATCAAACACTTAGTGTGCAATTTTTTCATCCTCATATCCACCAACCAAAATTGATACATCTAGTTCACTTACATCATCACAATCATTAGGTAGAGTCCTTACTTGGTTATGGAGACTTACAAGTTTCCAATAATATTCTTCACAAATTTCTCCCACTTTTTGATACATATTATCAAACACGTCACGTACAATATTCATTAACACAACCTTTGAATGAATCCTACCCAAATTAACTTCTCTTTCGTAAACCATTACTATCAAAGAACATAATAATCAACCCAAAATACTTGATAAAGAGATTAGTAGTGTTCACCTCAAGAACAAGTATCTTCACCAATCACCACCTTTTTCCCTTGAGAATCAAACCAACACTCTTGATACCAAATATGAGAAGCGAAAGCTTACAACGAAAATAAATTAAATAATCAACCAATTTAGTATCTTCTACCATTTGAATAAAGGAAGAACCTAAAAATGGGGATTCTTCTCAAATAACTTATAATTTCTACCCAGTTAAATTGGAAACTATAAGACTATAAGAGGCATCTAGTTGATACTCTAGAATTAGATGATCTAATTCCCCCTAAAGATAGTAATTCGGTTTGAAAGAAGAGGATCTCTCATTCTTCACATAATATTCTAAAACCAAAACTTAACTCCTTTAGCTTCATTTCTTCTAACTTATACTAGCACCAAGGGCATACTTGTCATATTCAAAATATTTCAAAGATGGAATATAAGTTGTGCTTCAATGTTGATATGGGGCATCCACAATGCATCATCAAATTGTGCTCTGATACCAAATGATGAGAAGCATAAGCTTATAATTGAAATAAATTGAAATTGTATCTTGAAATTGATAAATAATCAACCAAATTAGTTTCTTCTATCCTTTGAATAAAGGAAGAACCTAAAAATGGAGATTCTTCTCAAATAACTTATAATTTCTACCCAATTAAATTGGAAACTATAAGACTATGAGAGGAATCTAGTTGATATTCTAGAATTAGATGATCTAATATTCCCCCTAGAGATAGCAATTAGGTTTGAAAGAAGAGAAGCTCTCGTTCTTCACACAATATTCTAAAACCAAAACTAAACTCCTTTAGCCTTATCTCTTCTAATTTGTACTAGCACCAAGGACATACTTGGCCTATTCAAAATGTTTCAAAGATGGAAGATAAATTGTGTTTCAATATTTCTATGGGCATCCTATATGCATCAACGTCCTTTACAACCTAGAAGTTGCTACGACCCAAAGTCGAAAACTTATAAACAAATCTGTCTCCCACAGATAAGTCTATTCTATTTGTTATTTCCATCTTAAGATAAAAATCAAGGTGAACAGGAAACAAAACTAATAATCCGGTCTTATACTCCCGAAGAGCAGCCTAGAAATATTATTCACCTCACAATAACCTAACTGATTAACAATAGAAGTTATTGCGGAATCACAAGAGTCTGAGACGAAGAAACTGTTGTGATTACATTTTATATCTTACTTATCGGAGATAATGTAGTTGCAGGAAATCCCACACTACACCCCTCACTCGAATTTGTTTAGTTAATCCATTTGAAGATGAATAACGATATATTTTATTAATTGTTTTCTTGAAAGGTTTACAAAGAAATGTAGAACAGAGCTAAAGAGATTACAATCACTCTTAATTTTCTCTCTCCTAATGACTTGCTTAACAATTCAGAAGAGAACCCCCACAATGACTTACTCGACCCTTTATATAGGGTATTACATAGTGGATGACAGCTAAGTTTGTCCTTTATTTTGGGAATTCTTCGCTAAGCGTCGCAAATATGTAAGTGTTAGACTTGCGAAACTCCTAAATCTCGCCAAGTCTTCACACTTTTCTCATCATCTCGTCTGTCGTCATCTCGATGCGTCATTTAAATTATTTCCTTGCGACACCTTCGCAATGTAGTTGTTTATTACTCGCGAAGTATTGTTGTCGCGATATTCGGTCCTACATCTTGCCTCTTCTCATGTCTTCTCTGCGAAGAAGAGAATGTCATGAGAACCAATATTTTAAAGTGCCGCAACTGCTCATCTTTATCTCGCGATTGTTCATTTTTACTTGTTTTATTTATGTACGGAATTTATTACAGTGTTTCTTCTTCCACTCTTTTCTTGACACGTCTCTTTCAACCGTTTATTCTTGACCATTCACGTCCCATCTCGCATTAAATGCATTTGTTTTCTCGAGAATTCTCCTCTCTATATATAGCTTTCTTACCCTTCTCTTTTTCTCTTTTATTTTCCTTGAAAATTTTCTTTAACTCTCTCTCTCCTTCCGCAATTTGCGCTCTCCTGCTACCACAGTCCTAGACTTTTCTCGTTCTTTTGATCTTCAATTCTCTATTCATTCCCATACTTCTAACAATGGCTTCACTTGGTCGTACATACACTCCTCTTTTACTGATGTTCAAAAGAAATTACGGGAAAAGGGTTTCACTTTATCAACCATTCCCAATCAAGGATCTTCATCTATTCTTTCGCAAAATTGTTTTCTCGATCATCAATGTGATGATCATAAAATCATAGTCTCGTTGGTCAACTCCTCGCAGGACTCCCCATTCCTCCGTATAATCCCGAGTTGCCATTATTCTATGAAATTCTTGCTCACGAGAAATTCTCGCGAGCCGTCTACCAATTGAGTGGCGATCGCATCCGTTTAATGCTTGAATTCGCAAATCGCGGCGCTGGTAAAGGATCTTTATATCATGATAATGTTAGGGATCCTGAGTTTGTAAATTTACAAATAGTTACTGAGAAGTATACCGTGGACAATTTCTTTGCGAATTACTCGAGTTATAAATATGAGAAATGATAAATCTCATTTGGGGTGCTCGATTTGAAAAAGAATGATAACGTTGATGCTTGACAAATTGCTTATGCAAGATATTGATTGGCATTCGGGCAATAATAGTACTCCCCGTCATTCCAAGGATGAGAGATGGTGGGTTGTTCCTTTACTTTTGAGTGGACCTTACATCGCAGGTTCACATGTTCTCCCCGCACACCTGGCGAACTATCATCCTTGGGAGTTTAAGTGGCCTGAGGAGACAAAAGAGGTACATTTCATTTCTTCAATTTCGCTTTGCGACATCTTCTTCCTCTTTTATTTATTAACTTTCAAAAATTTTAGATCACCAGAATGAGAAAGAAATATAGAGAAAATCCAAAGACGAGTACCCTGGCAATACTTCGATCGCTCACGGATGAAGTAAGAAACATTTTCTTTTGTTATTTTAAACAATATTGTTGCCTCTGTTTCTTATCTTCATGCGTATGCGAAGGTTGAAGTTGAAGAGGCTGAAGCTGCGAAGGCTGAAGCTGCGAAGGATGAAGCTGCGAAGGCTACAGGCATGGATAAAACTACTTTTCGCAAGGATAAGTCTTCTGCTCCGCTTTCTAAAAAACGGAAAACCCAGCTGTCTTCTCAAACCAATGAAAATTCTGATGAGGGTGAAAATGAGGTTGGTACTTCCTCCGCGAAAGAGAATCGCTTGACTACTTCTGTTATGGCGCAATTGTCCAGTGTCTTCTCCGATTCCATGCAAGGATTAGGAGATGATCATCTAACTGCTACTTGCGGAGCTCTCGCTAAAATTTGCGATGCCCCGCTATTAGAGGATAATGAGTCCTTTCGCGGAGTCTCCCGAACGTTGACCTCCAGTCACTTAAATGCTCTCACTGCTTTGGTATGTTCATAACCCTTTGTTTCTTTGTGACTTCAATTATAAGCTTTATCTTAATCATTCCCATATTTTTCTTTATAGTCTGGGAGAGCTTCTTTTGTTGTTGCCTCAGACCTCGAGAAAAGACACCACAGTCTTGAAAAGAAAAATTTGCAACTTAAAGAGAAGATCCGAGAACTAGAGGTTGAAGCTGCGACATCTCGCAAGAAAGATGAAAGAATTAACAATTTGGAGGTGAGCTTACTTCTCAACAGAATAGAGTATCTACTCTTCAAAGTGCAAATCAGCTGACTTTATGGTATAAAATTTTTATTCTTTAAGTCATCTTTACTTTGTCGGCTATTATTCTTTCCCTGATTTATTATTTTCGCAGACATATATAATCTCTCGATGAAGCTATTCTTCTCCATTCATTTCCGAGCCCATGGATAATGATGTTCTTCTCACCCATCTCAACGAGTCTTTAAGTAACTCATCAAACAAAATTGATTCCCTTTCATTGAATGAACTTGAACCAAATGTCGCCTTTCGGAGATTGAGCATAGAGCTAGTTTAGGTTTAGCCAATCGATTTAAACAAATGTATCTTGATTCCCATAGAAAAATTGAGCTTCAAAGGAAGAAAATTAGTGGCCTTATTGATGAAAAAGACCGTCATCTTTGCTAATAGGGTGCGCAGGCATTAGCAGATTTCAAAAGTCTCTTCTCGAAGTACAAATTGAACGAGATGAATCCCTTCGCGAGAATGCCATACTTATCGAGCGAGAAGAACAAGTTCGTTCACTTCTTGTTATAAATAATGATGATGAGTTTGCTTGGGCTGCGAAGGTTCTAGATAATGCCAAGGAATAACTTAGGTGTTGATGTTAGCCTTCATGCCGAGCATACTGCCTTGGTTAAGGATATGATATCTGACAGAGAAGGTTGTTTATTATACTTTACTGTTTCTTATTTCCGTAGCATTGCTATTAAATTGTTAATGTATTGTCATATGTTCTGCAGAATCCGAGAAAAGACTTCAAACAATGATTGAAGAACTTGAGTCTGAAAAAGGACAACTCGCACAAGACTTTTCTCTTCGCAACAACAAATATTCTAAGTCAAGAAACAACGCAAGCTACGGTGGCGAACTTTAATAATTATGCAGTTCGTTTTCGCAATCAAACTATTGAGATAGTTTGCAATGATCACAAGATTCCTCTTAGTTTATATCCTTGTCTTCGCGAGGATATTCCCGAAGATACACTTTTCTCGGATGTCTCGATAGTGATGCTAGCGAAGCGTAAGAATCGCGAAGAGAATGATGAAATCAAGAATCGACCAAGAAGATGATCCTTCAAAGAAATAACTTCTTTTTCTTCTTTCGCTATTTGTAATATATATACCCTTTCAATCTTCTTGGATTGTCAAATATGAATTCAATCTTTGTTTTCTTTACTTGCACATATTAATCAAGCAATTCTCTTTTATAATTCGACTAACTAGTATTATGAATGCATAAATTCCTCATATGGAAATGAATAACAAAACTTTATCCTATTCATTCCCATACTTGCCTCTGTTATTCATTTTCAAATGAGAAATTTACCTTTGCTATCTGTTTTCGTAAGCATATTGAAGCTCGTTATTGCGACAAGATCGCAGAATGTCTCCATAAATGAAGAACTCCGTTAATCTTGCCTTACCGTTTTTGTGTGGTCTTATTTTGCCTTCCTAATTAAAGGTCTTATTTTGCCACCCTCGTTGCGACAAGATCGCAGGACGTCTTTACATTTTCATGTAATGACCCATTGACCTTGTCTTATCATTTACTAAGTATTTTTGCCTCTAGGATATTTTATCCGCGATAATATGACAGCTTAAATACTCTTGCGAGTGTAAAATCCCATGAAATTATCGTCTCTGCGACGAAATCGCAGACGTTTTTTGCATTTTCATGCAATAACCCATTGATCTTGCCTTATCCTTGCGTCAAGATATTGCCTCTACAGGATCATTGCACAAATATGACAAGCCTATATTTCCTTGCGAAAATAAAGTCTCATGACATTTGCGTCTTTTGACACTTATCAGCTCCCTAATGGAGGGTGCCGCCCTTATCATCTCCCTGGTTGCCCCTTCAAGGAGGCGTACATCGGCCATACAAGACTAGCTCCTCCCATCCGGTCTTAACAGCAAGCAGTTGTTTTCGCAGCCTCTTATCCCTTATACCTATAGGGCTTATGGTTACGAGACTGCACCCTAAGTGGAGTTTTCTTCAGGCCGAGTACAGCATGTGCCAAGACTTGTCAAGAGTGGTAAGGAAGTTCCATGCTCCCCGCACTCTTGACTCAACCGTGTACCTCGGCGCCTTGGTCATACGCTGACTCCTTGGAAGAGACCCTCGGTCGTCCAACCAGGGTATAACCTTATATAGTTGGAAATCCAAGGTATCTCTCCCGGATGGATGTTATTATCCCCAATCTCCATGACTCAGGTTCCAGGAGCGGTGTAACCTTTTCACTGAGCCATGTCAAGAGATACCCCCTTATATGACGCACTTTAGGTCTTATATTTGCCTCTTACGAAATATTATTCGCGAACTAGGGTGTACGCCATAAAGGTTCGTCCCATTCACTCACTCATTCATTTTTGTTAATTCAATTAATCATTCATTCTTGATAATTTCATGTTATTTTGCTTGCGATGCTATCGCATAATTTTGCTTTGTTTGCAACATTCTCTTTTCAACTCTTCAATCGGATTTTTCATACATTCTTGATCGCGAGATTCTCGTACATTTCTTCTTCAATTATTATTTCTTCCTCCTACTTTTGATATGCCTCTCTGTCACTTAATTTTGATAACAACAACTATTCATTTCTTTAGTCTTTTGATCCTACTATTTTCTCTGTCTCTCGCACTATTTTGCCTTTATGTATTCACTTCGCAAAGCGTCTTCAACTACCTTTTATTCTTCTTGTCCCTGACGTGCCTTCGCCACTTAACCTTTGTCACTTCTCGCAATTATTCACTTCTTACACCTTTTACTCCTGCTTCCCTCTGCCTCTGTATCATTACAACCTCTGAATAGTTCTTTTCCAAAGATGACTTTCAACCGCCTTCATATCTTCACCTCGCAATGTGTCTTCTCTTCTTATATTTATGCTATCTACCATCAATCTTTCTTTTCTTTGTTCTTCTTTTATATTCTTCTTCCATCCCTTCTTTTTTGCGGCTCTCTCTTCACAGCTCTCCACATCGATCTCATAACATTTTTCCCCTTCTATCCAATCTCCCTTAATAATTCCAACACCGCTAGGATGGGGAAACTTTATACACTGATGATACGTTGACGCCACACCCAGAATTTCATGCAACCATGGCCTTCCAATCAATGCATTATAAGGGGACTCCACATCGACCACACAAAACAAGATATCAGTTGACAATCCTTGCAAAGGTATTCTCATGTGTACTTCTCCTTTGGGCTTGTTCGCGGTACCATTGAAGCCATATATTTTGTATGTTGAAGGGATCAAATCTTCATCCTTTCCTCCCATAGTCTTGTAAGTATGGTAAAAAGAATGTTGATCGAGCTCCCAATATCGATTAATATTCTATTTATTGCCCACAAGTTTCTCGCCTCATCATCTTCCCCATCAACGGGTTTTGGATTAATATCCGGTTTTACCACCAACGGGTTATCATGTATTTCTCTACCTTTGGGTATTTCTTGCGAGAAAGAGATAATCTGAATCGCCACTCTTTTAACTGCGATTTCCTCGCGATGTTCATTACCTCCTTATCATTAACATCCCTCGCAAAACCCTACTGAGTACGTTATCATGAAAATCTTCAATGGTGCGATATGAATGAACAATGGAGTTGCAAAACAAATTTTTAGCTTTCGCCCGACTTCTATCATGAACGTTTCTTTTCCCTTTGATGGTGGGCGGTAAATGTTGAACTTTCTCTTCGCTTTTTAAAAAGTGATTCAGACTTCCCCGATCAATCATTCTAAGGATAATTCTTTTGATGTTTGGCGAGTCATTTGTCAGATGTCCATGAAAACGATGGTAAGAGCAGAATTCGTGACTCCTATCACCTGGTGGCGGTTCACTCCCCATGTTCCATGGTGCAGGTATATTCTCCATCAAGAGTATAGCTTCCCATATCTTCTCCACACTAGTATTTAGTGGTGGCATCTTGATTTCTTCCCATACTACTCTATGACGTCGTTGTCCTCCATGATAATTTGTTTTTGACTTCCATAGGTTTCTTGCGGGTGATCAAGTCTCGAATCTTGTTATTGCCACCACGATTGTAGCAGTTTCTTTCTCTTTCAAATTCTTCCTGATCTCGGCTTCCCATCGCTACTAATTTTGGCTGTCCCTCATCTACTACTTTTTCTTGTTGCCCTTGCGAGGTACTCGCCACTTTTTGTACTATTCTGGGTAACAAACTTGCATTCGCAGCACTTGAACTTGTATTCGCAACTGGGTACGATTCTACTTCATTTTGTCTTTCCTCCAAAGCAATATATTCCTCTTGCAATTCTCTCAATTCGGTCATCGTGATTGTATTCGTGACTCTGAAAACTTGAACATATAATAAGTTGGTTGCGAACATAGCATTTATGAATGATAGTATGAGATATCTTTCATCCACCCGTCCAGCCATTTCGCTACACATTGTCTTCCATCTTACGGTCAGATATCTCAAGCTCTCGCCAATTCTTTGTTTTAGCCCAAATACATCTTCAATGCCAGGTCGCGAAGAGTTGTTGCTTATATACGCCCCTAAAAATATAGCTTGTAAATGATTGAATGATGTGATTGTATTCCTTGGTAGACCCTCAAACTATTTCAACGCTTCTCCCGTTAAACTAGACGCAAAGTATTTGCACAATATAGCATCATGGTTTTCCCACTGTAGCATACATCTCACGTAAGCCTTGATGTGTTGTCTTGCACAAGTTGACCCATCAAAAATGCTAGTTAATCTTTGGTAAGTTGCACTTTGGGGGTATTCCTCCTAGCTGCACTTCTAATGTAAAAGGATTTTTCGCAGCCTCTATGTGATAGCTTCATCTAACCTGTCTTCTCCCTCCTTCTCTTTTCATTTGTTCAATATTCCTCTCATCTCTCGCCAATTCTCGCAGAATTTGTTCGTTTGCCTCGGAATTTGAATTTATCGGTCTCTTTAATTCTCGCTCCCCCTCCTTCTTCGTTCGTGTCTACTTTTTGTATTCTTTCATATTCTTCGTTGATATCTCCATTGTTGCGATTTCGCTCGCGCCTTCTTTCTCGATTGTCATGATTATTCTCGCCGAATCGCCTCTTCTAATTCCCGATTTTCCATTTCTCGCTCTCAATCTTTCTCTCTCGCGAGCTAGACGCGCTTGTTGATATAATGTTTTTCAATGTCATCTTCAATTTCCTTTTGTTTCCTTTGTGTTTCTCTCCCATATAGTATTCTCCTTTCTTCTTCCCGATTTTCTTCATTAATCGGGTTATTCTCGCGCCTTGAGGCCGCTTATCTTCCCGATTTCCATCATTTTGATCATTCACCAAAATATAACGATTCTCTACTAATTCTCTCTCTTCGTGACTTCCTTAACCAAAATTTAACTCTCTTTCCAAATTTTCTTCATTAACGTTTTCTGCAGGTAATGTTCTTCTCACGTTTTCTCTAATCGATCCTGATCTCGATCTGTTATTACTCCTTGATCTTCTATTTTGCAACCTCCTATTTTCCATCCTTAATTCGTGGTTTTGCCTTGTTAAATTTGCGCGTTTCTTCGCTTCTAACTCGCCTTTCTTCATGTATTGTCTGTCTCAACGCTTCTAACGCTGCAATTTCTTCATTTCCACGAACTGTTTCTCCCATCTCTTCTCGATTTCTCTCTTCTTGTCCACTATTCATCAATTGTTGCACTTCTTCTCTTTCTTCCATAGAATCTGATCTCCATGTATGCACGCTCACTCTATCATAATCGGTTACTGTTTAGCTATTGGTTGAATTGGTGGTTGATGGTTGAATTGGTGGTTGAATTGGTGGTTGAATTCGACCTTCTTCTCCATTTCTTGCATTTATCCTTGATGGTTCACCTACTTCATTTCTCCTTTCTCCAACTAATCTTCCACTTCTCCTTACGATCGTTGGTTGTTCTGATGCATTCTTTTTCTAGCCATTTCTCAATTTTAGTAACTTGTTAAAAATTATTCGAGATTTCTTTCTTGTTACACCTGATTCTTCCAATTCACAAGGTTGATCTTCTACTCGTTCCCTGTTTCTAGCGCATATGTAGTTGCAGGAAATCCCACACTACACCCCTCACTCGAATTTGTTTAGTTAATCCATTTGAAGATGAATAACGATATATTTTATTAATTGTTTTCTTGAAAGGTTTACAAAGAAATGTAGAACAGAGCTAAAGAGATTACAATCACTCTTAATTTTCTCTCTCCTAATGACTTGCTTAACAATTCAGAAGAGAACCCCCCACAACAGACTTACTCGACCCTTTATATAGGGTATTACATAGTGGATGACAGCTAAGCTGTCCTTTATTTTCGGGAATTCTTCGCGAAGCGTCGCAAATATGTAAGTGTTAGACTTCGCGAAACTCCTAAATCTCGCCAAGTCTTCACACTTTTCTCATGTTCTGGCTGTCGTCATCTGATGCGTCATTTAAATTATTTCCTTGCGACACCTTCGCAATGTAGTTGTTTATTACTCTCGCGAAGTATTGTTGTCGCGATATTCTGGTCCTACAGATAAATCTCGAGAAAACCTTAAAGAAGATTAAACTCAATACGATAGGAAAACTAAGATCAGTCTACGCAACTACAGAGAAAATATTTGGACCTGGCTTCACAAATCCCAAATGAAATCTTTAAGTCGTTAAACATAGTAATGGTTTTCAGAAGAACTGGAAACCTAGGTTAATGGAGAATCGACTCTAGTTTACAACTAGGACACACGAGAGTGTCGGGATTAGGTTTCCCAGATGCTAGAGTTTCTCCTTATGTAGTCTTTCAGATCAGGGTTGCTTACAATCAAAGCTAAGATATCTTAGTAACAAAGCAATTAATATCGACTGTTAGATGAACTCCTGATTTAAGACTCAAGCTAAGTTTGCTTAGAAAATAAGTAATCAATCTCCACTGTTAGATGGTATTAGCTTGATACACACAAATGAAATATACTTATATTTAGATATGGGTGAACCGTACCTAAACGTGTATGACAAGTTGGCTCAATAACAGTTAACTGAAGTTATCCATATGAACACTTTTAGCTTAGCCATATTCATCTAACACTTCTAGATAAAATATGACAACCAATCAATCATGATAGATCATATGAATCTAAATGTGTTTTAAGAGAGTTGTTCAAATGTTCACTATCTCATCGAAATATCCATGAACAATTTGAAGCATATTCGGTTTGGTTTGTAAGTGTACAAAGTACTTATACAAGAACCAATTCATGAACATAATTCCACGGTTTGAAAAACAAGTTCGCATACCTTAATTCATTAAAGTTCTAGGGAATTTAGTTCGCAAACAAAGTTCACAAACAAACCTGAGTTCATGAGTATGAGTTGTCATACTTACCAATTTTAGAACCTAACCATTGTGTTTGCAAACTGAGTACGCGAACCACAGTTCCGGACCTTGCCTAGTCTTGACGTTCACAAACCACAGTTCCGGACCTTTCACAGGTAAACTCGTTCGCAAACAAGAGTTCCGGACCTGAACTAGTACTTCAGAGTTCTCATACTAGGTATGCATACTGTGTTATATTCAGACATTGGTAGTAGTTCTAAAACTCTCATTGAATCATTGAAACATCCTTAGAAGACAACAATGGTAATCTTACACATACCACCAGCTTCAAGTAATTTTCAAATGATTAATTGATCAATACGAAACTTCCCAAGTTAACATCAAATGATTGTCTCACACAAATCATGTAAGATGTTCAAGGTAATTTTCACATGATCATCTTAACTTAATATTTAGTTTCCAACAAATGAATTGTGTACAACTAAACTTGTCAAGTAAATGATGAAGCTTTTTAAGCTTTAATGTATTTCGAGAAATATATAAACGAGATAAACTCGGCTCAAAATTTCAAATGTGTATAACACAAAGTCTATATAGCTATATGATTTAGTCTCATTAGAAGATAAAATTGAATAAATTTCTGAGTGATAGAGAAGTTTTAGTCTCCACATACTTTTTGTCGACAAAGTTTCTCCAAGATCTTCTGTAGATCTTCTTCTTCAATTGGTGAACGCCGTGAAGTCTAAAGCTCAACTACACACTTCTATCCTAATCCGAGACATAGCTATAAGTAGACTAGAAATCAAGTATATAGTTTTGATCAACTAAACTTGACAAACAATCTTGAGATAGCAACAATTGCGATTCGACCGAGCAGTGCTCTAATATTATTAACACCGAAAAAATGGTGGCTCGTTTCACTCGAAAAAATATGTTGGTCTTATTCGAGCTTGGATATCAATGACAATTTGGGACAATATAATTCAAAGCTTTCTAATGTTAATCGGTAACAATCAATGTGCAAGAAAAAGTAGAACCCTTCAACTTTAAGTTAGATTTTTTCAATTCAGGGGTGACGTGAGAACTTATGTTGGTGTTATATGAGGTGTACTAAGCTAAAAATCTTTCAAGAAAGTGTTTCATAATTCAATGATGATTACATATTTTAATGTAGTGAGTGGTTTTTCAATATGATGCTATGTAATGCAATCGTGGTTTCTTTCATTAAATTTAGTCCTACATAAAATTTAATGAAATGTAAAGCTGGTTTGGATTTGAACTTTAATTGTAAAATAGTTTTCATTAATTAGAAAGCGAAGAATATGGAAGGATCCCCATACTCTACTTCTCATTACATAAATTAAAAAAATTTGAACAAATTAAAATTAATTGTAACAACTCGATCAATGTATTCAATGTGATGTATTTGATGGAGGAACTTGCAACAAAAAAGGTTAAATTTGTTCAACTCCTCAAGGATGTCAAAATAAGACTTGTACCCTGCCATCTACGTCATTCCTCTCGATATCCAGCGATAACTTCAACATTAGTTGTACCCCTAATTCGAAGTCGATTGAAATTAGTGGTTAAAGTTAAAATTTTATTAACTTCCTTGCTTATTGTTACATATCGACAAAACAACCTAGCTATATTATGATTATTCGGGTTACTGGTGTTAGTGCAGAAATTTTCATAAAACGTTTTTCAATTATTCACACTCGACCATCGTTCTTCACCCCTTGGTGGATAGTATACTTTGCAAAGTGATAAATCTTCATCCAGAGTAAAATCAATTATCAATCGAGCTATTATTCAGAATGGTTAAAATGAGATCAAGAGAGTTTTGTTAGCTATTAATGGTGCAGAAGGTGTAATTTTGAAATGGGGATATGTGGACATATATATGGGGGATGAAAATTGCCGTTAGCGGCTAAAGCTTGGCCACTCGGCCATGTGTTTCCCACTAACAAAAATATCCTGTAATCATCCTCGTTCAAATTGTTTGTTTCAAATTAAGTGATAGTTTATTTATTACTTAAATGTGATCGTGGTTTCTTTTAATTCGAATCTGATTTGGATTTGAACTTTAATTCTGACTAGAATTACATAAAAGGAAATAATAATTTAGACGGAGAAATAAAAATTATATCTAATAAAATTAAATGGAAGGAAAAAAATGACATCTAATATATTATAGTTGATAACCAAAATCCCATCCTTCACGTCTGCATAATTATTGCTTAATAACTGAGAGAAACTTGGTTGATTAGAAGTACCATGTTGTAAAGAAGTACCAGCTTCATCCCCATAACCTTGAAAGTATCGAACCTGAGGAGATGAAACATGATAGACAGTGGTATCATATACTTGAAATCACTTGTTTGAGGATTGTTGGGTAAAAATAGGTTGTTGTAGAGTTGTTTCGTATTAAATTCTTGGTCTTGTACTATTTGAGTGTCTTGCACAATATTAGGGGTAGAGTGACTTCTTTGATCTCCACTACCAAAAGTTGACAACTCTGGAGTCATGTCGACTAACATGGTACCAGTCCTCCATTCTCGTGTCATATATACCCAAGTGCTAAGAATAAAATTGTTCCAGTAAATCCTCATAATCGTTACACCTGACCTGCAATTGCTTATTAGTATCTTGTACCCCCTAATGTGGGTCAGTCCGGTTGAGACTTTCCAGAGATAATGGATTGTAGTAAACTCTCATTCTGAAATCATACTCTACATCTCCCAACGAAATGGTGGTGTAGCTGACGATGATGAAATTATTTGAATAGGATATGTGTGTAAGCCAATGTTCTGAAAACCAGACCAGATGTTGAACCGGTAAATCCATTGGGTCAAGCTCAGTTGGTCCAACCAGTGGTTCAATCCAAGTTTACTGGTCAATAAATAAGAAACTATCTGGCTTACTATAAGAATCCAAAGGTTGGAGGCATGAAAAAAATACTATGTTACGTACTAGGCTAGACTTGACTTAATTTGGTAGCCCAAGTCTTTTACCTTTTGAAATTCGCAATTTCCCCTTTTGTGTTAGCTTTTAACATTTGCTCCACAGAAAAACTTTAAAGCATTATATCTTCTCAATTCTTACCCAATGTTCATCTCTCTAGCCTAGTTATTTTTTTGTGCGGCTGTGCCTTTATCACAACAAACATAAGACAAAAAAAGTTTTTATTTGATTTTTTGGACGATCAACGTATCTCTCTTCTTATACAGTAACATTTAATAATCATCATTTATCAAGATTAATTAATGAATTAATTATTGAGTTCGGAAATATTATTTACATAGAAGTTCAAACACTACTAGTTGATTAGTATTGTTAGAAAGAATGAAATATATATGGATATACTTCATATGATACTTAAAACCATTTGAAGTTTATATTTTTCAATTTCCTGTAAAATCTATAAATCAAACATTTTCATTATTGTTTAAAATTGAGATATGAGTTTCAAGGAAAAAATATTAGAATTTTTAATGGAGAAGCAACCGAATAACAGTGAATACACCTTCGCCAGACCACCCAGCTCTCAATTTATGATAGTGATCTCGAGCTTCATTTTGAGATATATGATTAGTGAATACAGCTTCGCCAGCCATTTGTTTAATCTTACCGAAATTCTGATCTCGACTTTGAGTCCAATTTTGTCCACTTGGAGGGTTTCCTGCTGATTGAGCAACTTTATTTTTTATTTTATATTCTTCGGCTATTTATTTTTATTTTTTTGATGAGAAGAGAGAATTTTATTAGAGAATGAATAATTTACATAAGTCTACAAAAGGTAGACAAGAGAAGCAACCACAAAAAAAAAAAAAAACAAGAAAAAAAACTATTAAAAAACAGTCTCCCAATTGCTAACAAAATAAGAGAAGTTGCAATGCACTCTCTTCCCAAAAGCGTTAGCCCAACTTAGCACCAGAGTTTTAGCATATGTAGATAGTTCCTTATCAGTTTTGAAACTGTAATTAGCTTCAAAAGTTCGGCAATTTCGCCCTTTCCACAACACCCATATCACAGAAGCAGGAATTAGATCCCAAATATTTTGACCAGCATCAGTGATAGAATTTAGAGGCCACGAATGAGCAAAGGACATCATAGTTTCAGGGAAAACCCAAGACCAGTTCTTATCAGGGGTGATTGCAGACCAAATACTTCGAGCTACCTTATAATGAAGCAGAATGCGATCTTGAGATTTAGAACTGTCTCCATACAGAAACATGAACTATATAAATCCATACCTATGTATTGTAACATGTCCAAAGAATTGAGCTTACCATGCGCAACACACCAAACCAAGAAGGAAATTTTAGGAGGTACTTCAGGTTTCCAAATAAACATATGAGAAAAGTCTTTCACCCATCATCTGAGATCAAAAGTGCATACAAAGATTTGACAGAAAATAACCATGTAGAGGTAAGTGCCCATCTTCTGGTGTCTGACAGATTGTCTCTTGTAGGTGGATTTGAGCCAATGATGGAGAGCATAATAGCAAGCTGATTAGTTTCTTCATTAGATAAAACTCTCTTGAAATCAAAATGCCAAGATCCCCCAATAGTAATATGATCTATTACACTACCAAATTGCAGCCTGTCTAACTTGTAAATAGAGACAAAAAAGAGGCCAAACAAGAATTCCCTATATACTTATCATGCCAGGATGATAGATGATTACCAGAATGAAGACAAAGAGTAGAATTTGCATAAATGAGAGAACTGACATTGGAGATAGTTCTCCAACAGGAGACACCATATGGATTATGTATTTGACCTGGAACCCAAAAAGAGAAATCACAACCATATTTTTCCATAATAAGCTTGTACAAAAGATGAGATTTTTCAATGCCAAACCTCTAACACCATTTAGCAAGTAATGCATCATTCATCATCCTCAAATTAAGTACTCCCAAACCTCCTTTCGCTTTACTAGCTGACGAGGTGTCAAACTCGCAAATAATATATTCTACTTCTCTTTACACTAGCAAGTAATATAGTAAAAGCAGATTCGTCCCAAGGGAGGTATGAAGTAATAGTTGTTATGCAAATACTCTTAGCAAAGATGATTTTGTGATTCAAAAATTCTGAAAATTGTAAATTGTATTCAAATATGAGATGAGGTTGATTAAGGATTCATTCTCGGCCACGGAATATAAACCAAAGTGACATATAACTACGTTCTTCGTATTATCTCGTTACTAACAACCCTAGGATAATTAGTACGCTCAACTATCCCGTTATTATCTCCTAAGCTCACCGGATACGGAAGCGCTCGACTACCGGTTTCTACTTGCCAAGTTTCCTAGAGGTACGCTTTCTAGGTGTGACCTAAACAAGTGATCTAAGTTTTGTGAGATAAGGTTGCTCCTAGTGATGAATTCAAAAGCATGAATCACCTACTAGTGTTAATTTCTACATATGGGTACTTAACAAAGTCCCATCATCAATACCCATATATTGCTACTTGTGTTTATCTTCTCTAGACAATTACGGGTCGAAGAAAATCTAAACTAGCAATAAGATTGTGACATAACTATTTAATTTTGAACTTAAACAATTAAGGAACAATCCATAAGCACTATTAGCATAGTACAAATCAAACAATAATAAGAATAAATGCAAGAGAACAAGTTATTTCATATCAATTGTAGGTTCATATTCCGGGCACCGAAATCACCCTTAATCAAAAATAGTTTTAGTTACTCATAGTTTTGGAGTTCATCATCATAATAATAATTGAATAAAGAAGATAAAAGATAAATACGAAAGCAAACCCTAACTGCGGCTATCTCCAAAAAACTCCAAGTAAAAAAATACGTGCCATTCCAAGTTGTAGAAAAACTTCCCTTTTATGTCTCTTCTTAGGTTAAGTCTTCAAAGGTCCAATAGATAGAAATCCACCGAGCCCATATAAGTGAAAAACCCATGTAGAGAATATGCTCAAAAAGTAGTCGCCGGAGGTCCCAGAAAGTGGCCGGATCTCGGCCGAAAGTTAGCCGGCGAACTACCTCAGGTGACCGGCAAATGCATCTCAGGTGACTGGTCAAACTAAGAGCAAGTCTTATGGTGGAATCCATCCATCTTCCATCTTCCACGCCACCTCAGCACTTGGAACTGTGGATGGAAGCGCAAGTCTAATGGTGGAATAGTAGAAACGCTAATCTTAATGGAGCTAAGCTCCATTCTTAATAGCGCTAAAAAAACGCCAATCTTAATGGAGCTAAGATCCAATCTTATTAGCGTTTTTTTTCTTAGCCGTTAGATTCTCAACAACTCAATTTAAATCTACGGATTAAAAAAAACGCCAATCTTAATGGAGCTAAGCTCCAATCTTAATGGAGCTAAGCTCCAATCTTATTAGCGTTTTTTTCTTAGCCGTTAGATTCTCAACAACTCAGTTTAAATCTACGGATTAAAAAAAACACCAATCTTAATGGAGCTAAGCTCCAATCTTAATAGCGTTTTACGCTATTCTTATTAGCGTTTCTTGTCCTCTACCGCGCCATTCTTATTGGCGTTCAGCGCTATTGTTATTGGCGTTTTTGATGGATTCCACGAACCCTTCCACGAAATCATGGAAGGTTGCTTGGATTTTCTGTGGAAGACCCCAACTTGGAAGCCATTAGACTTGACATTCCATGGATTTTCCACACTTGGAATAGCTTGGATTCCACCATAAGACTTGCTCTAACAGTCAGCGGTTAAAACTGACGGTCACTAACGGCATCACTGAATCAGAAGCTGAGTTGAGAACGAGTCAGATCCGAGTCAGGGTCTGAGTGGCTTGGTCACTGGCCTGAACTTTTTCTGCACCAGCATTGTGCTTAACTGCTTCAATGCCAGCCCTTGTTATTCTCAGCTGCAACTTCATCATGTTGCTTCATTAGCAGCTCCAATTCTGAATCCACCAGAACCACCAACACTCCATTCTGCTCATTCACGTGCCATAACATAGCTCGACTACAACCTCCTAAAGTCCACAGCTCCAGCTCCAACAGAATCACCATCAGTAACAGCGCCAAACCCCAAATGCAGTCTATACAAATCTCAGAGCACACACAACAACACCACCAGTTTGCAGTTCATATCATTTCAAAACCATCTAACACTGTGCATAACTCCCCAGCTGTAGCTCTCTTGCAGCTTCATCCAACTCTGGCCCTAGGATACCAACTGCATCCATTCTGAGCTTCAACTGCACTCCGGCTACGCTACCTATTTCAGTTCCCTTGCATCTCAACTACCAGCTGCATCTACCCTCAGAATCAACAAAAAACAGATACACAAGCTTCATATCTTCACTGCCCAACCTATCATATATCTATGCTTCATTTCAGCTCACCATATTCTCACTAGTACTTGACAGCAACATCCGCTGCTCAAAGCAGCATCTACCTGCTATAGCTCGTATACATTTCATGGCACCTGCAATATCTACCACCAATTCTGTCTCAGCCATTCACTTGCAGCCACAGCTCAATTGCAAGCAACACCAACACAAAACTGCATCAATTTATCAGTTCATTGCAGTTCACACATTCTCTTAGCAGCTTCAGAATTCCTCCAACCCATCAGCACCATTTCAGTTCACAGCTCATTCCCTTGTAATCTCAGTTCAACAACATCATAACAAGCAACCATCCTCAGCATCTCAGCACATAACAACAACATCTCAAACCCACAAGCTCAATTCTGACCAGCACATCAAAACTGCAGCCATCATTTGCTTCCTGTTTCATTCATCTCAGTTCAAGAACAACTTCATTCCAAATCATCAGTTATCTTTTTCTTTGGCTTAAATCTTCACAGAAAACCCATTTAACTCACTGCCACATTTATTTGTACATGTTGCTCAGTTCCTCAAGCCAATAACAATATCAGCTCATCATCTTCATAACCTTCTTCATTGAATTTGAACCAAACCCATTCTTAATCCATCTATTCAGCTCAGAATTTCAGTTCTTCAGATTCAGACCCATCTGCTTCAGACATCACCACTAGAAATCATCATTTCACAAAATCAAACCTAATTTCTTCTTTAATCTCAACTTCAGCACAAACCCAACTCTCTAAACCCATGGAAATCATCGTCTGCGGTTCGATTCAACCAAACCCTAATAGCAACACAACCCAATTCTTCCATCTGAGCTTCTAGTTCAGTTCCTTGCAATTACCATCAGATTCACTGCCTGAAATTGAGCATAGTCAACCACAAACATCTCAATCTTCTCTTCTTCTAGATCTGAAATTCCCCTGAACCACATCAATTCTTCTTTTCTTCGATTTATATCTCAATAACCTCCAACACATCGACTGCTTCTTCTCATCCCTATTTTAACAGAATCATAATTTCATTTCTTACATCTACTTCACTAATTATCACTCAGTATCGCAGCCTTCTCTCTTTCTTTGCTCTCTAAATTTCAGGTAAGTGTAATGAAGAGAAGAGGTTCTCGATCCAGTTTCAGGGTTATAGAAATTTAAGTGATATAGCCACTCCGGTGAAGTGGATAAGAGGTACCCAGAATGACTCTAGACACTCGTAAATAGGACAAAGACCAGCCAAATGACATCCCTTATGTTGACTTAGCTCGACTCCCATGTCACTCGCATGCGCCTTTATGCTCCCAATGGAACACTTTCTTCTTCCTTCGAGTTCTACCAACATCAACCTTCTCTTATTTCTCCGATTCACTTCTTTTCTTCAATGTCTCTTCATCACTAAAGCAGCCATGCTTTTCAGACAATGAATTTACATCACTAAAGCTGACATGCTTTTCAGACAGAGATGAAGAAATAGAAGCAAATAATGAGAAATAATCCGCCTCCAACAGCAGTTGCACCTTTTTGCCTTTTAAGCGACGTTTCTTCTTCTTTTGTTCCAAATGAATCCAAAGTACCTAAAACTCAAAAACAAACATAAGATACATAATTTACAAGAAAACTTAGCAAAGAAAGCATAAACAATAGATAAATATTAAGGTGTTTTAGACACCTATCACTAGCATATGCAGTAGACCACTTAATCAAATGAGAGCAAGTGCTACCAGCTTTGTGCTTCCATAAGAAGTTTCTCATTTTCTTTTCAAGAATATTTATAACATAAATATGGGCCTTAAAAAGGAAAAAGTAATACATTGGCAATGAAGTGAGGATGCACTTAAGGAGAGTCAGCTTACCTCCTTTAGATAAAGTACACTGATTATAGATAGAAAGTCTTGCATCGAATTTTTCTATGATAGGTACCCAAATGGCTTTAGAATTAGCAGTTGCCCCTAAAGACATTCCCAGGTACAAGAATGGCATGGAATCTGTTATACTACCCAACTCAGGTGCCCAATCTTCAATCTGAGGTACTTCACCAATTGCAATTAGCCTTGTCTTAGCTGTATTAACTTTCAAACCTTCAATATATTCAAAAGAGTGAAGGATGGAGAATAAATTTGAGAGCTCTTCTTTCTTGTTATCAATAAATAATATAGTGTCATCTGCATAATATAAATGATTAACTATAGAGCAATTCTCAATCATTAAGAATCCATTGAAAAGATTTGAAGTTGCAGCTCTGTCAATGTATTTAGAGAAACCCTCCATAGAAATGTTGAATAACAAAAGTAATAGTGGGCATCCTTGCCTGACCCCCCCTTGAGCTGCTGAAAAAACCAAAACCTGAGCCATTAATTAGAACTGAAAAAGTAGTTGTAGAATAACAGAACCTGATCCAGTTACACCACCTTCCACTAAAACCTATTTTCTATAACATAAACTCCAAATAGCTCCAATTAACTCTATCAAAAGCCTTCTCCATATCAATCTTACAAATAACTCCAGGTGATTTAGATTTTAGTCTTGAATCCGCCAACTAATTTGCTATTAGAGTTCCATCAATATGATCTGCCTACCCTAAATATAGGCACATTAAACAGGTGAACTGAGTTTGTGTCATGTTCTTGTTTAGGAGTACTGGGCTCATGTATTGGGCTGCAGGAATTTTCAATAATTGTAACTAAATTACTGTCGGACTTATATTTTAAGTGTGGGCTTGTTTTGTGTTAGAATAGGGTTAGTATAACTCTAGAGATATGAGTTAGATAGATGCAATCATGTCCGTTGAATAAGTCAACCAGGATTGGGAAACAAATACCCAATGATTTTGTAAGAAATAGCTTATGAATGAAAAACCCTATTTTCCTTGGAAGATAATCTAGGCTCTGATTTCAGAGAGAAGGTAACTTGCTACCAAGTAATTCATCCCCTTCTTGTACTGAGATCAGTACAATTGGTATCAGACTTCGTTCTGGGACCAAAATCATGACAGTCGGTGAAAAACACACCATTAGCAGTGTTCATACACTTGCTCAGGAAAATTCAGCTGTTATACATGAAATTCGGGATCAATTGAAGCTTCTCGCTAGTGAAGCAGCTGCTCGTCGTGCTGAGACAAATGATAACTTCGATCGGATCTTCACTGCCTTACAAAACCTTCTTCCTCCTACAACTGATGATCCAGCTGAGGAAACTATGGATCCAGGTTTTAATTCTGAATCTCGCAACGATTCAGGGAAAGGAGCTAACGGAAATTATGAGGTGATGAAATCTAACCCTCCTATTAAGTTTTCTAGAACACCCAAAGTTGATTTTCCACGCTTTGATGGAACTAATCCAAGGGGTTGGGTTCAAAAATGTGAGAGATATTTTGTTTTTCATAATTTGGCCGATTCAGATAGAGTTGATATGGCTGCAATTCATTTTTACTCTAAAGTAGATCCATGGTTCTTAAATTATCAGCAAGGTAAGCATGAAATGTCTTGGGATTCATTTGTTCAAGCTCTGTGTCTTCGATTAAAGGATGTAGCAACTGATAATTATGTTGGTATCTTTAACAAATTATCTCAGCTTACTACTGTGGAAGACTATTATGATCGATTTGAGCATTTTAAAGCCTATATGGTAGCCAATAATCCTACCTTACCTGAGTCCTTCTATACTTTGAGCTTTATTAGTGGTTTGAAAGATGAAATTCGTACCACAGTTCAAATGTTTCGACCAGAGGATACTTCTAGAGCTTTTTACTTAGCAAGAATGCAACAAGCTTCCCTTATGAACTCTTCTATACCTGTAAAAAACCCTGCTAGGCCATTCTTTCCATCACCCATTTCCATCCCTCCAAACCCATCCACCTCTAAACCATACTTCTGTTCCTCCTCTAATTTTCATAAACCTTTTACTTCCTCTGCACCCCCATTCATTACTCATCCTACAACACCCACTAAAACTGATCCACCACTTCCACCTATAAAAAAACTTACCCCTCAGCAAATGAAGATTCGCAGAGATAAGGGCCTATGCTACAACTGTGATGAGTTCTACAGGACTGGTCATGTTTGTAAAACTCAACAGTTATTTATGCTTGTTGCTGGTGAAGAAGACCTCAGTGATCACAGCGATGTCTCACCAGAGGAACCTATGACAGATTCTCCCTCTAGTTCTGACACCACCATGGAGATTTCGCTACACGCCTTAACAGGACAAACTGTTCACGATACTATTCGTATTTCAGGACATCTCCATCAACAAGCTATCATGGTTTTGATTGACACGGGAAGTACGCATAGTTTCATCGATTCTCACTTGGCTGACAAGCTTAATGTTCACATTTCACCTACAGCTCCTATGCTTGTAACTGTTGCCAATGGAGATAGCACCATCAGCAAGGGTATGTGTCGTAACCTTCACTGGGAAATGAAGGGTTACAACTTTTCTACTGATTTGCGCGCTCTTCCTCTCGGCGGCTGTGATATGGTGCTTGGTGCAGATTGGTTACGAAAACTCGGTGATGTGCTCTTTAACTTTGCTAAGCTTACCATTTCTTTTATGCATCAGGGTTGTCACATTACTTTACAAGGTAGCTCTTCTAAGCCTTCAATCAGTCTCTTAAGTGTTGCTTCTTTTAAGAATTTTATCAAAAGTAAGGCACCTACATTAATTGGCCAGTTTTTTCATGTTCATGCTACACCTATGCAACCAATCCCTAGTGAGGTTTCTACTTGGGATAATTGATGTTTGATACTTACATTTTGTCCAACATTAGCATTTGGTCTAACATTTGTCCAACTTAGGATTTGGTACCTGGAATTCACGTTGACTACCATTGACTCGGTTAAGTGTGATTATAATTAAATTTATAATCTAAATATTTGTGCATTTACAATTACACCCTTCACATGGACTGAATTGACCTTGTAATTGCAGGCTCACATTTTTTACACGCTTAAATTCTAACCCAACTCCCCATCCTTCTTCTCTCTTCCATTTCCGACAGACTTACACCACCACCACAACCATCGTTTCCCGTCAAGAACCTAAATTGCTTAATTCACTCATCGAAAAACACCAAAGCTTCTGGAAAACTGATTAGATCTCATTTCAATTCATTCATCAATCAGCGCAGTTATATATCACAAATTCAAAATCAATAAAACAACTCATTTTGGCTGTAAGTAATTGAACTTCAACGAGAACAATTTTGAAGAACACGAGCAAGAAATTTAATCCCGTTCAGTGATCTATACCTCTCATTAAAAAAAACAAGCATATCAAGCAGACGAAAAAAATTCTTCATATTCTAATTCCGCATCGTCATTTTCTTCCTTAGCATCGCCATCACTCCACCATAACCAACAACACCAGTTCAAAAAAATTTAACAACCGAAATTGAGTTTTCCATTTGTGAAATTAGGGTTTTGATACAGTTTCTTCTTTCACTTCTTCCATCTACAATCAACATCTTCTACACCTTGTCTTGCTACTTCGAACCCACTAGATACATTTCCTTCCGCAGATACTAAAAAAAAACCATTCTTAATCCATCTGCCTCTCCTCTTTCATCTCAGCCTCGATTTCTCTTTACAGAACAATATACCCCATCAACGGTCCATCAGATCCCCTTAAAATTTATTTTGCAGACCATCATCAATCTTCTGGATTCAAATCAGAGCTTAAACCAAACTAATTCTTCAATTCATTTGTTAAGGTGACGAACATATCCAATCTGATTATCCAATTGGGTTTTCCATTTAATGAAATTAGGGTTTAGATTCAGTTATTGGGGTTCAATTCAGAAAATTGGGGTATTGATTTGGTGCAACAAATAAGGGTTTTGTTTGATTTAGATATTAGAAATTAGGGTTTTCAATTGGGGATTCAGCAAGTTAGGGTTTTCAAAGGGGATTCGGAAATTGGGGAGATTTTATATTATGAAGAAAATCTTTTAAAAATCCAACGAGCAAATGGTTTTCATGTAAAAGGGAAGAAGAAGATTAAACCAGTTTGCAACTCTGTATGTAGTGGAGGCGGAAGAAAACTAGTCTTGGACACGGAGGAAGAATAAAGAGTTGGATATATGATCTCTTACCGTACGTTAAAAGGTTTCACCAAGGTCGTTGGATCCTAGGGCCACTTTAGGGTATACTTGTAAATTCAAAAATAATTTCTAACATAAAATTAATTATTGTCCAGTCAAAACGGTCAAAGACAGTCAACGTGAATTCCAAGTACCAACCACTAAGTTGGACAAATATTAGACCAAACGCTAATGTTGGACAAAATGTAAATACCAAAAACTAAATAACCCTTTCTACTTTAATAGACTCTTTTTCTGATGTCTTTTCGAAACCTACACAACTTCCACCTTCTCGTCCACTGGATCATAAGATACCACTTAAACCTAACTACACACCCCCTTCTCAGAGACCATACAAATGCCCCTTCATTCATAAAGCTGTTGTGGAACAACTGGTACAAGAAATGCTTTCTGCAGGGCTTATTCAAAAAAGCCACATCCCTTTTGCTGCTCCCATCCTTTTGGTCAAAAAGAAAGACGACACATGGCGGTTCTGTGTTGATTATCGTAATCTCAATGATTTGACTGTGAAGGATAAGTTTTCGATACCCTTAATTGAAGAGTTGTTAGATGAGTTGAATGATGCAGTTATCTTTACAAAGATTGATTTATTGTCAGGTTATCACCAGATTTTGATCTACCCACCTGACATTCCCAAAAATGCTTTTCGCACCCATCATGGACACTACGAGTTTCGTGTCATGCCATTCGGCCTTACGAATGCACTTGCGACATTCCAGGCATTGATGAATGAAGTTTTTCAACCATTTCTTCGCAAGTTTGTACTTGTCTTTTTTGACAACATTCTTGTATACAGTTCTTCCCTTGCAGATCATTTGAAATACCTTACTCTGGTTTTTCTTTGCTACGCCAACATTCCTTGTATGCCAAATTCTCCAAGTGCAGTTTTGCTCAGCCACAACTCGAGTACTTAGGACATCTAATCACTGTCAATGGTGTAGCTGCAGACCCTGATAAAGTTGGTGCTATGGTTAGCTGGCCTCAACCAACCAAATTGAAACAACTAAGGGGTTTCTTAGGGCTGACTGGTTATTATCGAAAATTCATAAAAGGGTATGGTAATATATGCAAACCGCTTACTGAGATGTTGAAGAAAGATTTATTTATCTGGAATGATGCCGCAACAACAGCCTTCTCAGCTATCAAATCGGCAATGACTCAAGCTCCAGTTTTGGCCTTACCGGACTTCACCAAGCCATTTACCTTAGAGACTGATGCCTGCTCACGGGGGGTTGGTGCGGTACTTCTACAAGACAACAGACCAATTGCATTTTACAGCAAACCCTTAGGCCCCAAGGCATTGGCTTTGTCTACTTACGAGAAAGAGTTTTTGGCCATTTTAATGGCAGTTCAGAAATGGAAGTATTATCTCTCTCATAATCAGTTTGTCATCAACACCGACCACCAAATCCTGAAGTATCTTATGGAACAGAAACTGTCATCCGCGCTGTAATGAAAATGGCTAGTTAAACTCATGGGATTCGATTATGTCATAAACTATAAGAAGGGCAAGGACAATCTAGTAGCTGATGCACTTTCCAGATTGCCACATGCTTCTTGTTCTGCATTATCTCTCTCTCAACCTCAATGGACTGTGGATGTGATTTCAAGTTATGATGCAGATTCTTTGGCCCAAAACCTAATGGCTCAGCTCCTTATTTCTCCAGCTCTCCACAACTATACATACCAACAGGGTCTCTTGAGATTTAAAGGAAGATTGTACATTGGCTCAGGTAATAACATACGCTCTTCTCTATTACATTCAGTCCACTCATCTTCTGTGGGAGGCCATTCTGGCATTATTGGTACTTATAACAGGGCTAAGGCACACTTCTATTGGCCAAAGATGAAGAATGATATCATCCAGTTCGTATCGACTTGCGACATCTGCCAACGCAACAAAGGTGAACACTCATTTCCTGGAGGGCTGCTACAACCTCCACCAATCCCTGACACATCTTGGAAAGACATATCATTGGACTTCATTGAAGGTTTGCCTCTGTCTTATTGAAAGAATGTCATCTTATTAGTTGTAGATCGTCTAACCAAATACAGCCATTTTATCCCACTCAGCCACCCCTTCACTACCATCACAGTTGCCAAAGAGTTTTTAGCCAATGTTTTTAAGCTACATGGCTTACCTACCACTATTGTCAGTGATAGAGATAAAATCTTTATCAGTCAGTTTTGGCAAGCTCTCTTTAAATCCTTAGGTACCACATTAAAACTGAGTTCAGCTTACCATCCGCAAACTGATGGTCAAACCGAACGGATAAATGCTTGTGTAGAGCAGTATTTACGATGCATGGCAGGTTCACACCCTAAGCAATGGGTTCAGTGGTTGGCTATAGCATAATATTGGTTTAACACCAATTATCATACTGGTCTTAAAATGTCTCCATTTCAAGCCCTTTATGGATACCAACCGCCTCACTTGATATTTCCAATTCCTACTCCTACTTCTGTGGCAACTGTGGAGGACTATTTATATGAAAGGGACCTTATGCTACAACTACTCAAGGATGATCTTTCTAAAGCTCAAAGCAGAATGAAGTTCTTCGCAGACCAAAAAAGATCAGACAGGGAATTTGCAGTTGGTGACCTGGTATTTCTGAAGCTTCAACCATACAGACAAACTTCAGTTGCTCTTCGCAAGAACTTTAAGCTCTCCTCCAAATACTTTGGGCCTTTTGAAATCGTACAACGCATTGGTGCTGTTGCTTACAAGTTAAAGCTGCCTGTAGGGTCTCGCATTCATCCTATATTTCATGTCTCACAGCTTAAGAAGAAGATTGGTCTTACTGCAACTACATTATCTCAACGGCCGCTTGTTGACCACAATGGACTGTTTGTCATTGAACCAGAAGCTATTTTGCAGAGCAGACTTACCCTCCGTGGTGGATTATCAGTTCCTCAGGTCTTGATTCAGTGGTCTAACTCCAGTCCTGAAGATGCAACTTGGGAGGACACTGCACACATATAAGCTCAGTTTCCAGATTTCATCCTTGAGGACAAGGATGCTTAAATGGGGGAGGCAATGTCATGTTCTTGTTTAGAGTCTCTGGTCTCATGTATTGGGCTGCAGGAATTTTCAATAATTGTAACTAAATTACTGTTGGACTTATGTTTTAAGTGTGGGCTTGTTTTGTGTTAGAATATGGTTAGTATAACTCTAGAGATATGAGTTAGATAGATGCAATCATGTCTGTTGAATAAGTCAACCAGGATTGGGAAACAAATACCCAATGATTTTGTAAGAAAGAGCTTATGAATGAAAAACCCTATTTTTCTTGGAAGATAATCTAGGCTCTGATTTCAGAGAGAAGGTATCTTGCTACCAAGTAATTCATCCCCTTCTTGTACCGAGATCGGTACGGTTTGTTCATGACCAATTCGATCTAGAAGCAAGGACTATGGCCAGAATCTTGTAAACACTTGTAAGGAGACAAATTGGTGTACAATCCTTGATAGTCTCAATATGATCTTTAATTCTTATGTACAAGTGTTATAAAAGTAGTGTTATGCCTAGTATCAAAACTACTTTTATCACATTATTCATTTACAGTACTCATGATATCACCTTTGATAAAACTCCAGCATTTCTGAAAAAACATGATAGAAAATCCATCAGGGCCATGTGCCTTGTATTTCCCTAAACCTTTAATAGCCTGCAAAACTTCAGCTTCAGTGAAATTAGCATCAAGAATGTTAGATTCAATATCAGTAATACTCTCAAACTCAATGCCCTCAAAAATAGGCCTGATAATCTCTTCTTCCTTGAAATTTTTTTCATAAAAACTAACAATATGTTGTTGTAACTTGAACCTGTCAGCCTCTAATGAACCATCTATATAGAGTTGTTTGATTCTATTAAACCTCCTTCTGGCAGAAGCTTGCCTAATGAACCAAGATGTGTTCATATCTCCTTCTTTCAACCACTTACTATTTGATTTACACTTCCAAGATACCTCCATTTGAGTTACATGTTCAAATTCTTGCATAGATTTGAGCTTATATTGAATTTGTGCATCAGATAAAAGGGTATCTTCGGCAAGTGTATCATAGGCATGAATATCTGATAAGATTTCCTTCAATTTAGTGTTGGTATAACCAAATGTTGTGACATTCCATTCCCTGAGTTTCTCCTTCAAAGCCTTGATCTTACACCAAAGAATAGTACTAGGGGTACCTGCAAAACAGAAAGAAGGCCATCATTCTTCTAACAATTCCATGAAACCATTCTTCATGAACCACATAATTTCAAACATAAAAGGACTAGGTCCCCAAGAAGGATCACAAATGTCTAAAAGAATATGAATATGATCTGAAGTAGGTTTGGCTTTGGCTAGTTGAGATACAAAAGGAAACTGAGTTTCAAAAGAATGGGATATAAGGAATCTATCAAGCCTAGACATGACAGGAATTAATTGACCATTGGACCAAGTATATCTGGCCCCTTTAAGAGGCAGATCAATGAGATCATGCTTATTGATGAACTCACAGAAGTCTTCCATGCTTTTAGTGATTCTTGAACATCTAGTTTTCTCATCACACTCAGTAATGACATTGAAGTCACCACCCAAACACTAGGGAAGGTTCCAAAAACTACAAATATTATCTAATTCATCCCAAAAATATGCTCTTTCATAAGGCTTGTTAGGACCATAAACATTGGTCAAAAGCCATTCAAAGTTATTTGCATTATTGACACAATGTATTGAAAGAGTGTAGTTACCTACTAGCGAATCTTTCACCTCCAGAAAGTCTTGATTCCACAGAATAGCCATACCACCAGAAGCACCCACTGATTGTTGATAAGTCCAGCCAAAATTAGAACTTCCACAAATCTGGTTGATATCATGAGAAGAGAAGTGCATCATTTTTGTTTCTTGAAGCATAATAATGGGAGCTTTAATCGTCTGGATCATTTTTTTTTTTTTTAACAATAACCCTTCTTTTTATGTTACACAAACCTCTTACATTCCAAGAGAGGATTTGCAAACTCATTTATAACCAAGATAAACTCTATTTTTAGTAACTATTTTTGTCTTAGCACACAGTTTTTCGATATCCTTAACAGAAATATCCAATCTTCTACATTCATTAGTTAGCCTATTTGGAGTTACACAAGTATTTGTAAAACAAGCATCATCCAAGCATTCTTCGTTTGTTAGCTCAAAACCAGGAGGATAAGTAGGTGTAGTAGAAGAAGATGAGACTGAGGCCACCTCGTAGTCTAATGTAACTATGAAAGTGTTCTCCAAACCATGGAGAGGTTTATATCGTTTTTTTAGGTTCATGAGTAGATACTTTTTGTATCCCATCAAAGTTTGAACTGCAAAGTCTTCATCAATAATGGCTGGACCCAAAGACTTATTGTGACCTTCCTTAATCACCGGACCCTCTTGAGATATCTTAGAAAGCAGAAATCTCTTTGAATGATTCGGCATTACCTCAAAAGTAATTCCCATCTGTGTCCCTAATTGAAATTGTTAGAGCATTGCTTGGTCGAACTCGCAAGCATTGCTTGGTCAAGGTTGTTTGTCAATGTTAGTGATCAAACCTATAAGTCTTGATTTCTAGTCTACTTATAGATGTCTCGTACTAGGATAGATTGTGTAGTTGAGCATTAGACTTCACGGCGTTCATAATTGAAGACGAAGAACTACTAAGGAGAGATTGTGGAACTTCATCAACAAAAGGTATGTGGAGACTGAAACTCATCTATCACTTGGAAAGTCTATTTCTACTCTATCTCCTATATTGAGACATAAGTCGTGTTACGATATAGTATTCTATTATACACATTTGAGATTTCGAGCTGAGTTTAACTCGCTTACATATTTCTTGGAATATATGTTGGCAAGCTTTCGCTTCGACCAAGTTCATCTTATATTCTTGACGAAAGTCAAAAGATGATCATGTGAAGATCGCCGAGTAACATCTTACATGGTTTGGGTGATACAATCATTTGGTGTAGACTTGGAATGTTTCGTTATGATTATTTCAATAAATTGAAAATTTCTTTGATGCTAATAGTGTGTGAAAACGGCTATTGTCATCCTCTAAGAAAGTTTCAATGATTGAAATAAGAGTTTAGAATAATTAACCATATTGGATTATCTACATGTTATGCACTTTGCATACGTGTAATCCATGTCCGGGAACCATAGTGTGAGCATACCCGTATGCGTACATGTTGGTTTGTGAATTCTGAGTACCTAAGTACACGTACCCGTACGCATCCTTGCGTAAGGTTCAGGTCCGGAAAATTCTGCTGGGATTGGAGGTGTGCGTACCTGTTCGCATACTGGCGAAAACCAATATTGGTCCGGCTACCTAAGTATGCATACCTGTTTGCATACTTGAGAGGTTAAAGTTCTAGAATCGGTTGTGAGATGAACTAATATATATATATATATTAATGAATGCATTCTTTGCAAATCGTGGCTATAATGTTCATGAATTGATTCGAGTGAATCAAACCGATTTTGCTTCAATTGTGTTCTTGTATACTTCTATGAGAATATATCAATTGAACAACTCTTTAACTAGTTTCATTTGAGCCATTTGAACTAGTTATGGTTGAGATGAATAAGGTTGATATGAGAGTGTTCATATAGCTAACCTCGGTTAACTACGGTTGAGCCAACATGGTGTACACATTTAAGTACGGTTACATAAACCTAAATGAGGGTACATTTCATTTGTGTGTAACAAGCTAAGTTCGATTTAACGGTTGAAAGATATTAGCTTGAATCTAATCAGGTTTTCATCTAACTGTGAATATTGAATGCTTTATTACCAAGGTAACTTAGATTTCAAACCCTGATTTGAAAACTATATAAAGTAGAACTCTAGAAACTGGGAAACCTAATCCCCACACCTCCTGTGTGATACTAGTTTCATAAGATAGAGTCGATTCTCCTTTAACCTTAGGTTTTTCACGAGACCCTGTAGGTTAATGACTTGAAGACTTCATTGGGATTATGAAGCCAAGCCCAACTATTTTCTCTGTAGTTGCGTGATCTGATATTGCATCTTCTATCGTGTTTGAGTACAATTTTCTTTAAGATTGGATCGAGATTTATTCTCCGATAGGCAAAATAAAAAGTAGTCACAAATATCTTCGTCTCGTCGTTTGTGATTCCACAACATCTTGTTTCGCTACCATACGATTAAGATTGTTGTGAGGTGATTGATAATACTAGGTTGTTCTTCGGGAATATAAGTCCAGTTTATCAATTGGTTCCTGTTCACTTTGATTTATCAAAAGACAGAATAAAACTCGTAGGTATTTCTGTGGGAGATAGATTTATCTATTCTTATAGACTTTTTTGTGTGAGACAGATTTGTTTATCAAGTCTTCGACTTTGGGTCGTAGCAACTCTTAGTTGTGGGTGAGATCAGCTAAGGGAATCAAATACGTAGTATCCTGCTGGGATCAGAGACGTAAGGAGCATAACTGTACCTTGAATCAATGTGAGATTGATTATGGTTCAACTACAGTCCAGTCCGAAGTTCATTGGTAGTAATCTAGTGTCTGTAGCGGCTTAATACAGTGTAGTGTTCAAATCTGGACTAGGTCCCGGGGTTTTTCTGCATTTGCGGTTTCCTCGTTAACAAAACTTCTGGTGTCTGTGTTATTTCTTTTCCGCATTATATTTTGTTATATAATTGAAATATCACAGGTTGTGCGTTGAATCGATCAATTGGGAAATCCAACCTTTGGTTATTGATTGAGATTGATTGATCCTTGAGCATTGGTCTTTGGTACCATTCAAGTTATTTCTCTTATATTCTATCGGGCTCATAAATTTCTATTTGCTGATTGCAGATTGAATTGAGATATAGAGATACAAAACTCTGTGATATACTTTTCTATAGATTGAGTCTGACTGTCTAGTTGATTTTCTTGAAAGTATATTGGATTTTGTCTACTCAGATTGCCAAACGAATTATTGGGTATGGTTGTTAGACCCCCGCTTTTTTAATTGGTATCAGAGCAGGAAAACACGTTAAAGACCTTATAAGTCTGTGTTTGTAGCGATCTGAATATGGACATAAGTGTTATCTCCATAAACGTACCACCAGTCTTTGATGGATAAAATTACTTGTGGTGGAAAATTTCTATGCGTGCCTTTCTTCAAGCGCGTGATTTTCAATCATGGGTTTATGTAGTTAATGGCTATAATCCTCCGGTTGTTGCAGAAGGCGATGCAACTGTTCCAAAGGATATTGGTGCATACGAACCTGTCGAGATTCTCGCTGCAAAGCAAAATTTTGACGGGTTGCATGCTATCATCCATGCCATTACCCCAGATCTTCAGCACCATGTGACTACGTGCACTCGGTCTAAAGATGCTTGGGATATCTTAGAAACCGTATTTGAAGGAAATACCAGTGAAAAGGAAGCTGGGCTGCAAAACCTAAATTCTTATTGGGAAAACCTTTGTATGGCAGATGAAGATTCATTTGATGAGTTTAATCACAAAGTGTCTGAAATTATTAATGCATCTTTTGCATTAGGTAAGACTATTCCTGAAAAGGACATTGTGATGCAAATTCTCAGATCGCTGCCATCTAGATACGACTCTAAGAAGAATTCCATCGTTGAATGTAATAACCTTGCAACTCTTTCAAGGAACACTCTGGTTGGGAAGTTAAATATCTTTGATCATGAGCATACATCCAAATCCGGAGAGGATGTTGCTTTCAAAGCACAAAAGAACACTAAATTACTTGATAAAAGTAAAAGTGTTTGTATCTCTGAATATAATCTTTCTGAGACTGATTCATTAGATGAAGATCTTGACAAGTCAGTCTCCTTAATCACAAGGCAGTTTAGGGATCTTCTGTTGAAGAGAAGTAAATGATTTTCCAGAGATAATCCTAGGTCATCAGTTAAACCTCATAATCGTGTTCCTCCTAAAAACAGGGATATTGATGAAACTGATGATGAGGCTATGCCTCAGTGCATTAAGTGTAAAGGTTTTGGTCATTTTGCTAATGAGTGTCCAAATCGTAAAAAAATACATTGGGAACAAAGGTCTAGCTGCAACTCTTGATGAAATGTCTGACAACTATGATTCTAATGAAGACAAAAGTCAAGTGTTGCACTTCTTTATGAAAATATTGATTTTGATAATTGTAGCAATACATACATCATTCTTGATATTCTTTCAGAAGAATCTCAACCGGTCTGAAAGAAAAAATGGATCTACCTGTTTCTACTGGAACTCTTTTTCTGATTTTTCAGGTTCCACTATGTGTCTAGCCGCGTACACATCTCGGGCGTCTGAATCATCTTCTAGGTTGACATGCTCTTATTGTTCTCTCAAAGGTCGTGAACTTTCAAAGTGTTTCAAGTACAAACACAAAATGAGATATGTCAACAAACTTCAACGAAGAGCGAATCGATTAGCAAACAAGCTCAAACTTGTTCATAAATCATCAGAGGTATGTAAACACATCTCTCCTTCAAAGAAGTTAGTTTCCAAAGAAAAGTCTAGATCATTAGACAGAAATTTATGGTCTAAACACTATGAGAAATAGGGCTCTATGAATTCCTTTCGAAAAGGGTATGGTGGACAGATTATTGTTCACCCCAGCACAACTTAATTGTGTTGGTTTGTGCATCTTGTCTCATGTGCCTGATCAAAAGAGACAAGATTATGCACACCTCAGGCTTTAAGAAAAGAAAATTGCTTTAGATTGTTTTAATTTTCTTTTTTGTTTTTGCTCTGTTGAGCATTGTAAGTCTGGAATTCGTGTCTCCTTCATATCTAATTGATATTGGAAAGGACTTCCCCGTTTAATCAATAAAAGAGGATTATTCTCGACAATTCTACCCTCTCTAGGGTTGTGAGTTATGTGTGCGTGAACTTATGTGTTTAAAAGTTCAGTAACCCTACATTCCTTTTTCCTTCTCTTGAAACTCTTTTTATCAGAAGACTGCTTGTTGAGATTATCTTGTGATTTCCTCTCACAATTCCACTTGTATGGATACTCCAAGCATTATGTCTTCTGATGGAAAAGATGTTAATATGATTGTTAAGCCATCAATCATGAAGGAAAAAGATAAATCTCCGTTACCTCCAACTTTGAAAAGAAAAAGAAGGAATGTGAGGAAGCCAAGAGTTGTTCCTTCAAATTCTCAGAATTTTTCTGATGTTCTTGAAGAGTTGAAGGAAACAAGGAAGGAGATTCAGGAAATAAAGGCTATTGTTTTGAGAACTCTTGAAATTCAGAAGGCCCTGGTTCGACATCAGTTCAAAAGATTTGTTGGAATTGAATCCTTTCTTCAAGAACCTTATGTTCCCATGGTTGTTGACGACAAGGAGTTTCGGGGAAGATAAATAATTTTTCAGAGGTCTCAATGTATAGGAAACTTCTTATGAAAATTTATTCTTGTGTTTTAAGAAGGGATAACTAGAGTTTGGAATAGCCATTATTGTGAGTTCACATAGCTATTGCCAACGTTTTTCATCTTGCAATGTTTTTAGATTTATTTATTTAAATTCTAAAGTTGATTTGGAAGATGATTTTTGCACTATTAATCTTTATGGTTTGATATATTGCAAATTGTTATGGGATATGTTGTTTACGTCCGTGAACCTTGACTGTCCCATACTTGTTCAAAATTTATCTCTATTATATGTCGGTATGAAAGTATTGATAAAAGATAGAATGAACTTTTGACTACAAAAGTTAAGCCTTTTATGTCATTATGCAAATATTGTATGTCATTGTGCAAATAGTGATGAAAGATAGAATGAATCTTTGTTTATTCTGCAGTATTGATCTTTCCCTGATCCACATCTTTGTGTATATACTGTGTTTCTCCATAAGTTCTCTTATATACGGGGGGAAGTTCTTATTTGAACTTGTGCTTAATTGCCAAATCTTTGTGGGGAGTGCGGCTTTGGAATATTTTAGGTTATAAACTCCTTGATGAATGCATTTAGCTTCGGCTATTTGATGGCATCTAAACAAGTTGATATGTTGTTCTATTTTGGTCATGAAGTATCTCTATGAAAATTTCATGAGGATCCACTAGTTTCGTACCTTTTGCCAATTTTTATTGACAAAAAGGGGAGAATTAATGTGTAGTTCATACTACAAATACATATGGTTTATAGAGTGGTTTTCATTATGAGATGAAGTATTGACTAAGGGGGAGTGATACATATCACCATAGTATTGTTGTCAAAGTTGTGATACAATTGAACTTTGATGCTGTATAATGATACTATGACACTGTATAACAATGATTGAGAGCAACTGTTTTCTCATTGTTATAGCTACGGATCTTCAACAACGATGATGCTGAGTTGAACACATTTAGAATCATTGGAGTACTTGGAAGTGACGAAGATTTCGAGTAATGTTGAAGAATCAAGGAGATCAAGCATTTGGATGAGAAGCTACAAAGTTTATTTATTTTGTATCCATATGTATTGATAGTTTTGTCACTAAAATTGACAAAGGGGGAGATTGTTAGAGCATTGCTCGGTCGAACTCGCAAGCGTTGCTATCTCAAGCTTGTTTGTCAATGTTAGTGATCAAAACTACAAGTCTTGATTTAGTCTACTTATAGATGTCTCGGACTAGGATAGATTGTGTAGTTGAGCATTAGACTTCACGGCGTTCATCAATTGAAGACGAAGAACTACTAAGGAGAGCTTGTGGAACTTCATCGACAAAAGGTATGTGGAGACTGAAACATAATGAAATGTTTTGGGACAGGTTCTGAAACATAATGAAATGTTGAACTACTACTCCTATGTTGCCTACATTCTTTTAGACCATGCTCAGATCAAAACTGTGGCCTTAAAATTTTTTTGACAGACAGAAGACATAATAGACATGGTTCTGGTCCGAAAGAACTTGTTATATACTACTAATGACAGGTTCTTACCTCAATAAATTACAACAAATCTGGAGAATTTACATCCAACAGGCAACACCATAAACAATATAATCTCTAATGATTCTCATCACACAAGAGTCATTAATCCTGATCGACATTCGACACTTCCTTGATATTGTCGATTCAAGCAACATGATTCATTTCATGTACGTAAATGAGAGATAATTAATAATATTCAATCTAACCCAAACCCACATTGTAATCGAAAACTGCAATGTCCATATCATACAGAAGAAAAAAACTTAAGATATTAATCAAGTTTATTGTTCCAATTGAGCATACCAAACTCCTTGGATTTTCACATCCTTGGGAACTTTAGCACCTAAATCAGTATCAGAAGGCTGGATACTCTCAAACACTCCAATCAACTCACCACTGTCTGGTTTACTGTCGGTAACACTCAAAGTAATGTTTCCAGACAAAGCAGCTGTGTTCTTAACATTCTCCTTCTGGAGTTCTTCCTCATCTCCTCTTCCACCGGCTGGCAAAGCAACAGCGTTGTCGTAACCAGTTGATCCACCTCTACCCTTTGGGTCCAAGAATGAAGAACCTCTGTAAGATGGAACCAAGAAAGGTCCTCCAAAACTTTCTGGCTTACCAGAAGCTACAAGTTGTTTAACAGTGAATAGGAAAGGTACACGTTCACCTCCTGGGAGCTGGACAGTTACAGCAGCGTAATCAATGCCGTCTTTCTCCTCAAACTTAACAGTTCCGTCTGATGAGACCTCGAAAGGACCCTCGATTTCGTCTAGGGTGTAGGTTAAACGGGTCATGAGTTTAGTCTTTTGGAAATCAGGTGCAGAGTTCTTGCTAACACCTTCGGCTTTGACAGTGAATGAAGTTGGTTCCAGGCACAACTTCTTCATGGTGTATTTGCCTGCTTTGAAGTTGAATGAACCAGCACCACCTTCAATGGTTGGGCATTGGTTTGCTGTTCCTGATCCTTTCACTTCCATGTAGGTCTTGCTCTGGATTTCATCGAAAGTTAGCCTTTTGGGGACACCCTCAGCGCTAGCTCCCTGTTCAACCATCCACACCATACAAATATTAACAATTGAGTGACAGTTATGTCAGTAAAGCTAACCGAATATGAAAAGCAATCCAATTAACAATTGAGATGATCATTAGAAAAAGCTTACCGACACGACAAGAGCAGAAGTGGCAAGAGCGAATCCAGCAATCTTGGTGGTTTCGACACACTTCAAAGCTAGATCTTTAAGATCAGTTTGGAGAGAGCAAGTTAATCTAGCTGAGGATTGTTCGATCCCGAATGACTTGCTAACGCATTGAGAGGATCTAAGACTACGAGAAGAGACACCGAGCTTAGTCGGCATCAAGGTAGCGGCAGCTTGAAGAGATGCAGCCATGTTTCTGCCTTGTTGGTTTAGTGTTTCCCTGTGTTCTGCAGACTGCAAACTTTGGTTGCAAATAATTAAGAAGCTAATGTTTGAGAGAGATGTAGTTGTAGTATTATTATTTGGTGGACTTGATTTTAGATCTCCAAGGATAAGAGATTGGATAAGAGGATTCTGATGTGGGTGGTATCAGGTCATGCAACCAGGATCGTGTATGCCACGTGTCTTTCTTGGGACCTCCTTGGCATTTGTTATCCAATTGTACCGTTCTCTAAGGATAGTGAAAACCTTTGTTAGCCTTGATAGTTTTGGTTGAGCACTCGCAACACCTTAGCCTCACTGAATCAGTTGTGCACTGCAGACGGACTAAATTGGAGGATTTGCTATTGTAATTAGCTAATTATCTCATTAAAAATACTACTTACTTGCTTAGTTTACTGGGTGTTGACATATTGGAGTTCAAACAAAGAAAACTTACTGCCAAAAATGAATTAGACCCATATCTGGCTTCATTCTTTGCATTTATAGTGTGTTTCGTTGGGGGAATTGAAGCCGTAGGAATCAAATTTTTCAAGATAATCTAAGAGCATGAAGCCAGATATGGGTCTAATTCTTTTTTGGCAGATTAATCAAAGCCGTAAGAATTAGACCCATATCTTTAATGTTTGGAGTTAAGCATAGGATTTAAATTCTTTTTCTTCCAAATGCTATCTCCACTGCAAGGGTAATACTTACTAGAAAAGATGATATGGCTCCTATCCATGAGATCAACATTGCTGATATGGGGTACAGGATTCCACAGGAGGGTACCAAATGCGTATAAGACAGAGGACTTCTTATTTTGTCCTATATGTATTTTGGTACCCTCCTGTGGAATCCGGTACCCCCATTAGCAGCATTGCCATGACATGGTCAGAGGAAAAACTCTAGTATTCCTTTGATGGGACCTGAATGTGTTGTATGAGGCGCGAGGCGCCAACACAGTGCATTGTCCATTTTGGTCGCCTTTGTGAGCACCTCGCTCGCCTTTTACAACATAGGACCCTATTTTAATGACACATTATAAAACTGGTTAAGACCGATATTATGTTGGATCAAGGTTTTTAAATCGTGACCCGATTTACAATTTTAAGAATCGACTCGTATGTTGAATCGTAAATCGAATATTCATGATTGATATTGAATCGCTATATTTACCATGTATGCCTATAAAAAAAAAAAAATTGTTGAGAAACGCCGATTCATTAACAAAGAAGAAAATTACAAACATCTACCATGGTCTCTTTCCTAACTAAGATGTCCAAAAAGAAGGGACATAGACCCAAGTATCCTTTATACAATATTTTCTAGCCCGGCGTGCAAGCCGGTCAGCAAGTTTGTTCTTGACACGCTTAACATACGCTACATTATAAACATTATAAGCATTACACTACATGTATGCCTATAAATACCATTGATTTTTTTTTTTTTGATAGTCTATAAATAATATTGAACTAAATAAAACATCCAACGTTTAATATATGAGTAAGGTTCAAATTAACGAACCAATATGCATGGTTCAGTTCGGTGGTAAGGGGGTTTTATATAGTAAGGAGGAGATCTAAGGTTCCAGTATCCGATCCCTTAAATTTTCCCTTAACATAAATTTTTCGAATTTTCAATAGAAAATGAGTGGTTGATTTAGTCTATGGCTCCAGAAAATTCAAAATTTACAACTTTATAGATTTTCGAGTCAGAGATACGTTTCGAATTAATCTGGGATTAGATGACATTTTGTTTTTTTATATAAAAGGTTGTATTTCATAAATCAAGTAATATAGTATAACAAGTATCATCTTTATCGAAAATATTAGACAATATACATGATTTACTAATTTTTTTCCTAAGGTGCAAAGATATATGTTGAAGACTCTTGATTCTTGCTTCCTTAGCTAGAGTATCCGCTGCCGAATTGTGTTCTCTGCTTATGTATCTTACCTTAGCTTGTGGAAGTGTCCATGGTTTTTGAATTATATCTTCATTAGGAACCCATCTATCTTCCCATATTTTAGCTGACTCCCCATTTTTAATTTGCCAAACGAAGTAATCTTTAATAAGGTCAAGCCTTTTTTGGATACTAGTCCAAATCCAAGAAAGATTAGATGATCTAGAGATTATAAAGGTTAGAGTTTGGAAAGTATTTGGCTTTCAGAAGTTTGACATATAATTGATCTGTTTCAGAGATTAGTCTGTTGGCCAGTTTGGTATGTAGAGATAAACTGAACTGGTGTGGGATTTTAATTCCTGGCCCCCTTGAGATATGGGTTTGCAAATACCGGTCCAACCTTTTATGAAACCTCCCTGTCTTTTAACCCCATCTTTGTTCCACCAAAGCTTTCTTTGAATCATATCCAATTGATCTAAAGGCTCTTTTGGTAGAGCCAAAACTTGCATTTGATAAGTAGGGTAAGTTTGAAGAATAAATTTTATTAGCACTGTCCACCCTGCCTGAGAGAGAATCTTCGATTTCCAACCTTGAATGTTAGAATAATACCTTTGTAGAAGAGGTTCAAAATTATCCTTCATATTCTTGTCAAAAAAGAGTGGAGTCCTCAGGTACCTTTCATTTTTTGTCATCAATTGGAATTTAAGGATTTTTGCGATTATTTTTCCATGTCTCTGATGAATGCGACAGCTAAAATAAATTCCTTATTTTTTGAAGATTAATCATTTGACCCGTTATGTCCCCGAAAATTGATAAAATATCTAATAAATTTTTGTTTCTCTTGAATCTGCTTTTGTGAATAAAAAACAGTCATTTGCGAAGAACATGTGAGAAATATTCGGAGCATCTTTAAAGGGGAGAGCATTTTAAGACCTGGAAGGTTTTTTTCCGCAACTGCATTTTCCATAAGTTTGGATAGTATTTCCATGCAGATTAGGAAAATATAAGGGGAGAGCGGATCTCCTTGTCTTAAGCATTTAGAATTTTTGAACTTTGGGCCCGGGGAACCATTAAGGAGAATGAAAAATGCGGTAGTTGAAATACATTGCATAATCATATTTACCCATGAAGAGTTGAATCCAAACGATAAAAGAGCTTTATTAATGAATCCCCACTCCAATGCTTTAGAAAGATCTAGTTTAAGAGCTAAATAGCCATTCTTGGATTTGGAGATTTTCATTGAGTGAAGTAGTTTCTGGAATATGATAATATTATCGGTTATTTTTCTACCCGGAAAAACTCTGATTGGTTGGGGGATATTATCTTGTTTAGGATAGGTTTTAGCCTATTAGCTAATATATTTGAAATTATCTTGTAAATAGTATTGCTTAAGCTGATGGGCCTAAAATCTGCCGGAGTTTGTGGAATGGTTATTTTTGGGATCAGGGTAATGAATGAATGATTGAAATCCGGATTTAAAATCCCATATCTAAAGAAGTCTTGAATTGCAGAAATAATATCTTTGCCCAAAACTTCCCAGCTAGCTTTAAAAAAAAACCTGGTTGAAATCCGTCCGGACCAGGAGCCCCCCATTGATTCATATTTGTAATAGTAAACCAAATTTCTTCCTTCGAGGGAATTTCACCAAGGGAAAGGTTTTCTTTTTCCGATATGCAAGGATCAATTATGTTTGAGAGATCAATCATAGTTGCTGATTTGAGAAGTACTGATCTGCGTAAAATTATTAACAAGAAGAGAGTACATTTGGTCTCTATTCGATAACCATAGGCCCGATGGTTCCCTAAGAGAATTGATTGAATTGATCATTTTCCTACTTGATGCCTAAGTATTCAGTTGTTATGATCATATTCACTAAAGAATTTATCTCTAGAGATATGATGGTAGTACTCGTTTCTGATTTCGTACCATTTTCCTAGCTCCGCTTGCAAAAAATTTATTTTTTCTATGTTTGTAGAAAAATTATCATATATGTGGATACTATCTATTCTATTATTTAGGGTTTGTATATTTTTGTGAATATTTAGGAATACGTCAGTATCCCATTGAGCTAAATCCGAAGAAAGGAGTTTAAGGTTTGAATGAAGATCGTTATTGGAATGGTTATCCAAGTGGAGTCTCCAAGAAGCAGTAACTCCCGATGTTAATGTTGGTGATTTAACCAAGATCTAATACACCTGATGGTTTTTGTAATTTCCTATTTTCAGAGTTTGAATCTAAAAAAAAATAGGAGTATGATCTGAGCCCACTCTAGGTAAATGAGTTACCTTTGTGTCTGGAAAGTTCTGTATCCATTGGTTGATTAAGGCTCTGTCAATTCTTTCACAAATATTTGCTTCTCCCTATCTGTTGTTCGACCATGTGAAAGGTGCTCCTTCATAACCCGCATCTTGTAGTCCCATAAAGTTAATTGTTTGAACAATAAATGATTTTCTACTCGAAAACGCTTTGTTTCCCCCTTGTTTTTCTTCCGGATCAAAAATAATGTTTAGATCACCAATTAATATCCATGGGTTATTTAACTGTAGAGCAAATTCTGCAATATTTGTCCATTGTTCTATCGTATCATCAGTATTTATTTCCCCGTAAACACAAGTAATCAAAGTCTTCTTATCCTCTAGAGTCAATTTGAAATGGCATATATTATATTTTGACTCAATTAATTTCATTTCTACATTGTTGTACCAAGCAATGGCGAACCCTTTTGTTATCCCCAAGGAAGGAACAATAAACCAGTCATGAAAATGAGACTGTTTTAAAAACATTTCCCATGCGAGACAATGGCGTTTTTGTCTCAGCTACGAGTATTATGTCAAGTTTGTAAAACTGACGTAGAAAATTGAGATGATCCCGTCAAAGGAGTCCTTATGCCTTGAACGTTCCAAGAAAGAATTTTCATAATAGAATAAAGAACATAAACTAGTGAAATTAGAAGGATCCAAAAGTAAATGAAGATATTAGAACTTGAAGGTGAGGATACAAACAGTTACAAAGTAGATAAAGAGGTGTAATGACAGAAGATGAGGAGAAAGTACAGTAATAAACAGTCACAATTATTGAGGCTACACTTATGAAATAACATAAAGAGTTTAAAATATTATAACCATATACCGTAATAGAAGGAAGAAGAGAATTAAATATCAAAATGACAGAGCTTACAAACCCTGTTACCGCCGAAGAACAAACCATTAAATCAGTTTGTGTAGTATTTGTTAAGAGGAAAAATGAGAGATATCAATCAGTGTTGGCCAAAAAGCGTATCTGCTAAAAGGACGGGAAAAAAATCAATCATAAAACTAATCAGGGATAACCAACGACGATGTTGTAACCATGATGTTGTGACCAAATTGAGGCACCATAAAAAGAACAAGAAGGGAAACCGACGCATGAATAAAAAATAAAATTTCTAAGCAGCTTCAAGATAAGGTTACCATCTTAAACAAAAACCAAAAGGAATGCTACGGGGGAACTTAAGTATTAACTTATCAAAACTAACGAGAGAGGATTTTAATTCTAAGAAACACTAAAAAGGAAAGAAATTAGAAGAAAAAAACCATCTAAGATAGATGTAGAAGAAGAAAAAACACATAAGCAAAGGATATTGCTAGGAGCTGCTGGCAAAGGTTAAAAGAGCACCACTGGAAGTAAACTATTCCACGAAATAAAACAGACCACCAGACATGAAATGTCTGACAAAATAGCTACTAACAGAGGTAAAATCAATGGAAAGTCGACACAAGTACAACAAATCATTGGGTGGTAACTATTACACAAAAAGATTTACAACACCAGATAAGAAATGTCTGACATAAAAACCCCAAAATAGTTACTAATCAAAAGAAAAAGTACGAGAAATCGACACAATTACCACAAGCTACTAGGTGTTAACTATTCTACAAGAAAAAAAACCATACCTTAATTGATCTGGCAAAACCTCAAAATAGTGAAACCACGGTGTAGAAATTTAAGCAATTTGATAGAAAGAAAACTCAATTGCCAGCAACACCAAAACGGATCATTGAAACATAGATATAAACACTTTTAGGACACTATAGCAAGATTAAAAGGTAAAAAACGAAAATACAGGACTAGGACACAACACGAAGTGCGTTTCTGAATGATAAAATTCGCAAGGAAAAAACAAACAAACGATGGAAAGGAAAGTTATGTAGCCTATACGATTGATTGCATCCAAGAAACTAAAACGGACAAAGGTACAATTGAATCCCCTAAATTAATAAAAATTGATGCTAATCAATAAAATTAAACCTGGAGGAAAGAGAGGACTCCTGATTGAAATCAATTTGAAACAGGAGAAAAAAGCCCTAAAAGATTGTGAAGTAAAGATCATAATTGATGTCTAATTCCTGGACTGTTGAAACATCAGCAAAAATATGACCAACAAGAGGAAGAAGACGATATCTCACCATAATAATACAAATAGTTTGTTTGATTCAATGGTTGCTATTAGGGCTACATGGATGGTAAGCAAAAAAGAATTAGACGGACATGGGTGGTGAATTTTTCTTAAATTCAAGTTAGAAGGGTTCTGAAAAATCAAAGAAGAGATAAGAAGTTGGATATAGAAACAAAACAATTGATTGAAGATGAGAAAACTTAGATTAGATGACATGACTTGTAAGAGTATAAAAACTATGGTTGGGATAAAACCCCAGTGTAGATTTATGAGTGATTAGACGACATGACACATACGGTTTAAAAACTATGGTTAGGAGAAAACCGCGGTGCATTAGATATGATTTTTAGTTCAGGAAGTAAAGAGGAGGGATCCCGTCACACTTTTATTCTCACACTATCTTACACGTTGGACATGATTTTTGCGAATAAAAACCAAACTGTAACGAATTTGAAGCTAGTATTTTGAAGACATGTTCCTCTTACAAATCTCTACGTTCCTTCCGAAAATGAGTGTATTCCAAGACGTATAACACCACCGTCTACTACTTTGAAAATGATCCGTTGAAAATTAACATATTTTTGGCCATTGAAATTAAGACCAGTAGATCTGAGGTTTTATGTTTCAGAATGTGCTTATTTTTGGTAGGCATGTAGAAATTGATAAGAGGAACATATCTCCAAAATATTAGCTTCAACTCTGTTACCTTCCACTATAATTATTTTACCACTATCATAGGATCCAACTAATCTTCCCAACCAAACATGAAGAATACTAAATCGAATCTTTATGAATTTAATTTCCATGAATATATATGTTTATAATTGCAACAGACGAGCAATACGGTAAAAATTGATTCCCCAAAATCATATGTTATTTCTGTTGAAAGACGCATTATTATCATTTTAAGGAAATAACAATCACGTAATTATTGAATATTTGGGGCTCTAAAAATATCTTATCTCAATATATTTATTTTATAAATAGTAGGAAAATGTCTGATGGATCTTTTTCTTAAACTAGAAAAAAAAATTTGAATTCAGACGATATATAAGATATTATGGATAGTGTCTTTTATGTTGTTGCTTCGTTTAAAGAGTCTAATGGATTATTTCGGGTTGGTTTAACTTATTGGAAAAATAATAATATAACTGATATTATATGTTTTTCAGGTAGCACAACAGAACTAATAGCAGCAGAAGCCTTAGTTATCCATAAAGCTTTAGAATGTGTCGTTAAAAAGAATTCGCAGAATATCAAGATTAGATTGAAGCGATGTTGTTTCTTTTTTGAACAAAAAATCAGCTAGTTGTGAATGAAGAACAATGATAATTCTTAAGGATGCTCTTCTTTTTTCAATTCTGCTACGTGCCCAGTTGAATAACTGCTAGTTGACAGCTATTCTCATGTGGACATGGCACGTATGTGAGACAGAAAATTTTCCATTCTTCATGTCGTCGAGCTCAAAAAACAAAAAGGAACAAAAGAAGAAAAAAAGATGAGTTTGGGTAGATGATATCAAACACATCAAAAATCCAGTAAGATCTCCCGGTAAACACTAAAATTGGATTAAGTTCGATCGTCATCACTTAATAAAGAAAGTAAATCAGATTAAGTCTAATTTTCAAAAATCCACCAGAAAAGCATCTCAAGAACTGATAAGAAACTAATCAAGCGCTTGATGATACGAGGAAAGACTAGAGCTAGAGAGAAGAATTTCATAGCGAGCGAAAATTTTCAGAAAAAACAAGAGGAGAAAGTTGGAAGATTGGAGAATGGGGTTAAAATTAACCCAAATATAGTTCATATGTATAGGTTTGATACTTAAAATTATTTTAAATATAGGTTCATAGTTTTGATGCATTTTTGGTCAATGGGTTTTGATACTTTTAGCATGAGTATGATCTAACTAATCTTTTATTTTATTTTTTTCTTATACTTTTTGGTTTTTGGTAAAACTATTCTTGATTGCTTAGTTTAACAAGTACCAACCTAAATCCATAAAAACAAGATGACAACAGAAGAAGGAAAGAAAATAGATACAAAGATTATCCATGACCTGTACAAAAGATGAAACAATTCTTTCCTCCGCATGTGATGCCACATCAACTAGCTATTATTAAGCGGGTCAAATAGCACTTTCGTTTTTTTTTTTTACTGTGAATAGCGATTTAGATATTAAATGTATAGATAGAGACCTCAATAGCAAGGCTGATAAACTGGCGAAATGAAGTAGAAGGAAAAACTTTTTTTAGAACCAAATTTTAGACATAACGTAGTTTAATGTAAGGTTCTTGAAGAAATTGTGAATGTGAGAACATCATGTTGTATGATCTTTAGTTTCTAATACAATTTATGTTGTATTAAAAAAAACCTTCAACATTCGACTATTTCTCCCAAATAGACACCTTAATTGTAATTAAGAAATTTTTTTCCAAGGAATTAAACCGGACTCTAAATTTCTCAATCAAACATGTTGTTAGCTCACCAGTTTCTATAAATCTATATTCACCATCTAAAAATTGAAAGTTTTCCAAGAAAGGTACTAACTAATCATTTGCTATTTTAGTTTATACTTTAATATGAGTCAACATCTAAGATTTATACTGCTAAGTACACGTACACATCGATTATGTTTTGGAGCAAGTTTTGAAAAATGGTCATGAAATTGTTTTCACTGCCTTTTCAATGCTCATATGTATAATAAAAGATAAATCAATAGTGGTTGTTTGTTCAACTTCAATATTAATTAGTATAAGTATTTTATTAATTAGTATAAGTGATTTGTCTATAGAGAAGATAAATCTATGGTTATGGTTTGTTCAACTTAAATATTAATTAGTATAAGTGTTTTATTAATTGAGGTTTCATTAATTTCTCATGATAAATGATTTATTCATTTATCATCATAAATATCCCTTAATTAATATTAATACATATCTCCATCAATAAATAATAATTTTGACAAAAATTATTTCAATAGATATTAGTGGTGGTGGTGGTAGTAGAGGAAGAAGTAAGTGGTGGAAGCGGTGGAAGGTGTTACTAAGTGGTGGAGACGGTAACATTAGTTTTGGTGGAAGAAATAGTGGTCTTTGGATGGTTTTAATGGCGGTGGTATTGGTTTTTTCTTTTTGAATCAAAAATAATAATTTTTTTACATGACGGGTAACATTGTATTGTGAAAAGTATAGTTGGTTGTTTTTGACACGATCAAAAAGGCGGGTAACAAATACTTTTGGGATGATACCAAATCATATAAGACAAAATGGTTGTTTTTGGTACCCTTTGCTATCTTTGGTAACCTTTCGTACGCATGATTTTCAAGTATTAACAAAAAAACATATAGTTGAATAAATTAATTGACGACCTAAGTTTGTTAAATCTAAACTTTATACATGACGTGTGGGATCAAAAGTTATAAGTGTGCCAAATATTCTACGAGGGATGGAAATTTAAAATGGTGGTGGTGGAGAAATAAGAGATATCCGGTGGTTTGTGGTGTTTGGTAGGTTTTGATGAGTAGTAATTGATTATGTTAATTATGTGCTGCTACAAAAGGATAACACTATAAATTAGAAATGTGGTTGATCGTCTTAATGCTAATATAAACTCGGTTAAAATACATGAAAATTAAGAAGAACAAAAAAACATTTGGATGTCACGTTATATAATAAATAACACTAAAAACTACATATTTAGTATCAAGGTTTCTCCGTCCAATAGATAAATCTAAGGTTGTATTGAGATCCCCATAGCGAGGGCGAGTTGGTTTTGGATTTTCGAATGATAATGAATATAATGAAACGCTCCCTCTCGGTTTCTCCAATGAAAACCGAAACCTTCTAAAAAAATAATCAATCGAACAACACTTAGATGGAACGCATCACCACCAAAGTGTAAACTTCTCCGAATTGCTACATATCCAAGTGAAATATCTACAAATTAACTGGTGATTTCTTCATACCGTGGTTTTTAATGAGGCATGCAATTAAATCTCTAATAGTGATTTTAAAGGTATTTAATAATTACAAAATTCTCTTATAAGTTTTGTTTAGGCAAGTATTGATTTAACTTGGGTTCTTTTACATTTTTGTGTTAAGTTGATGACTTTTTAATTTGAATACATGTTTGGTTAACAAACTTTGATACATATAGGGTATTTTCTTTGTAGAACCGATGTTAGTCTTTCATTTTTTCCCGTTAGCACTTTGTTTCGATCCCGTATTTTTAGACATTATTTGACTAATGTTGGGGTATTTGTTTAATCTCAAGGCCGATTAAACCCAATGTGTGTTGTATACATTGAAGGCGATGAAGTTTGTGTCGGCTCTACCTTGAAACTAATAATTTTTTAGGAAGGTTAGTTGAATTTATGTAGATACAAATATCAAAATGACTATGCTCTTTAAAACTCCAAATTACTTGAGTAACCTTTGGATGTGAGAACGTCATTCATGCACTACTTAGCATAGTTGGTGTGAAATCTTTTTATCCACGAATTTCTTCAATTTTATGTTATCAATATGATTGAGAAAGAATCTTACACATGTTTTGATTTACTATTATAAGTTTATTTTTTCAACTCACGTGTGTATATCTCAGCCTTCCAATAGCCAAGGGTTCTTCATTTTTATAACTCTCACATTTGCAAAAAATAAATAAATAATGTTTATCTATAGTAGGAAAAATATTATGGGTTTTTGCTTCACTCCTTAGAGCCTTAGTTATCAATAATTTCGGAACAAATGTATTCATAAACATCATGGAGTTGGATTGGCAGTTTAGGTATATGTACTGTTAGATGAAATATTCTTTTTGAAGTTTTATTTACTGTATTTTTTATTTTATTTTCATGTTGGCACAACATTATTACTCCGTCCAGATAATAAATTGGAATAACATGCTTAAGTAAAAAATAAAAAGATCAGGTAACCCATTTTGTTTCCCAAAACCTATTTGAATATCAAAATAATTACTCACGAATAAAATGAAGCAAGAGGAATGTGAACAATATCGTATTAGAGACAAAACATCCCGTGCCGTTACGGCACGGGTTAAGATCTAGTGTACTCATATAAAATAACAATAAACACTTACTTAATACATCTGCGAGAGCATGTCTCGATTCAAGCCTACAAGTTTTAGTCGGTCAAATTTAGAAATTGTAAATGGTAGATACCAAAACATATATCGAGCTATTGTACGTATGCTTCATCTATAAGTTTAAGTTATAGAGTTATATTCATTGTCATCAATGGTCGCAAACGTTGAAAGAAAATTCAAGGAAGTTCAAATCAGGATGCACCTAAATCCCTAAATTATCCAGTATTTAGACCCTAAGTGTACATCTAAGAGAGCAGGTTTGGATTGATCCTACAAGTGTCAGTATGTCAAATCTAAAAAATTGTTAATGTTAAATACCAAAACATATTTCGAGCTACTGTAAGTTTGCTTCATTTATAAGTTTAAGTTTCAGAGTCGTATATTGATTGTCATCACTGGTTGCAAACTGAAAATTCAAGGAAGTTGAATTCTGAATGAACCTAAATCCCTAAATTATTCAAAATTTTAGACCCTAACTAGTAACTACAAATGTTTAGTGATCTGGTTGTTTCATTTTGATATTTTCCTAACCTTTTCATTGCTTTTTAAGATTTCATAATACTATAAACCAGATTTCTACATAATGAATTATCAGAAAGAAAAGGAAAGTTGTCTTATTCGTTCCCGTTAGAATTCATGGTTTGAAAAAGCAAAATTTTAGACGAATGAAGAAAATATGGTTCTTAATTAACCAATCACATTAAGTGGTTCATTGTTATTATGAATGAATCAGGTGAACTTGGAATTATTATTATTTTTTGATAAAATGTGAATTATAAAATGAATCTGATCATGAGTGTTTTGCCCAAGAATAAAATTGATTCACGTCATTCAATTTTAGTATGAATGTGTGAATCTCAAAGTTTTGGAGAAATTTGAACATAAAAGTTCTATTGTCCACAATGGAAAAAACAAATATGTTTGACCGTGAAAAAATCTTGAGCTAAATTAAGACCGAGATAACAAGCGGGAACTCTTCACACATTTGCAATCCTAATGATAAGTAGCCAAATACTATAATTGTCGTAGAATTGTCATTTCTAGAATCAGGGCCGTTCCCGAGAACTTTTTGCCCTGAAGTGAATACAACTTTTGTTGCCCCGATAAATAAACATTCAAGCATAACCTTAACTACATTCATTCATATCATACCATCTGCCACTATGATATGCAGCATACGCTATCCTTATTGCAATTTTTCAAGAGATTCATAATGAGATTTTTCTAACAAGAATACAACCAAAAGATGCAAGTAAATTAGGACACGTGGAGTATAGTAAGAGCATCTCCAAGAGAGGGTGAAAATTTTATTTTTTTATGACACATAGGATTTTAGACCTTCATTTACATAAAATGCATCTCCAACAGTGGGTCCTATTAAGTAGGAAGGATGTCAAAATAAATACGAAGGTCTTAGAGAAAGTCTTATTTAGATCTTGGGAATGACCTCCATGTCATCTTTTTAATTATATTTTAAACTTTTATCTTTAAATAAATTTTTCTAAACCAATAAGAAAAAGGGAATCAATTTAATCATTATCCAAAAATAACAAATCTTAGAAATATGACCCCCACCATTGGAGATAGTTCATGAGCAAAGAATTACTATTTTTGCCACAAACAAATCACCCATACATAAGGATCTAAATAAAAATTCCACGTAGGATTTTTAAAGACCCATTTGTTGGAGATGCTCTAAGAAAGCAAAAAACTATCAAAGTCCTAATTAATTATATTATAGATAGGTCCCCTATAATTATTCATCAAGGAAAAACTCCAAATGGAAATTTATATTTTATTTAAATTATAGATAGGTCCCCTGTAATTAGTTATTAACGAAAAACTCCAAATGGAAAATATGTATTTGGTTGCCCCCCTCCCCTTGTTGCCCCAAAGTGGAGCTTGTCCTGCTTACCCTTCAGGACCGGCCCTGCTAGAATGCCAATGATAACCTGGAATTGAACGAAGTAGTTTCTGCCAACGGAGTTAATCACCTGTGTGTGGGGGAAAAAAAAGAATCATACCGGTTTCTAGCCAGATGTTATCCGTGATCGGACCTGTTTTTTTTTTTTTTTTTAGAAGCAAAAAAAAAAATATAAGAAATAGATTATTGTAGGAAATACCATTAGGTCCTAGGAATAATATATTAGAGAGAGTCTAGTCCCGTTGACCCAGTCATGTGTCTGTTTGGTCCTAATTGGTAATATAAATTATAGTTTGGTCCTAGAAATTATGGTTTGGTCCTATGATGATGTCATGGATGATGTAAATTTCACCTTGTAAGGACAAAACTATCCTTTTGGGACCATATATATAGAAAAAACCCTAGAAAATATCTTTATTTTCAGATTCACATTCTCTCTCTTCTTTTTTTTTTTTCTTTTTGTTCTTTCGTGATGCTGTAACAATGGTGCGGGATGAAGATGAAGTCGAACTGATGTTGGTGATGATTAATACATATGTTTCTTGATCTGTAGACGATGAATATTATCATTGTTGCTATCGTTGATATGTTTCTTTTTCTCTATTCTCTATAATTTCTTGATCTGTTTTTCAAATCTAGATCCGTGATATGTTATTCTTCTTCTTTGGTGTTGAAGACGACGACGAAGAAGATGAAGATGTTGAAGATGAAGATGTTTGTCTTTGGTGTTGAAGACGACGACGAAGATGTTGGTTGTTCTTCTTTGGTGTTGAAGACATCGAAGAAAATGAGATGAATATGATGAATACGATGTTGTTCTGCTGTTGAAGACGTCGAAGAAGATGAAGATGATGTTCTTTGATGTTTTATATGGACTTCATTCCGTAAATGAAGTCTATTTTTATATGGACTTCATTCCGGAATGAAGTCTGCTTTTTCTTAGGTTTTATATGGACTTCATTCCTGGAATGAAGTCTTTTTCTTAGGTTTTTATATGGACTTCATTCCGTAAATGAAGTCATTTTTCTTAGGTTTTATATGGACTTCATTCTGGAATGAAGTCTGCTTTTCTTAGGTTTTTATATGGACTTCATTCCAGAAATGAAGTCTGGTTTGTATATGTTTTATATGGACTTCATTCCTGGAATGAAGTCTGTTTTTCTTAAGTTTTATATGGACTTCATTCCTGGAATGAAGTCTGTTTTTCTTAGGTTTTTATATGGACTTCATTCCATAAATGAAGTCTGTATTTTTTAGGTTTTTATACGGACTTCATTCCAGAAATGAAGTCTGGTTTGTATATGTTTTATATGGACTTCATTTATGGAATGAAGTCTGGTTTGTATAGGTTTTGATATGAAGGAAAAGAAGGTTTTATATGGACTTCATTTCTGGAATGAAGTCCGGTTTGTATATGGTGTTATATGAAATTCATTTCTGGAATGAATCGATACAAAAAATGAGTAAAAATTAACATGGAAGGGTACTTTTGTCCATTCTGTATTTTTAAATAATTATGGACCAAACAAAGTAAAAAGGCGTTTGATAAAAGCGACTAAACAGACATGGGCCCACCTATAAAAGGACCAAACGATATTTTTCCCTAGATTATTCTAATAGCCTTGCATGAGTAGCACTAGCTATTCAACTTTCTTTGGTTTATATGCTCAAGTTGCATGGTATTTATATGCTCAAGTTGCATGCAAAAACAATTATTAAGAACATCATTCAGGTGGCCAAGACATTCGACGTGCACACTAATACCATTTGTAGCAAGGACTTGCAGGTTAATATTCGTTAGTGTTGGTGGGCAAGACGTTAATAAGACGTGCATATGCTAATTAGAACTGATTAGCATTATAATCAGTTTATATCTGTTCGATTAGCATTATAATCAGTTCATATTTGTTCATCCAGTATTACCTGCTGTGCTGTCAACGGAAATAATCAATCATCCAGCCAATTAGCAACATAATTAAGAAACGCAACATAATTAAGAAACCTATTATAGGGGCTCCAAACATTTGGTTTTGAGGGCTCACAAGATGACAAATTTGGGTTATGAAATAGTAATCAACAAAACCTCATATCTAAATATTTTTTGTAATGGCAAAAATACCCTCCATGAATTATAAAATTAAATTTATTATCTTCTCTTTCTCTTTTCATCCATAAGTCATGATGAAGATGAAGATGAAGATGATGATCATATACAAAAAACTAAATTTATTATCTTCTCCTTCTCTTTTCATTCATAAATCATGATGAAGATGATGATCATTAAAAAAAAAAAATAATAATAATAATAATATTATTATTCTTTCTCTCTTCTTCTTCTCCGTCGTGATGAAGATGACGATCATAAAAAGAAAAAACTAAGAAAACCCATCACTTATTTTTGCAAACCCTATTCAATTTCAGTACTGTCTACGGTTGGGAAAATTCATACTTCCCAACCTTATGCAGTTCAGTCTACGGTTGGGAAAATTCATACTTCCAAACCGTAGGTCATTTCTACGGTTGGGAAAATTCATATTTCTCAATCGTAGACAGTTCTGAAACTGTTTTTTCAAAAACCCAATTCGATCGATTCCGCTTATCCATGCATTGAAACCAATTAAATAAGATGGGTTTTTGATTTTTACCTTATTGAAGTCATTGCGGGTCGATTAAATGGTGTTAATCGATAATAAATTATTTTGAGAATTGACGATTAATCGAAGAAATAAGCGATGGAGGTGATGGGGAAGAAAAAAATGGAAGAATTAAAGGAGAGGAATGAAAACAAATTAGTTTTAGGTTTCAATATTTAATAGGTTAAGGGTATTTTAGTATTTTTCTTATGAACTAGGTCCCCTTATCTTCATTGTAGGATATTTGAATCCTTAAGAGCAACCACAGTCATGGACTATAACCAAAAATTTGGTCGAAAACCCAGACACAACGGACAACTATCGATTAAAATCCGGACCAAAGACCAAATCCCAGACCATATTTGGTCTTTAGTCTAGTTTTTAGTCGGGCGTAATTTAAAGTTACGCCCGACACAACGGGCGTAGGTATTATTTACGCTTGAGGTGGGGCGTAGGTATGATTTACGCCTGATGGTGGGGCGTAATTCAAAGTTACGCCTGATGATGGGGCGTAATTCAAGATTACGCTCGAATTAAAAAAAAAAAAAAAAGAAAGAAATGGGGCGCAACTTCAAAGTTACGCCCGAAAGGAAAAAAAATAAAAGAGGTGAGGCGCAACTAATAAGTTCGCCTGATTCAGGCGCAACTTTAAAGTTGCGCCCCACCAAATTTACTCCTCCCACCGTGCGCCGCACACGGAGTAAACCCATTTTTTTCAAAAAATTTTGGTTTTTAGTCTTTGGTTATAGTCGTATGACTGCAGTTGCTCTAAGAGCCCTCAAAACTCTTTTCTTGGAGCCCCTATAATATGTTTCATAATTAATGGATATGGGTGGATATCGCTTCAATTTTTTAGTCTAGCCCAATAATTTTAAGGATCACTAATGATGGCGCCGCGTAACGCCAAGACATTGTTGTGTAGTGCTCATGAACCGGCAAAACAAAAAAAAAAAATAAAAAAAAATGCAGAATTGGAATTAAAAATTCAGTATTTTTTTCTCTTTTTTTCCCTGTCATTTTTAGCCGTGCAAACCCGTAGTAACCTTGCCTGACAATTACGGGCAATATTGCTGGGACATTTTCTCCATTTGTAAATTAGAAACTTTGATCTTACAAGATGATTATCAAAGTTAAGTAAATCAATCTATGGGGTTTTGAAAACAAAAACGTCTGATAATCAATTATTGTTACAACGGATGTGTACTGAACATCCGTCCATACACGGCTTTAGAGTTAATCATTCACTTCTCATTTCTGTTTTCCCGATAAAATATATTATGCACGACTACTGTGGCTCATCTGGCAATATTGATAAAATATCTCACGATGCCCAATTTGAAATAAAAACAGAATAGTTGAAGATTTTTCATATCTTAAAGAAAATTAATTAATCCAAACATTATTTATTTTCTTGAAACATAACTAATCAGACACTATCCAACGGGAATCTAAGAGGCATTGCTATAAATAGAGCTCTTTACGCATTTAAATCTCATCAACTTTCCATTATCTATCAAGTTAAGTGCTCTTTCTCTTTAAAAAGCAAGTCGATCTTATTTACGAGATCAACTACTTTGATAGCGAGAGAGAACTAACAAGGGGAGTTGATTAAGTGAATTAGAAATGGCAAACCGTACTGGCAGTATTTTCTCTACGATCTTTTTTCTTGGTCTAATTACTATGATGTCTTCATCGATTGTCGACGCGGTACGTATTTTATCTCGCTGTATTAGTCATGTTGTTAAAATCCATTGGCTAGCTGCTAGTACGTGTTGGAAAGCATTTGAATCAATCTATCAACTCTAAAGGCAAATTTTGTATTGTCGTGAATTTTAGTAATTTTGTGTTGTGAAAATAAAGCATTTGGACATTTGGTAAACTGCAGTATATTATTTATTGTGAGACTAACTTACATATTTTAATTATTAATTTGCAATGCATTCTAATAAAATAAAATAGTTTTTTTAATTCCAATACTTTTAAATAAATATATATAATACTATTTTTTTAGTTACTTTATTACTATGATGATGTAATAAAAAAAATTACATTTTATCTATTATTGTTATTATCTCTTATCATTATCACTATTGTAAATAATTGTTTCAAAAGAAAAAGAGAGAAATAAATCCAAAAGTGGGAGTATAAAAATCGGAAAATGGGTCATTTGTTCAGATATTTTTAAAACCTGGTTCAAATGGACGAGTAAAAATTAGTATGGGTGAAATGGAAAAAAAAAATAGTAAGGATGAAACTGGATACATCCTGACTTAAACTTAAAAAATAGCAAGGATGAAACTGGATGCATCCTGATGTAAATTAAAAAAAAAAAAAGTATTTGAAAATGGGTAGGATGAAACTATTTACATCCCGGCTATTTTTGTATTTTTGTCCATTTAAACAGTATCAAAATCTAGATGTCTTTTTCACCCAGGATTTGTTGATTTTGGTCTTTTTAACCAATTTTGTGTATAAAAATAGATGTACAATAATCTCGGATAAAATTTGTCTTTTCAAAGAAATAATAAAGTTAAAACAGAGAATCACTTTAATAAATTTAGGTGAGTGTGCTTCCCAATTCACTGTTGAGCGTCATTAGGATTGATGCTCAACACTAAATTTTAGGAGTGTCAATGCAAATAACATCTTAATCTTGTTTCTTTTGTCGCTCTAAAAGTTTTTACTATTAGGCTTGCATTTCCATGATCATGCTTCAAGTGGTTTGTTAGTATGGAACATGGAAGATCGAATTTTTCCATCATAAGCCTTGCTCTCAGCATAGAAGTTACTTTATATTTTCCTCAAGTTTATCCGCTGCCCTTGTCATCAATTTCTATATTTTTTGTTCGCTTAAATTTTTATTTTATTTTTTTTGTCGGCATTATTCATTTCTGACAAAAGCATTTAAACACTCGTACAGAGGCGATTAGGAGGTATAGATGTGCTCTCAAACAAAAACCAAGGTGGAGTAAATGTGATCGCCGACAACAACAAAAATGGTGTAAATGTGCTTTCAGACAAAAACCAAGGTGGAGTAAATGTGCTTTCTAACAATAACCAAGATGGAGTAAATGTGCTCTCGAATAAGAACCAAAACGGCGTAAATGTGCTCGACGACAACAACAAAAACGGTGTGAATGTGCTTTCAGACAAAAACCAAAATGGAGTCAATGTACTCTCTGACAAGAACCAAGGTGGAGTAAATGTACTTTCGACAACAACCAAGGCGGAGTGAATGTGCTCTCAGATAAGAACCAAGGAGGAGTAAATTTGCTCACGACCAAAACAAAGGAGGTGTTAATGTGCTCACGACAACAACAACAACAATGGTGTAAATGTGCTTTCAAACAAGAACCAAGGCGGAGTAAATGTACTTTCTGACAACAACCAAGGTGGAGTGAATGTGCTTTCTGACAACAACCAAGGTGGAGTGAATGTGGTCGCCGACCAAAACAAAGGAGGTGTTAATGTACTCGCTGACAACAACAACAATGGTGTAAATGTGCTTTCAAACAAGAACCAAGGAGGAGTAAATGTACTTTCTGACAAGAACCAAGGTGGAGTGAATGTGCTTTCTGACAACAACCAAGGTGGAGTGAATGTGGTCGCCGACCAAAACAAAAGAGGTGTTAATGTGCTCGCTGACAACAACAACAACAATGGTGTAAATATGCTTTCAGACAAAAACCAAAACGGAGTGAATGTACTTTCTGACAAGAACCAAGGTGGAGTAAATGTGCTTTCTGACAACAACAAAGGAGGAGTGAATGTGCTCTCAGATAAAAACCAAGGTGGAGTGAATGTGCTCGCAGACCAAAACAAATGAGGTGTTAATATGCTCGCTGACAACAACAACAATGGTGTAAATATGCTTTCAGACAAAAACCAAAATGGAGTGAATGTACTTTCTGACAATAACCAAGGTGGGGTAAATGTGCTTTCTGACAACAACAACAAAGGCGGAGTGAATGTGCTCTCTGATAAGAACGAAGGTGGAGTAAATGTGCTCACCGACCAAAACAAAGGAGGTGTTAATGTGCTCTCTGACAACAACAACAATGGTGTAAATGTGTTTTCAAACAAAAACCAAAACGGAGTGAATGTACTTTCTGACAAGAACCAAGGTGGAGTAAATGTGCTTTCTGACAACAACAAAGGAGGAGTGAATGTGCTCTCAGATAAAAACCAAGGTGGAGTGAATATGCTCGCAGACCAAAACAAAGGCGGTGTTAATGTGCTCGCTGACAACAACAACAATGGTGTGAATGTGCTTTCAAACAAAAACCAAAACGGAGTGAATGTACTTTCTGACAAGAACCAAGGTGGAGTAAATGTGATTTCTGACAACAACAAAGGCGGAGTGAATGTGCTCTCAGATAAGAACGAAGGTGGAGTAAATGTGCTCTCCGACCAAAACAAAGGAGGTGTTAATGTGCTCGCTGACAACAACAACAATGGTGTAAATGTGCTTTCAGACAAAAATGAAAACGGTTTGAATATACTTTCTGACAAGAACCAAGGTGGAGTAAATGTGCTTTCTGACAACAACAACAACAAAGGAGGAGTGAATGTGCTCTCAGATAAGAACCAAGGTGGAGTGAATGTGCTTGCAGACCAAAACAAATCCGGTGTTAATGTGCTTGCCGACAACAACAAAAATGGTGTGAATGTGCTTTCAGACAAAAACCAAAACGGAGTGAATGTACTTTCTGACAAGAACCAAGGTGGAGTAAATGTGCTTTATGACAACAACAAAGGCGGAGTGAATGTACTCTCCGATAAGAACCAAGGGGGAGTAAATGTTCTATCAAAGAAGAACCAAGGTGGAGTAAATGTTCTCGCAGACAAAAACAAAGGTGGCGTAAATGTACTTGCAAATGGAAATAAAGGTGGTGTTAATGTGCTCGCAGACAAAAACAAAAATGGTGTAAATGTGCTTTCCGACAAGAACATGGGTGGTGTAAATGTACTCACAAAGAAAAACGGAAGTGGTTCAGATGCTGTCGCATACAAGAAAGATAGTGGTGCAAATGTGCCCGCGGATAATAACTACGGTGGTGAATATGAACATCATTACTAATGTGTAAACAAGTGCATTTTCCTCTCCTAATCTTACGTGGAGCTAAAAATTAAAAATGATAAGGGTAAAGGAAAAGTAAGAAAAAGACTGAAGGTTTCAAGTTTTCAAGAGGATTGCGATTCTTATTATATTTCTTTTAAGTTTTTATGTTAGATGACGATCAAGGTTGTGCCTTGAAGGGTTCTGAAAGTATTTGTTTTTACGGTTGTAATTTTATTTTGTGAAAATGGTTGTTATTTGTTATGAAGTTTCATGGAAAAAAAAACAGTTGCGGTAATCTTATTGTATGGGTATCTATCGTCTTCTGGGACGATGGAAATAGACGTGTGAGTTAATTGGTGTCTTTCAATTTTTATTCATTTAATGAGTTTCAATGGGTTTTTACCCTTTACTAAAAACTGAGAGATTCAAAAGATAAATAATGTTTTAAAATACAATTAGGATATTTAGAATCTGAAAAAGTTTTTTTGAGAGGGTTATTTTATTTTTTTTATGATAAAAAGGAACTTAATTCTTTCAAATTATAATCATTTATACACCCAACGTAGGTAAGGATAATGTAGGCATAATATTTCGGTAATTCTGTGTAGGAGTTAGATAAGTGATGAGATTTCGTATGCTCATACCAACCCACTTATCACTGATCATTATTTTGATACAGGTCACTAAAAGAGTTTGTATCAAGATGCTATCATATATATACTAGTAAAATGAAGGATATGGCTTTAAAGTTAATAAAGGTTCGGTTGGTAGTTCAAAAGGAGGAGGTACCTAGTACACCACCAACGTTTTCGTTCGTAAAAATATATGGACAATTCCTTGTACAATCAATAAGTATAAATCAAAAATAAAAGATCGTTATACTTGATTGTATAAAAGGTCAACCTATTGTATACAAAATTAATTTCAACAAGAACAAATCTTGTAATTTATTTTCAAGATACGAATTCTCAAGAACAAGTCTTGTAGGTTCTATACGTCGAGTTAAAAACTATTTACATTAATTTTTATACTAATTGTGATATTTCATTTATATAGAAATGATCTAATGCGGAAAACAAATAACATACTACACCAAAATGCCCAATTTACCACGTTTATTTTCGTTGCTATGAATTTAAGCAACGCTTATGTATGTTGCTTACACGGCGTGACAAATTATACGCAACGTATTATACGTTGCTTTATACGTTGCTTTTAATAATTTAAGCAACGTATGTAGACGTTGCTTTAATTAATTTAAGCAACGTTTTCCTATCAATCGTTGCCCAAGTTCTTTGCCACGTGTCAGTAGGTCCCACCACAAATGGTGACACCTGGTCAGCATTTTGCAACATTTATATGGGTTGCTTATCATTTGACTCTCAGCAACGCTTCAGTTACCAACATTTATATACGTTGCAAACTTTTAATCATGTTTAAAAAAAAAACTAGATTTATGCTGATCCGGTTTTCAAGATTTCTACACCTACATAATTAGCAGACCCAGATTCACATAACAAGGATTGATTTGTCATTACCACCCACCCATAACACTGGTTTCCAACTAATTATGCAAATCGTAAGAGAGACCCCTAAATTTTAGTTACACAAATTCTTGTCAAGAACCCTAGTTTCTAACCAACTAGTTATGCAAATCGTAAGAGAGACCCCTAAATTTTAGTTGCACAAATTCTTGTCAAAAACCCTAGTTTCTAAATTTGAGAAGGATCAAACATCAATACATATTAAAACTAACCTTCATCAAGAATCAACTCTATAATGACCAATCCTTCCAACTCAAAGACTATCAACGGTACTTGATCCACTACAAAAATCAACAAACACAAAATGTAAGCATTAAATCGAACATACGGATACCACATACGATAGCCGAGATAGAAGTAAAATTGCAAATGTTACCAAGAATGTCTCCATATTCTACCTTCCAAAGTGGTCCAAAGCTAAATGTATTTTACCTTACAAGCAACCCTAAGAACAAAAGCAAAGCCTTGGTGTGTTTTAACTTGGAAATGGTTTGTGACGGAGAATTCAAAGATCGATCAAATTAAGGCCGAAGCAAATTGCGGACATATATATGACTTACCCAAGTCACCAATAAATAGACATCTACAAGATCTGCCCATTTGATCTTTATCTTGGATTGAAAAAAGAGGACTGTCCGAAATACTTAACCTAAAAAGTAACACAACCAAGACAATGATCAAACTGTGCATCAAGATGGCACCCAATCAGCGAAACTAAACACCTAACATTAATCTTAGCCAAACAAACCAATTCTTAGTTGTTTCCATTTGAACAAATAAATTACCAGGCTGACAATGTTTGTATCATGCTTCCGAGTTGCCCGGGCCTCAGGTCCCTACCTGCAACAAACTGCACCTGTATTTCATACGTGGAGGTATTAAAGTAACGAATTCGATAGCAAAATTTGCAACGCAGTCTTCAAGCACTTGATAAAGAGAAAAGCCACTTTGAAATGACGAGAATGTATTTCAGACCTCAAAATATCTTCGCAGCTGATCCAGCTTCCCACACGCTATGCCCTACAAGAAGACAAAGGTAAGAGTTTGATTACTTAAAATGATTTTTTTAAAGAATGTTGCCTCTATTAGTGACAATGGTAGTGGTTCTGGTTATGTTGGTGGAGTTGAAGTTCGTGATCTTTGCAGGGAGCTGGTGGTGGTAGTAACGGAGATGGGTATGGTAACGGTTCGAGGTTTGATCTGGATCTGTTAACTATTCCTGACAAATGACGAGCACCAGCAGTTTTTCAAATAACAAATAGTAGATATTGCAGGAGAAGGATATTATTTACCTGAACGAAAGGATAGTCCTAAGATCAAGATGGAATTTGTTACAAAGGGGAGATGCGGCAATTTACTTCCTGCAAGAAGAGATTCTAGTACGTAAGAAAGAGATCTTCAGCAGTGACTTCGTAATAACGTTGATCAACAACAGTAGAGGAGCAGATAGGACCTGTAATCATCCTACACAAAAATGTTGTGCATCATCCAACATCAGCCCATTAGCAAGGCTAAGTCCCCGTTGCGTCACTCAAAAAAAATAAAAATAAAGAAAATAAAATAAAAACAGATCTCCAATTTAGAATCAAGCCAGTATGAAACAAGAACCAATGGTAGACATGAAATAACAATTCGTATATGAGCAACACAATAAATTATGCACAAACCAAGTCTAAAGCATACTATGAAATCAAAGTGACTTTTAGCCACTTCAACCAAACCACTAAATACATTAATATTTCTTTTTAAAGTCGAACTAAAAATCTTAGCCAGCTCAAGTTAAATGAATGATGACTAAATAAATAAATAAAAACCTGGTACCTTTACCAGAAACCTAGTTTCTTTGAAATGAGCTAGTGAGGGAAAATTTGAAATACTCTCAAAAGCTAAAGAGAAATCAACAGATTCACACTGGGAAAATGAGGAGTTTAATTTTACACAAAGAGTATATCAGGCAAATAAAGGGACACTAAGCTAAACATCGTTTATAAGAAACAAGAACAAACATACATGCCCAGATTCACAAGCTATGCTGTGTACAAGTACATTTATAAATAGGAATTTCATAAGAAGAAAATGGAAAACAACGAGTATACATGGCCATTAAGTACACTATAGTTCAGAAGTTACGTTTGACGATGACATAACTCACGTGAATCTAACAAGTGCCATTTAATTAAGTTCTTAAGAGAAAGTATTATACAAAACGTGAACTGCTACTACGTTATTTATATATATATATAAGCGAAATGCGTCAAAATGCATTTTAGTAATCACCAATATAAAACTATCCAGCAAACAGGATTATCGCAGATTTTCTACATAGTGCAACACTTCAAAATGTCATTACTTCCCAAGTAACAGTTAAACACACAAAAATTTACAAATGAAAGTCTATACAGATAGAAGTGTGTATGTCCAGACCCAAGTTCAGAAAACAGCTATCATACATCAAAATAAAATCCTAGCATTTCCATTTTATGTACACACCAAAATATGACAAAAACATGGGTCAAAGCCGATATAAGAACTACCCCAGATCCATCCCCGTGATATACGATATCATAGGCTTAACAAAATACTAACTTTCATAGCGCTAAAATGCTTCCGTAAGCTCTGCCCGGCTTACTGCTGCAACTGCTCTTTGTACTCTGAGGGGGAAAAACAAAACAAACGGGTGAGCCAATGCCCAGTAGGAGTTAATGGCGAAAGAATGGTACTCTCGGAAACATAATTAAATACACGGGCAATAACAGGAACATTTGTAGAGAAATGCAAGCCTCACATAATCAAAGTGACAAACACAGTTAACAGTTGAAAACCACAAGAAACAACTTTACTAATTCCTTCATGGCCTGTTTCCAAACTCTTCAAATTTATTTGGCCAATTGCGAAAACTCTTCTAGTTCAATGGCCAGTTTCCAACTGCTCTAGTTTTAACGGCCAGTTGCCAAACTAATAATTTGTATGGCCAATTGCCAAACACTTTTATTCTCAACGGCCAGTTGTCAATCTGTGTGGCCAATTGCCAAACTGTACTAATTTTCATGGCCAATTGCCAATCTCTAATAATTTCCATATGGCCGGTTGCCAAGGAAAACATCCACAATGATAAATCAAACAAGTACTAAGTTGAAGGAAAATATCCCCAAAGATCACCAAAATCCAGTGTGCATTTCACAATAAAGGCAATCATTTAAGTGGTTGTAGACAAGTGAATATTGTCATGAAATTCGATGAAGCATTTCATTTAGTAAGAAACAGATGATTACTAAAATAGTAAAATCATTGACAAACCCTTTAAGAAGATGATTTCACTTTTATGGATGTACACATTTCATAATGGGTTACCAAAGTGAATGGAAGAAATTCAAACGTTCTCGCAAAGGTAATAAAAATTGAAGGGTCAAACCAATGGGACAACAGTTAGCATGACTAGTGCGACTTCAAAGTTGGCAGTCCATTCTTTCTGTTTAATAAAGTTTGTATCAAAATCCATCCAGCAATTGCATTTAAACTATATTACAAATCTGGGGAAAATATTCCGTGAACTAACATGGCAAGCACCTTTACGTTAATATAAGTAAATCAAGGAATTTTTGAAATACCCATTCATTCCTTTTTGCAAAATCATGCGCTAAAAAGTTCAAGATAGCAAGCAAGTACACAAAGCTACAGTATAAGAGAGTTAAGACTACATTTCCATTATAAAGCGAAATATTTGAAAGAACTCTCCAAGCCGAATATAGTAAAGTAGATTAAGATTTGTATTACCAAAATTTAATAGAATGTAAGGAAGTTAAGACCATAGTTACTGTTTAAGGAATGAGATTTTTGTTAAACTTTCAGCTAGTTCCAAATGCAAAATCTCATTTTGTCATTTTAACGAACAGTTGACTGGCTAGTTTAGAAATTCAGTATGAAGCTTAGTTATCGATGGAAATCGAAAATTGAATGTTTATGTGGACTTTAAAATGTTATTAAACAATCCACGACATTCAAATGCATCAATTATTCACATGCAAGGATTAAACACCAAAAAGCATGTGGTTTAAACCAAAATTTAATTGTGCAGAAATCATCAAAACTCTAACGGAAAATGATTTGAGAGAGGTTTATGAAATGAAGTTGGAAGTTATCTCAAATACCCATTTTCTAATTCACATGAATTAGTTAGAAATATGGCAGTATGTGTAAATTAAGAGAAACAGAAAACTTTAGCTTATAGAAATCACATTTCTATCATAACAGAACAAACTTAGTCAGGACTTACATACATATCTATCATAATAAAAAAAAACTTCATGGCATGGTATTACTAAGTTGAGAGCATACATATCTATCATAATATAACAAACTTCATGGCATAGTATCACTAGCCTCCCTAAGCCAACTAGTATTCTGGAAAATGCAACTCAAATGGAAACACAAGCAACAAACACAATCATAACAGAGGTTCAACAAGCTGGAATCACAAGGGGGAAGAATAAGGTAATTCTTTCTCAAAACCCTTTTCAGGATTATAAACTTTCAACTAAAATTGGTTTCCTTTTTTCACATACTTGGGGAAAAAAAGATAAGACTCGGTAAACACAAAACCTACACTAACTGTTGTTATACACAAAGCAATACAACAAAAATCATATTATCAACCCCTACAAATAAACCCAACATTAAGCATCTAACCCCTCAAAGATTAAGCCATGCAAAAGAAGGAAAAAAAAAACAGTTGACAACAAGATCATAAAATAGATGAATAACATTCAGAAATTATCAAACAACGTTTTAATCAAGAGTGAAACCATCATCTTACTGACCAAACACAGGGGTTTAATCAACAAAAATAAATAAATAAATAAATAAAAAAACAGAAATTAGGGTTTATACCTTCTTCTGAAATTAGAGTCAATAGTTGATGGATCGAAATTTTTGATTTAGGGGTTTTGATTAGGATACATATCTTAAGAATATATGGGTATTGATTTGAAGTTTTAATGCCGAATACTAGGTTTCTTTCCCGGTCGAAAATGGGGTTTTTTACTCTTTTCAGCTACTCAGAATCTTCAATCAAACTTGGGATTTCTGTTCATCTGAAATAATCAGGTGTTCCTTCGAGAGAGAGCTGATGAGAGTTGGGAGAAGAAGAAGAAGTAAAAGAGAGAGTGAGAGAGTCTGGTGCTTGAGAGAAAAAAAGAAAGCTTCGAGGGATAAAGCCGAGTAGAGAGAGAGTGAGAGTGAGTTTTAGTTTTAATAATAGGGGGAGAAAATGGGGGTAAATAAATTGGGTTAAATTAACAGAATCTTAACCAGGTGATTAGGACTGTTTAATGATGAAATGATTAGAATTAGTAAAAATTAAGAACTAAATAAAATCATTAAAAAATTAATGTAAATGAGTAGTAAGTATATTTTTGGGGGAAAGAAAATTTAGGAGGGAAAATATAGGGGGAAAGTAAAAATTGAGAGGGAAAATATAGATTGTTTGATAATATTAGATAGGGAAAATAAAATTTGGGAGGGAAACCCTTTTTATATTAAAATATAAAAATGTTAAAAGATATATAAATAAACTGCCACGGTAAGCAACGTATGTCAACGTTGTAAATACGTTGCTTAATTATTTTTGGAAATTATGTAATTATAGCAACGTGTTTTCGGGTTTGCAACGGATATAGATGTTGCCAGATAAGCAACATTTATATACGTTGCAAACCCAAAAATACTAGCGTTGCAAATATGCTGAAATGGTGTAGTATATAAGACACCATAAAAAAAAATAACGGGAAAATTGCAATCTTGTAGAAAAACCTAGGACCTAGTTCAACTTGAATATCGCATTGTATTAAACCGCTATAAATACTAGCTTACTATCATGTTTAGGACTGGCATGTAGTTGTAACCGAATCAACCCTCAGAGAAATTTAGCTTCAGTTATGCTCCTTATGTCTCTTGGATCCCACAATTCTGCGCACTTGATTCCCCTAGATGACGTCCCTAATAGGCCTAGGAGTTTCTTCAACCTCAGTAAAGAATTTTATGATTATTCTACCTTTAACAGATAGCTTATTGATTTCCTTCAGGAAGATATTCAATCAACGTAATCGAAATGTGTTTGCTTATTTCTCGGTTGTCAGCCGAGCAAAAATAATATTACACTTTCTTACTACTCAAAATATATAATGAAGCAAGGGCAAGAAAGGATCGTTCCCACATAGAGGACTTAGGTTGTCAATATGTTTTGGTTTCCTAAAGGTAACAAGGGGGATTTTCTGATTTTTATAAACTAAAAGTAAAATAAGGCAAATAATGAAAAGTAAACAAATCAAATCAAGTAGAAAAGATATTGGTTAAGGATTCATCTTCATTCAAAAACATGATTTTGTCATAATAATTAGAATTGATATTTAATCTCTCATTATCAAAAGCCCTAGGATACCTTGATCGCAAGAATATCCCGCTAATTTCCTCTTGTCATCAACAAACGCATTAAAAGATGCGAGTATGAATTCTATCTAAGAGAACAACCTAACGTGTAAAAGCATCAATCAAGTTTAATTCCCTAGATGCATTAAGTTCTATGAAATCGGGCCAATCAAATCAATCGAACGTGTAAAAGCACTAATCCGATTTAACAAAGGTTATGGTTCACATATGATCATAAGAATATATCAGTACAAACTATAATCATATTTATGCTACTTGCAATCAGGAATTATCACTTTTGCGTATAATAATCCTAATCTAGCAATAGATATGCATGTGAGTTCTACCAATTTGCAACTTGACAAAACAAACATTCAATCATACATGGCGATATTTCTAGTGAATCATAATCGATAATATTGAGACAAAACTAATGCATCAAACAAGAAACATGTATCGTGAAATCAAATTAATCCATAACCAAAAGAAAACTAGGTACTCATATTCATGGAGTTCATAACAAGAATAAAGAGAAAACATATCATGTTGTAAACCCTAGAACAAAAGGTAGAAGAAGAGATAATAATTTTCCATGGTTTTGGTGCTTTGAGTTGTTTTTATAACTCTTTGTTGTGAAAAGATCCAACTTCCGACTTCTAGGCCTTGGCAGTGTAGCCCACAACCTTGGCAGATCCGGTCCAAGCCCACTTACTTAATATACTTGATATGCTTTTCAGTTTTGTGAAACCGACAAGCCAATTCGTCTATCTAGTAACTCCAGGACCACAGCTAAGTTTTGGCAAAGATGCCACAGACCAACTCATCTTGCCACCGCATGTACCAATAATCCTTGTAACCATCTTCCCATTAGTCTCAGTTGCTTCCACTGCTGCATTCTCCAGCTCAATAAAACTCCAATAATCATCAGCTCTATAACAATGCAAAAGAACTCCATTTCAGCTTCAGCGTTGTCACCATCTTTTCCACCACATCGCCTAACAACTGCAGCAGATTGTATCAATCACCAACTTCTTTGCCTCATTCTCGACCAAAGACAACCACCTAATTCACCTTGTTCTTATCTCGTATCGTAATTGCGTTCAACTCCTCCACTACATCAAGCTAGTACCCTGCAATTCCAACTCCAGCTCAATCATTGCTTCTGCAAGACTCATGTACTACTGTGGTGCATAACTTACAAAACTCACTGTCTGCAACTCAGCTCAAACCATCAACCTTACTGCCACTTTTTACAGATCCCTGTAACTTCATTGCTTGCATCTGCAACATCAACACTTCTATAGCATATCCTAGCTCACATGTCTAACTGCAACTTCTTCTTATTCTTTCCATTCGCTGTATCTTCCAATTTCAGCTGCACTCCTCAATTCTGCAGTTTTATTCTCTCCTTGTTCTTCATATCCATCTCAGTTTCTAACATGCAGATTCAATGGCCTGCAATTTATACAATTCTGTCTCAAGCCTTGCATTAAACTGCCATCACCATAGTCTCAGTAACACACCAGAATCAATCTCCAACTCACGCCCATTGCACCTGCAATCCATTGTCTTCCCTTGTCAAAATTAATTAATCTCATTCATCCATCAATTCTCCGACCCATTTATCAACACACCAGACCTGAGCTACTTACCAATTAATATTGCCACTTCCCTGACTACCACCAGTTAGCTTCATCGCTTGCTTCTATCTCAGGACAACCAACAACATCCAACTGAGCTTGAACTCTAAGCACCAAACAATGCGAACCCATTTCTACGGCACTTCCCATTTAGCTTACGGTTGATGCAAGCAAGCTCAAGGGTGTTTGAATACGATGTTGTATTAACACTTGGTTTCGTCGACCGAACTTGTGTTGTTCCCGTTGTCTTGTCTTGTTTTTGAAAATAGGGCGGAGAACCTATTTATACAAGTCATTGAGCCTTATTCACGTTTCTCGTGGGAAGTGGAGGAAGTGGAGTGATGGAATAGTGGAGTTGTGTGTCGGTTGCCACACCGACCCGCCTTGCCCACTTCTCCGGTTCATCTCTAACCGTCCATGACTTCCCGACACGTTCTTGTGATGGCGCGTTGCCGCACGCTGCACGCCGTAAACCGCTGCACCAATACCCTCAAAGTATGTATCCCCAGTTTGTGACATGATTGATAAACCTGGAATGTGGATCGTGGATCCACGGAAGATAGCATGTAATCTTGAATTGAATAATTGCGTTATTCGTAAAGTCGATACTTGTGGAGTATCGTGTGTATTTTATGCGGAGTCTTCGCATTACGGTGTGGTAAAGTGATGGGTAATGACTCCTCACTAACCAAATAACTCCGACTGTGGTTGTATAACCAAGTCTGGTGAAGTCTGACGGATGAGATGATGTTTGAGACACTCATCGGCTGAATCGTTGATGAAATTAGGGTTTTTAAAGAGGTGCGCAAGCATCACTCTTGACTTGGTCGAAACCAAGCATGGGAGGGATTTTGTAGAGGACCGACCATACATGCGTGTTGGACGCATGATGGTGTACACGTCCATGTCTCACCCGTCTCATAAAGATGCAATCTAGGCCACTCAATTTGACCGTCAAAGAGGAGCGGTTGAGATCGGTTTGTTTGTAAAATCCCTTCCGCAAAGGAGTTGGAAACCGCATGACATCCCAAGTTTGGGCGTGCGTTCCAAGACGACCCATCTTGGTCGGTCTTGGTCGATCATACTACCGTGTAGGTGGTAGGTTGGTGTTCACACCTATACCGATTATCCCATGAAAATGTGATCTAAGCCACTCAAATCATCCGGTGAAGTTGGAGCGGTCGAGATCGATTTAGGATTTGGGAGTGTAACCGCACGAGTTTGGGCGTGCGTTTTGGGTTGGCCGGGCATGGTATGCCTTGGCCGACCGCAAGAGGAGGTAGATGGGCCCACGGTGGTCATGCTGGTATGACCGGCCTTGGTTAATCCAATCAGGACCCTCCATTCGCATGGGAGAAGATGGACGCCAGCGTGATGGCTTGAACCCTAATTTTGGCTTTCAAAGCCGCGCGACCATGCTCTTTTGGGCGGACGGTTTTGTTGTAACCAACCACGGTTGGCTTTGACCGATCGCCAAGTGTGTAGGCGGTCACATGGTGATTGTGTCGACATGCTCAAGGCCCTTTGAGTCTACATCTACACCCTCCATCTATACCTGCGAAGATGGATGGTTGAGACCGATTTTGCGGCACATGTAATATGCCGCAAAACCCTAATTTAGGTTTTCCGTCCATAATGCTTGGTATGGACGGTTTCTTGGCAAGCAAAGGCCAATGGTCGACCATGCGGGTCGGCCGTGTGTATTCCATACCCGCTTGGGGGTGATGGAATTGATCCGTGGTCATCCAATCATGCTTGTGGAGTTGGATGACTCGCGATCGATCATATTTGGCAAGCTAAGGCCGTGTGTATTCCATACCGCTTGGGGGTGATGGAATTGATCCGTGGTCATCCAATCATGCTTGTGGAGTTTGGATGACCGCGATCGATCATATTTGGCAAGCTAAGGCCGTGTGTATTCCATACCTGCTTGGGGGTGATGGAATTGATCCGTGGTCATCCAATCATGCTTGTGGAGTTGGATGATCATGATCAGATCATATCCGAGACGATACGATCAAGTCCGATGCTCAACGAGCTAGTATAACACACCGAGAGGGGCTCAATCGGGCTAGTATAACACACCGAGAATCGGCATGCACGGGTATTTCGTACATGGATTCATTATAGTGCTTGGGAGGTTCGTGTTACTCGTAAGAGTAACACCTACCGTCATGCCACACCGATAATGGGTACAGAAATACAAGGCTGATATGAAATTCACAGAAGGATTGTTGCCGCATGCTCCAACCTCGAGAATTTCATGTATTCACTGCAATGGGATTGTTGCTACATGCTCCATTCTTGGTGAATTAAGTGAGGAGTATCCGTCACTTATAAACGGCTTTATCTTTTACAAAATGCCAAGAGCATGATTTTTAAGTTTTACAAATTTAACCTTAAACGAAAATCCACCATCAACACCATTTACATCTCGCCTCCTCACCTCCATCACTATGGTACATCTCCATCCCATTGCAGCATCAACAACTCTTACAACTTCTTCAACCGCAATCACTAATTCCTTATTTTGCTCACACATCCATTCAAATCGCCTCCATTGCTTATGGCTCCTGTTAACTCCTTGCAACCGCATACACCACCGTAGCAAAGAAACCCACTTCCTTTCGTAATAACATCCAATACCAAATCAGCTCTAACACCTTGCGATTTGCACATTCTCCATTTCTAGCCACAACAACAACCATTTCAAACCATCTTTGCCATTAATCATCCACCACCGCGTAGTATCAACCAACAACTACACACAAATCTCACTGTAATTCTTCCAACTTGCCGATATGAAGGTTCAAGTTGAAAAACTTGAAAAACAAGAAGTGGTTGCAGACAAGTCTCTCGAGACATGCTACAAGAGTTTGAACACTGAAGAAACTTCAGTGAACAATAAGAGCACCACTAGAGATTAAGATTATATGTTGTAATTCTTAATCCAAAAAAAAAAAAGGCATCAGTTTTTGATTTATTTCAATTATTGTATAAGGTCTATTTTGAATAAAACTATCTATAATTTATGAATAACATTATTAGTTTATAATTTTTCTTGTGATAGTTTTTCGATTACATAGCCTGTGCTTGAATGATTTATTTTATTGCTATGTGTTTATGGGATGTTTGGTTTCGTTTTTTATAATCCTAATATTCGATCTCATATGATGAGAACCCTTATGGTTTTGTGTGGCTTTTTGATTTTAGCGGGATTAAGTACTAGCCCATATTGGTAGGCTTTATCAAAGGATCATAAGGTGTTCCGATTGAGACTCATATGTAAAAAGTCACATTTTGTTGAATCAATTTGTGTTTACATGAGTTGTGTTTAGCATAAACATATGTGTTATTGGCACATAATAGTTAAAACCGATTCGACCTTTCTCTCCGTAAAGGTTGATGTTGTTTTTTTTCTTTTGTTCTTGCGAGGGGATGATAACATAATGGGGGAGAGTTCTAACTTGAACTTGCGCTTAATGATATATCTTTCTGGGGAGAAGAGGATGCAGAATCTGAGATAACGAATTTGTTAATCAATTGTTTTCCTGTTAAAGAGTTCTAACTTGAACTTGCCTGTTTATATTTCATATATTTTTCTTTTGCTTAACAAAATTTCGGTATAATTGATGTTTATTCCATTATTTATGTATGTATGTATGTATGTGTGTGTATGATTCAATTGTTTCCGGTCAAGAAAAACTATTGTTTAATATCTTCTTTATTGTTGGGTATCATATATTGTTTTTGGCTTAACAAAAATTTGGTGCAATTGCGGTGCTATAATGTCTATGTTTGTTTCAATTGCTTCTGGTTAAGAGAAATAATTGTGCAAGTCAATTTTCTTTTGGTTTGTATGTATTTTTTATGGCTTAACAAAATACGGGATCATTTGTTTAGTCCAATTCGATTCCGGATAAAAGAAATTAAGTTAATTCTGATCTTAGTTAGACTTATCAAAGTGAAAGGATTCTGTTATTCAAGTCTAATCGAATGCCTTGACAAGAAATACTAGTTAACTAACCTAGTACTTGTCTTGTCAAAAGTGAAAGGTCTAAGTTATTGTCTGAATAATTAGAGCCTGATGAGAAAAATAAAGTTAATTTTGATCTTTATTTTGGTCTTATCGAAATAAGCGATTGTATTTGTGCAATCGGTTTAGCAATAGAACTAAGTTTCTTAGTCAATTTGTTAAAATATTAGGGAAAATTGCTTCGGGCAATTGTTTCCTAGATAACGTATTAAAACCAAATTACTTGTAGTTTCGTTTTTTTTATATTGGATATCTAAAATGGTATGTGGGACCTTCGTGCTTAACTCTTATAGGTTGTACAAGTCTTTTAGATTTGTAAGAGCCTTCTCATTTTTTGACCTTTATTTGCTCGAACCTTTGTCGTTTTGTGACAAAAAGGGGAGAAATATATTGAGTAAACAAGTGATTTGTAATCACTAAGGAAAGGACAATTGTGCTTAAACGTTATATCTAATGAAAGAGTAAAGCATAGACTAAGGGGGAGTAACATATCATAGTTTGATACTTGTAGTTATCTTGACTACAAAATGGGAATAACAAAGATGTATAGATTGAAAATCTACCTATCTTACCTTTAGGGGAGTATTAGCTTTGTTATTAAAATGTCAACATCGACATTTATAAATTGAACGTGATATCAAAGTTATTGTGTTGTTGAAACTTGGAATCAGCGTATGTGTAATGAATTCTTGTAATTTGTTTATCCATATGTATTAAGAGTTTTGTCAAAATTGGACAAAGGGGGAGATTGTTAGAGCATAGCTTGGTTGAACCCACCAAGCTTTGGTATGTCAAGTTTGGTTGTCATATTTTAGTGAATCAAAACTCATTTAAAGAGTTGCTTAATTATGTACTAGAGACAACTTCGTATAGGTTAGACTAGAAAGTCTAGGATTATGAGACATACAAGTATTACCCGAAGACTTGAAGAATGAAGAAGTAAGAAGCTACAACGACAACATCATCCTTCCTCTTGAGGTTAATAATATTTTGACTTAAACTGTTTCATTCTAACGTATCTTTAAAGTCGTTTATATTGAAAACATAATCATGAAGTAATGAATGATTATACTCTAATAGTAGGACGTGATCACATGATCATAGTGTTAAGGAATAGAATACAAAGTATAACGCTTATCTTTTGAACTTCGTATATAAAACATCGACATAATCGTATGAATGCTATTGTGATTATGTGTATGGGTAAAGGTGAAATTTCATCCTAGGAAACAATGTTTACATTTGTTTAAAGGAAGTACATTCATGAACTTGGTTTATGAATCGAAGAGAAATCGCTAGGCTTATTGGTATTGTTATTCATTGTATATCCTTGTATTACTAATATGTGTGAGTTAGTTGAACCGATCATAACTGTTATGTATCTTGGTAAACTAGTGTGATGCCTAACTTATGTATTGGTATGACTTTTATTAGTGTAACCGATCCTAAGTAATCACCGAGATGGTATGATCGATATTTGTAATTGGTGTGACCGATCCTAGTAATTGGTGTGACCGATCACAAAAGTATTGTGTAATCGATCCTTGTAATTGGCGTAACCGGTCCTAGTAATTGGTGTAACCGATCCTAGTGATTTGTGTAACCGATCACAAGTAATACCATGAGAATATGGGTAACCGGTCCTCGTAATTGAGGTCACCAATCTTGGTAACCGTCCGGTAACCATATTAAGGTAGAATCGATCCTTGTGTTTCGTGAAACCGTAAAACCCATGATTAGTGAATTGATATTTGATCAATCACATAGTTGTCTTGGAATACGGATGAACTAGTTCTAAACTTGTTTGGAAGTGTGGTATGTCGGTTCCAAGATTGTAAAATGAAAGAGGATTTACATAAGAAAAGATGTCGACATACTTTGAACATGCTCGGTAATTCTTATCTTTTATTGTTCAAAGATATTCCTTAATAACTCAAGGATATCTCGGACCGAAAATAAATTAAGAATCTTTTAATTAAGGTGATTAATTTTATGCATATCTCTGGAGAATAAAATTGGTAATGTGCATTTACTAATTGGAGATTTTCTAGTGAGATTTCGGTTACTTTGGACAAAGCATTTCCAGGAATTATGAAAACTGTTTTCGGAAATATATTGCATATCATGAGAATATTCGGTTTTGGAAATTCCTTGGTGTCCAAACTTCCCTGGTCTATAAATACCTAAGTTTGCATTTCGAGCAAACTATCATAAGAGCCAGCAAAACTACTATTTTGTGTTCTTACTAGTGGAGTCGTCTATCCATAGAGGAAAGTACCCTAATTAGGCGAAATCTCTTATGACCACTCGTTTAAAGACTTCTTTGGGATCTAGAAGCTCTACAAGTAGTGTTGGTGGGAAATTAGATAATTGCAGTTTATTTTAGTTTTCGATTGACTAACAGTTGTTGAACTTTGATTGCACCTAGTTTGTTTATTCTTGAGAATCTTCTCTACTGATATAAGATTCACTCAAACTAGATCGAAGTTTGACAGGATCTTTAGAACTTGTTTTGTAGATCTAAAGACGTCTTGTGATAATCCATTGTTACTGAGACTCCGTTCATGCGTGATTGATCACAAGAGATTTAAGTTGTGTTGTGCATGTGTTTATTGAAGATCTAAGAAGATTTGAAGACAAAAAGTTTTCTCATTTGGGTTCTATATCTTTAGTGTGCACAAAACTTGATCGGATGGCATACAACTAATATCGGATTTATTCGATTTGATTAGTTATTAATGATATGATGAGCAATAATAGATCTCTTGAGTTATATTTGATTGTTACAAATCCGGATCTTATTACTTCCGGTAATTGAATATTGGATTGATCTAACCAGACAAAGGAGTTTATTGATTAAACGAAAGAGCCTTTGCATATGAAGTGAGATATCTTCATTGGAAAGAATCAATAGAGTTGTTACCAAATGATTTGTTGTTCCTTTACCTGCTTGGAATACGATCTAAAGGAATTATTCAGTCAGGTGCACTTATTGAATGTCGGAAGTGTAGGGATACTTTGAAGAAAACTAGTGAACTATAGGTTTTAGTTGCTTGGTCTCAACTATACTCGAAGTTATTGTTGATTTTATATAGCGGCTTAATTATGAGAGTATTCAATTGGACTAGGTCCAAGGGTATTTCGCATTTGCGGTTTCCTCGTTAACAAAATCTTGTGTGTGTCTTTTTACTTTTTTATTTCCGCAATTATAATTGTTTTATTATAATTAGAAGTAAAATACACAAACATTAATTAAGAATATACTTGATAGTGATCTATAGAGTTCGGTTAAGTCCGAACCTATTATCAAGTATCATACTTCGTTGTTGTATTGTCTCGATCTTATATCCATAGTCAAT
>JAJJWW010010009.1:0-74885 GCA_023531295.1 Papaver armeniacum
GCCCTCCGGAACTACGAACCCTTGATGTGTGCGCGGTAACATGTAGGGCTCGGTTGTGACCTTCCTCTTTGCCATCATGTCATCTTTCGTGAATGTAACATTATTTATAGATGTTTCCGATGCGATTGAGACTCTGCGGACGAGAAGGAGCAAGGTGTGCGTCCGAGCTATTTTATTGACTGCGACAAACGTCTCTGCCGTTGATCCTTTGAGAGGTGCAAGAGTTCACACAAGTCTTCCACTAGAACCCGGCTTCGATCTACTGGCCTCTGGTTCGTAGTAAAGTTGTTGATACGAGGGGAACTAGTCCCGGTGTAAAGGTCTACGGCACGCTCATTTAGACGTCATCTTGATGAGGAGGTCAAGTATCCGTTTACCGCTTCTTTGATCGGCTCCATGTTCCTCGCCCGAGTCTCAAGTATCCGAGCCAACTCGCTCATAGTTGGGATTCCTCTGTTGCGCCAGTGAGGATACGCCGTTGGGAAGAGGGGTATCCTCGTTTTGTTTATGGGTGAAAACTACTCTGTGAAAATTTGGTAATTTGGGGTGTGGATGAGGAATGAATTTAAACCTTTAAACAAATGCCTTTGCTTGCGGTGAGTGCTTGTAGATTCGAGAGATCAATCTGTGCAAGTCGGCCTAAACCAAGAAATGGCCGTTCCGGACTTGTTTCGGTCACAAAGTGAAGGAGATGGGGTTGATCTTAGGGAGGGAAGCGAAGAAGGTGTTGAGATTGTGAAGGTGTTGGCTTGCTTATGACATGTGAAAGATGAGCAAGCTTGCGGTTGATGCAAGTAGGCTCACAGGTGTTTGAATACGATTTGTATTAACACTTGGTTTTTCTGTCTCGTCTGAACTTGTGTTGTTGTTTGAAATAGGGCGGAGAACCTATTTATACAAGTCATTGAGCCTCATTCACGTCTCTCGTGGGAAGTGGAGGTAGTGGAATGATGGAGTAGTGGAGTTGTGTGTCGGTGATACACGGCCCGGTCTTGCCCACTTCTCTGTTCATCTCTAACCGTCCATGACTTCCTAACACGTTCTTGTGATGGCGCGTTGCAGCTGCCCAGCGTTGTAAACCGCCGAGACCAATACCCCAGTATGTATCCCCCAGTTTGTGACATGATTGATATGGAATATGGATCGTGGATCCACGAAAGATAGCATGTAATCTTTGAATTGAATAAGCTGCGTTATTCGGGAAGTCGATACTTGTGAAGTATCGTGTGTATTTTATGCGAGTCTTTGCATTGTGGTGTGGTAAGGTGATGGGTAATGACGCCTTACTTGACCAATTGACTCGACCGGGGTTGTATAACCAAGGCTGGTGAAGTTGGACGGATGAGATGAGCTTTGAGACACTCATCTGCGGCCGTTAATGAATATTAGGGTTTTTGAAGAGGTGCGCAAGCATCACTCTCAGCTTAGTCGAAACCAAGCATGGGAAGGATTTTGGAAAGGACCGGCCATACATGCGTGTTGGCATGATGGTGTAGGCGCTGTATTCCGTTCCCTCATGAAAGCGCGATCTGGGCCACTCAATTTGGCCGGCAAGAGGAGTGGTTGAGATCGGTTTTTGCGCGAAATCTCTTACCGCAAAGGAATTGGCCGCCGCGTGATATTCCCACACGTTCCAAGACAACCGTCCTTGGTCGGTCTTGGTCGGTCACTCTAGCGTGTAGGTGGTAGGCTGGTGTTCACGCCCATGTCTCACTATCCCATGAAAACGTGATCTAAGCCACTCAATTCGTCGGTGAAGTTGAGTGGTCAAGATTAGTTTGCAATTGGGAAGTGTAACCACATAAGTTTGCGGGCGTTTTGGGTTAACCGGGCATGATATGCCTTGGCCGACCGCATGAGGAGGTAGATGGGCCCACGGTGGTCATCTTTGGTATGACCGGACTGCTTAATCTAATCTGTGACCCTCCATTCGTGCCGGAGGAGAAGATGGACGCGCGTGATGGCTTGAACCCTAATTTTGGCTTTCAAAGCCGTGCGACCATGCTCTTTTAGGCGGACCAATTTGTTGTAACCAATCATGGTTGGTTTTGACCGATTGGTCAAGTGTGTGGCGGTCACATGGTGATTGTGTCGACATGCTCGGGCCCTTTGAGTCTACATCTACACCCTCCATCTATACACCTGCGAAGATGGATGGTTGAGACCGTTTTGCGGCACATGTAATATACGCAAACCCTAATTTAGGGTTTTCCGTCCATAATGCTTGGTATGGACGATTTCTTGGCAAGCAAAGGCCAATGGTCGACCATGCGGGGTCGGTGTGTGTATTCCATACTGCTTGGGGTGATGGAATTGATGCAGGGTCATCAATCATGCTTGTGGAGTTGGATGGCTGCGATCGAATCATATCGGGCTTGTATATGGTCGGTCTTGGGATGCTCAATCGGGCTAGTATAACACAGAGAGGGCTCAATCGGGCTAGTATAACACACAGAGAGGGCTCGGGCTAGTATAACACAGAGAATCGGCACTGTCACGGGTATTTCGTACATGGTTTCATTATAGTGCTTGGAGGTTCGTGTTACTCTGTAAGAGTAACACTCGGTCGTCATGCCACAACGATAATGAGTCTTTGGAAATACAAGGCTGATATGAAATTCACGAGGAAGGGATTGTTGCCACATGCTCCAACCTGGAGGAATTTCATGTATTCACGAGAATGGGATTGTTGCTACATGCTCCATTCTTGGTGAATTAAGTGAGGAGTATCAACACTTTATAAATGGCTTTATCTTTTACAAGATGTCGGCGCATGAGTTTTTAGGTTATTTACAAATTTAACCTTAAACGAAAATCCACCATCAACATTAAGTCCCCTGCCTAGCACATAATGGTTACACTATTGTGTGGTAGGCATGAGATGGTGACATACGAAATGACCAAGCTAGAGTGAATACATATTTTAGGATAGTTTCACATTGTCGGGCGTTTCCACAGGCTGGTTGGTCTTGATTAAGGATGCGAAGGAAGCAGGACTTGATCCGGTGAGTCGCTTTGGTTCCTCTTGTACATGTATGAGCTCGGCCGCCCCTTCGGGTGTTTGAGCCGGGGATAGGATTCTTCTTCTAGGATTACAGGCGCGGGTGCTTGCACATTGCCGATTGAATCGTTGTGTCCAGATGCTCTTAGGTTCTTGATTAGGGCCCAAAAGAAATCGACTTGGTCGGCGTTGAATCCTCATATATCGGGCGCCATAATCGTTTTAGGGTTTCCTCGGCATTTATGCGGTGAAGAGATTTTTGATCCGTTTTTACGGTAGAGCTTCCTTGCAAAAACTCTATTTCCCCATCATGTCTAACAACAGTGGATCATCTTCTTCATACCATCCGGGATCTTAGTTAAACGTGCACGACTGCGTCGAGCTTCATGATCAATCCCCTGTTCGTATTCTTCGAGTCAAGAAGATCATACCGGTTTGTCTCTTCCCCCTTTTACGAAACATTGTTTGTTCTTCATAACAGATCGGGTGAATAATCCCTTCATTCTTCTTGAGAGATACCCTCTAGGAACATGTGTGACGGTTATTGATGATGATGACTTGACCATTCCTCTTCCTTCAAACTCAAACACGCCTACCCCTGTGAACCTCGAAGACGCTGACCTGGGTGTCTCATCTTATGAATATCCAAATGCAGGTCTTTCATTCGATGTTCGCATGAAATGCTTATCCTCCAGCTACCGGGATGTCGGTGGATTCTTGGTGCGGAAGGAGTTTGTGGGTTTGTACACCAAGTTGTGGAGGAAGTACGGTCATATCGCAACCGGGAATGTGGTCGACATTGTTCCTCTGCTTTGGTTACCGTGGTAAGCTGCCTTCTTCCATGATTGCGGAGATGGAGAGTATTTCTATTCGCAAGCGTTCTTTGAATCAAATCTCGAAAAGTGGGAGAATATGGTATCTACTGTGAATCCATGAAGTTCAACGTGGGCTGGTTGCGGCAACGTCTTGATGTCATCAAGGTTGATCGAGTTGGTATCCTCGCAAATGTTGTTCTCTTCTGAAAGCTATCTTGGAAGAGGAGAAAGCTCTGGCTGCGAGAATCGGAGAAGGTGGAAGCGGGCAATGCGGGACTTGAAGAAAAGAACGGAGAGATATCAAGCTAGGCTGCAGATGATGCTCTCAAGGAATTATAATCTTCTAGATGGCCTCTTCTAAGCTGTACTCCCTTATTGTTAATGACATTTATGTCAAGAGTTTTTGAACATCTTTGCGGAATAAATTGCATTGGTTTTTGATTGGTGAGACGAGGTTTTCATTGACACATCTCGAATATAATTGATGATTCAAACATGTAATGAAAATAAATGCTGTATTGTTGACACAACGAGATAATGGTCGGGCGTGATATGCCTTGAGCCACTTTCCATTGATAGTTTGCTTCCGGCTTGCCTCCGTCTACCTTAACGATCTTGTAGTAGCCGGTATTGTAAGCCTTGGTGATTGCGTAGGGACCTTCCCATTTTGGTGAGAATTTTGGTGCGAGACATGTCTTGTTGGATGTGTTTGGCTGTTTTCAAAACCCAATCTCCCACCTTGAAAACGCGTGGTTTCACAATTTTGTTGTATGCTCACGGAAATTCGATTCTGTACACTGAGCGCGTTCTTACGCTTTATTCCTTCTAAAATCCAGTGTCTAACTCTGCGATTCTAGAGTCGAGACTTGGCCTCGTTCGGTGGATCCGGTTCTGCTGCAATCTGGGCGATGGGATTCGATCTCTGCTGGGGAGAATTGCATCCGCTCCGTGAGGCAGTGAGTACGGCGAAACCCCAATGGAGCTTACGGGTGACGTACGGTATGCCCATAGTGCCATTGTGCCCAGTCATGCCATTCCCTGGGATTGTAGGTACCGTTCGTGATGATCCAGGATCAATGTCTTGTTGGTACTCTCGGCTTGCCCGTTCCCTTGAGGATAGTAGACGGTGGGAAGACACTGTTTAATCCGTACTCCTCAAGTAACTCCGTACACTGCTTGTTGGCGAAGGGAGTGCCATTATCTGTGATGATATGCTTGGGCACGCCGAAACGACAAATGATGTATTCTTTAATGAAAGCCGCAATTGTTGCTCTGTAGTTCCTCGTAGGGGAATGGCCTCTACCCATTTGGTGAAGTATTCCGTTGCGGTTATGATGTACTCGTCTTTGCTTCGATGACGGTGGATTGATCTTCCGATAATGTCCGGTCCCAATGGTAGAATGGCCATGGGCTGCTTATAGAATGCGAGAGGGTAGAAGGCGCATGAACAAGGTTCCCATGAATTTGGCATGTGTGTGACTTTGAGCAGCAGGCTGCATCATCCTCCATGGTCGGCCAATAGTATCTCTCGTGTATTTGGAGAAAAAGTTTCCTCTTCCCTTGATGTTCTCCTTCGTGTATGCCTTTGGCATGGTAGGATTTCTTCTCCGGCCAGGCGGCGTAGCATATCACCTCAGAAGCTCTTGCGGTATAGGATCCCTTCATGGAATATGAACCGCTTGGCTCTCTGCTTCATCTTAATAGCGTCCTTTTGACCGGCGGGAATTATCCCATCACGGAGATAGCTAATGTAGGGCTCTCTCCGGTCCCAGTGCGGTTCACATTAAAAATCTCCAATTGGTGTGGTGGTGTCGGCAATTCGAGCGAGGACTTGAAGCGATCTGGATTGAGCCTCCATTTACGGCGATAATAACCCGGGCGTTGAAGTCGCAGGTAAGCGTTACCACCAATGATTGTCCACAAATTTCATTGTGAATACGATCCAGTTGTAGTTGTGCTTCGTCACCTCCCGGACATCTTGACGGGGAGCCATACGGATTCGATGTCTGACATACCATGAAGCATGAAGAAGTTTTGCGGGGGTTTGAGGGGTGACCTTTCCTTGGGAGAGTGGTGTTGAGCTCTCGAATGATCGGAGTTCGCCAATCGTCGGTCTTGGTGTCTTTGTGTTGCGGTAGCCATGTCGATTCTATGGTTCTCCTTTTCTTGTCAAAGTTTCTTCGCCCCCTCGAACTTCAGTTTGGAAGCCAATGTTGCTAGACAATCGGCGTGTTTGTTGTTCTTTGCGACCGACATGGGTTATGGTTGCATCGGCAAAGTAGTTTAGTAACCTACGTGCCACGATCAGTACGGGGCTAGTGTTACTTCTTTTAATGCATATACTCCGTTCATTTGATTCACCGGTAACTTGGAGTCACCTCTTATCTCCAGACGTGTGACTCTGCTTGTTTAGCTATTGAAAGCCCTATGAGGAAAGCTTCGTATTCTGCGAGTTGTTGGTGCATTCGAAGTCTAACTTGAAGGAATGTGAAAATACTTCTCAGGTTGGAGAGACCAACACCACGCTTTGCTCCTCGGTATTCTTTGCTAGGGGTAGCGGGCCGTCAAAATACAAAAGCCACACCTCTTCTTCGAGAATAGAGGCGTGCAAGGGAATTCTCCGGGGAGTTCTTCATGTAGTCCCGTAGTACCTTCTCCGGAAATGCTGCCGGTAAGTCTGCAAATTGCTTGGCCCTTGATAGCTCTGGCGATGCACACGTTATGTCTAGTTCGACATTTGGAGAAGCCATTTGCTGTCCTCCCGGTCGGGACCGGCTTTGAAAGCAAAAACTTTGCGGGGATCGGATTTAGACACGAGTATCACCCTATTAGATAGCAAGTAATGCCTAAACTTCCGAATGGAATGGATTAAAGCTAAACACGCCTTTTTAAAGCTCAGGATATCGGAGTTCGGCATCTCTCAATATTAATTTGAAATAGTATATGGGGACGTTCAATTCCCTCGTCGTCTTCTGGCGAGTAAAGCCCCTACGGCGGTGTCCTTTGAAGGCGGTGTAGAGGACCAATGGTTTCCCTTGTACGGGAGATTTCATGACGGTTGGAGATGATAGTATTCGTTGAACTTTAGAAAAGCTTCTGTTGGGTTGCGGTCCAAACAAAGCTGGCTCCTTTCTTGACAAGGGGGTGAATGATGCGGTAAGTTGGGCCAAACCGGGTATGAAGCGTCGGATGTAGTTTACCTTGCCCATGAAACTCGGAGCTCTTTCACGGTTCGGGGAGGCGGCATTGTGAGGATAGCTTTGAGTCTTGGACGGGTCTACTTTTATTCCTTCTGCGAGTCACTTGGAATCCTAGAAATTTGCCGAGGAGACAGAAAGCGCATTTCAAAGGATTCATCTTTAACTGTATTCCCGACACCTCTCAAAATACGTAGTAAGGCGTTGGTGTGATCAGCTCGAGCCTTTGACTTGACCACAATATCATCCACATAGTCTTCTACTTGTTTATGCATCATGTCGTGGAAGATTGCCGTCATAGCACGTTGGTATGTTGCACGGCATTCTTTAAACCGAATGGCATAAAGTATAGTAAAAATTGCCAAGAGGGGTTCGGAAAATTTGTCTTACTTGCATCATGCTCATACATCCTTATTTGATTGTAGCCGTTGTAGCCATCCATAAAGGAAAACATGCAGAAGTGTCCGCTAGTGGCGTCTACTAACATGTCGATGTTAGGCAAGGGAAAGTCGTCCTTGGGGCAGCACTTGTTCAAGTCTCGAAATCCACACAACATCGAATTTGTCCGCTTTTCTTTTTCACAGGGACCACATTGGCTAACCGGGTCGGATGATGAATAGGTCGATGAAGCCGGCGGCCGATAACCACGAATCTCATTCTTGATTTGTTCTTTACCTCATATACCGAATTGCCTCGGAGATTGCTTGATTGGCTTGGATCCGGGCATGACGTGTAGGTGATGGGTGACCAATTTTTCGTCCAGGCCAGGGCATTTCCTCGTACGTCCGGGCGAACACATCTTGGTATTCCTTGAGTAGTTGAACAAGGCTCGTTCGTTCGTCGCGGATAGAGTCGGGCCCGATAGAGACCGGCACAGGAGATTCATCGGTCCGATGTTAACAATCTCGAGCTCGTCGGTCGTAGGGGTGGTTCCGTCTTGTAGGCTGTCATCGCGGGCGTCCAATACCTCCTCTTGTATTCCGTCGTTCTTGCAACATCAATTGGGCGGAGAGGCGGGTGGTCTCTCTGCTAATTGCTAAGCGGCGCGGTATATTGTCTTCCCCTTCGATCACGGCTTGCCTCGAAAGAGCGCTCCCTTTTGGCGTGAGGATGGGCTGAAGTTTCACCGGTTGGAGACGGACGTCTCGTCGGAGAGAGCGTGTCGTGGTGTTTGGCCCCCAGCGATGTAAGTCGGTCTTCCTCCTGGATTGAAGCCCACGTGGGTAATGGAGTGCACAGGGTTTTGTCGGACTTTCCCTGCGGAGCATCTTTCGACTCGAACAGCTCCACTCCACATATTGGTGCGTACGGAGACAATGATGCGGGAATACGGATGACTTTCTCATTTAGCACAGTCTTGAGCCTTTGGTGATACGTCGAAGGAATGACCTTGTTGTGGTGAAGCCACGGTCTCCCAAGTATCATGTGGTAGTCCGGCGTCTTTTCTATGACTTCAAACTTTGCTCGTGGCCCGAACAGGTCCCTACCAGAGCAAATTCAAATTGACATACCCGTATGTCTTGGTTTGATTCCCTTCGAAGTCCGTCATCGTGGTGGGCTGTCGTACAATCTTGCATGGGCTGACCTTGGCTGTCTTGAGAGTCTTGAGAGTAATTACGTTCGAAGATGCTCTGTGTCGACGAGGGCCCTCGGAACTCGAACCCTTGATGTGTGCGGTAACATGTAGGGCTCGGTTGTGACCTTCCTCTGCCATCATGTCATCTTAGTGAATGTAACATTATTTATAGATGTTTCCGATGCAGTTGAGACTCTGGACGAGAAGGAGCAAGGTGTGCGTCGAGCTATTTTATTGGCTTGCAGCAAACGTCTCGCCGTTGATCCTTTGAGAGGTGCAAGAGTTCACACAAGTCTTCCACTAGAGACACAACTTCTGATCTCGGCCTCGGTTCGTAGTAAAGCTGTTGATACGAGGGGAACTAGTCCCCGGTGTAAAGGTCTCGGCACGCTCATTTCCGACGTCATCTTGATGAGGAGGTCAAGTATCCGTTTACCGCTTCTTTGATCAGCTCCATGTTCCTCGTCCCCGAGTCTCAAGTATCAGAGCCAACTCGCTCATAGTTGGGATTCCTCTGTTGCGCCCGGCCAGATACGCCGTTGGGAAGAGGGGTATCCTCGTTGGAGGAACTTCGACCGGGATTTGAATTTGTTGAGGAAGTCCTAAGACCAACCATCTCGGAACTTAGCCAAACGAGATTGGGTATTGAAGAAATTGATTTCACAACCAGAGAGATTAATCTCCCTTTGTGGTCGCCAATTGTTTATGGGTGAAAACTACTCTGCAAAATTTGGTAATTTGGGGTGTGGATGAGGAATGAATTTAAACCTTTAAACAAATGCCTTTGCGCGGTGAGTGCTTGTAGATTCGAGAGATCAATGCATGTGCAAGTCCGGCCTAAACCAAGAAATGGCCGTTCCGGACTTGTTTCGGTCACAAAGTGAAGGAGATGGGGTTGATCTTAGGGAGGGAAGCGAAGAAGGTGTTGAGATTGTGAAGGTGTTGGCTTGCTTATGACTTGTAACGAGAAAGATGAGCAGGCTTGCGGTTGATGCAAGTAGGCTCGGGTGTTTGAATACGATTTTTGTATTAACACTTGGTTTTTACGTCTCCGAACTTGTGTTGTTGTTTGAAATAGGGCGGAGAACCTATTTATACAAGTCATTGAGCCTCATTCACGTCTCTCGTGGGAAGTGGAGGAAGTGGAGTGATGGAGTAGTGGAGTTGTGCGGTGTCGACCGGTCTTGCCCACTTCTCTGTTCATCTCTAACCGTCCATGACTTCCTAACACGTTCTTGTGATGGCGCGTTGCACGCCGCATGCTTGTAAACCATGAGACCAATACCCCGATATGTATCCCCCAGTTTGTGACATGATTGATGTGCGGAATATGGATCGTGGATCCACGAAAGATAGCATGTAATGCTTTGAATTGAATAAACTGCGTTATTCGAGAAAGTCGATACTTGTGAAGTATCGTGTGTATTTTATGCGGAGTACTTGCATTGTGGTGTGGTAAGGTGATGGGTAATGACGCCTTGCTGACCAATTGACTCGACCAGGGTTGTATAACCAAGCTGGTGAAGTTGGACGGATGAGATGAGCTTTGAGACACTCATCTGCGGCCAGTTAATGAATATTAGGGTTCTTGAAGAGGTGCGCAAATCATCTCTCTCAGCTTGGTCGAAACCAAGCATGGGAAGGATTTTGGAGAGGGCCAGACCATACATGCGTGTTGACGGCATGATGGTGTAGGCGCCTGTATTCCGTTCCCTCATGAAAGCGCGATCACAGGCCACTCAATTTGACCTAAAAGAGGAGTGGTTGAGATCGGATTTTGCGATAGAAATCTCTTACCGCAAAGGAATTGGTAACCGCGTGATATTCCCGCACGTTTTCCAAGACAACCGTCCTTGGTCGGTCTTGGTCGGTCACTCTAGCGTGTAGGTGGTAGGCTGGTGTTCACGCCCATGTCTCACCGTCCCATGAAAACGTGATCTAAGCCACTCAATTCGTCCAGGTGAAGTTGAGTGGTCAAGATTAGTTTGCAATTGGGAGGTGTAACCACATAAGTTTGACGGGCGTTTTGGGGTTAACCGGGCATGATATGCCTTGGCCGACCGCATGAGGAGGTAGATGGGCCCACGGTGGTCATCTTTGGTATAACCAGGACTGCTTAATCTAATCTGTGACCCTCCATTCGTGCTTAGGGAGAAGATGGACGCGCGTGATGGCTTGAACCCTAATTTTGGCTTTCAAAGACGTGCGACCATGCTCTTTTAGGCGGACGAATTTGTTGTAACCAATCATGGTTGGTTTTGACCGATTGGTCAAGTGTGTAGGCGGTCACATGGTGATTGTGTCGACATGCTCATGCTCAGGGCCCTTTGAGTCTACATCTACACCCTCCATCTATACCTGCGAAGATGGATGGTTGAGACCGTTTTGCGGCACATGTAATATGCCGCAAACCCTAATTTAGGGTTTTTCCGTCCATAATGCTTGGTATGGACGATTTCTTGCAAGCGAAGGCCAATGGTCGACCATGCGGGGTCGGTTGTGTGTATTCCATACACGCTTGGGGGTGATGGAATTGATCTGGGGTCATCCAATCATGCTTGTGGAGTTGGATGACTGCGATCGAATCATATCCGGACTGATATGGTCGGTGTCGGATGCTCAATCGGGCTAGTATAACACACCGAGAGGGCTCAATCGGGCTAGTATAACACACCGAGAGGGCTCAATCGGGCTAGTATAACACACCGAGAGGGCTCGGGCTAGTATAACACACCGAGAATCGCACTGTACGGGTATTTCGTACATGGTTTCATTATAGTGCTTGGAGGTTCGTGTTACTCTGTAAGAGTAACACTCGGTCGTCATGCCACACGATAATGAGTCTTTGGAAATACAAGGTGATATGAAATTCACGGGAAGGGATTGTTGCCACATGCTCCAACCTGGAGGAATTTCATGTATTCACGAGAATGGGATTGTTGCTACATGCTCCATTCTTGGTGAATTAAGTGAGGGAGTATCCAACACTTTATAAATGGCTTTATCTTTTACAAGATGTCAGCGCATGAGTTTTCCGGTTATTTACAAATTTAACCTTAAACGAAATCCACCATCAACAACCTTATATGGAAATATGACCTGCAATTGCTTCCCCGCACTCCCAATCCCACCACCGGCAACTATAAATTATTATTACTAAGCTTTGAAGACAAAAAAACTAGCGAAAACAATAATTTTCATGCTCGTATAAAACACAATGCGGAGAATAAACACAAACCTTGGTCCTTGATATAAAAGTAGAATCGAGCAAGCTCGGTGTAGTTTGAGCGGTTAATCAACTACAAAAATCAATTCGAGAATGGATGATCAAGAGTAGTTGGATGTTGCTTGAGATAGATTCCAATCTTTGCAATACTCATTGGCATGATTTATGCAAGTTTTCATCTTGGTAAACTAAAACTAGAGGATAAATATCTACCAATTAGAACTGAAGACCCATCATGATCATCTCCTGGAAGATGGTTTAGCTAAAGCATGTAAGCAAGGTATACATGACAGCGCATGCTAATACACAGTATACACATATGCAACTTTGTTATATTACTGGGGAAAGAGTTATTATTGTTGAAAGCACACAACATACGGAGATCAAATAGCGACCACCGAGCATCTTGTTTAAAATGCACTTGCAATTGTATAAATATATCTATCTAGGAACTTCCACTTTGATAATATATGAGTTTGATTGGGAGTATGAGATTCAAAATTATACCTCTGCACAGGATCTTGTACTTCAGTAATAAGCTTCCCACTTTATGGACATGACTATCAAAATGCTGGTCAGGTGCTGAGCATTATGATGTCATCATCCTTCTTGTGACCAGGCCTTGGCTTCCAAGGTGAACATACTGTCGAGGAGCGATTGAGAGTGTCAAGTATATAAAAGTGAAAGAAAAAACGGAAATAAAAAGTGAATAATTCAAAATAATATCTTTGTTGCGTGCATATAGAAAGGTCCTAAGTGCGGCACTTGTGGTTCTCTCTGTTAGTAACTAAACTGTGATTATTCATTGGCATTATTTATGCAAGTTTGACCTGATTTACTAAACATTAACTTAGATCAATTCAATTTGAATCTATCTGAAGCAAATCGAGATAGGAATTGGTGAGGATTCAAATGCATACCTTTCAAAAACAAATCGAGATAGGAACAGGCGGGTTAGCATGGAATTGAGCGCAACTCTTCAATACTCCACAAGTAATTGAACCGCAATCACCACATCAGACTTGAAATATCATCCCGATATATAGAAAAACAGTGAAAAGTAGAGAACCTTTACCCGGTAAGAATGATAGCAAATCAATGTCAAGCTGGTACCAAAATGGTGCAACAAAACCCATTACCTAAAAAAGAAAAGAAAAGAGCAACTCCATATTATATGACAGGAGTATACCAACCTTCTCCCTCTTCCTTTATCCGGGCTTGAGACCGGCAACGCATTCGCATTGGCGGAGTTAAAAAGGTTTGACATAAAAATGAACAACAAGAAACAATATATATATATATGATAAATTTCATCAAACATAGAAACCACAAAAAACTATAAAGACAGAGTAGACAGATGCATACTCTGTCTAATCTTCCTACAACCAAAAAAACACCTAAAAAGAAGTCTGTAGAATTCGCCGTTATATTAAGCAATCTCCCTAGTCAGTATACCAAAAAACAAAAAGCCTATAAGATTCGCTATTATCTATCTTCCTTTGTGTCAAAATACCCAAAAAAAAGGAAGTCTGTAGGAGATGCTGTGTTTGTCAAAATACCCTTTGTCGAATACCCAATCCTAAAAAGTTTCACTATTTGCAGGCTTCATCCTATCCTCTCTCCATTTTACAAAAGCAGGCAGTGATAGCTGTTTTAAGAAGAAATAACTATCTCCTTGAGAGATTTACAATCTCCATTAATGGATATTTTTGTAGAGCTCTAGATCTAATTATTTGGGAAAGAAGATGATAAAGAAAATAAATCTCTCCCTAAAAATATCTCTCTCCAAAATATCTCTCTCTCTCCTACTAAAATTATCCTCCCTCTCTCTCTCCTGCTCTCCTCTTTATATAGGTGTTTACATAATGGATGACAGCTCACATACAGCTCATATTCTCGCGAGCTCTTTGATACAGTATAACTTCTATAAAATAATAGGCTTGGGACCAATAAAAATTATTATTTTAAAGAAATATTATATTATCGATAATATAATAAATTATTATTTTATAATTAAGTAATATATAATTATTTAAGAAAGTAATTCCTTGCTTGGAGGTTGAATAATACTTGTAGGTTAAGTAAAATATCGACTAATTTTGTAAAAACATTATATTATTGACTAATTGCAATACAAATACAGGCACTCAAGTATTAATGACACTTCAAAATTACTTTTTGTTGCAGTAAAACAACGTGGCCCCGGGTACTTTGATTGCATTATGAATTATTGGGGGATGAACTACAACTTGATTTGAGTTTTAAAGAAAAATAAACCAATATTAAATCATATTTTTGGAAAGTTTAATATGTATGAAATTAATTTTTTATTTTTCTAGTAGCATTTATTATTTTACATATAATTTGGGACCTAATAATCATTAAGGCGAACTTTTGAAATGTATTATTTTATGATTTTATCGAATTTATTATTTTAGCACTAAGGGCCCGAATCGGGACCAGGAAATTTTATTATTTTAACGAAAATATTATATTATCGAGTATTACTTTAAAGAAGTTATACTGTAATTTCATGTGCTCTTGCTACTTTCGCGAACTCTTCATACCTTTTCGTATTTCGCTGGTGTCGTCTGTTCGTTATTTTTGATGTTAGTCTCCAATGATTTCATAGATGTTGCTAATGACAATATCGCGAGTACGTTGTTGTTGCGATATTCGATCCTACATCTTGCCTCTTTTTCTTGAATATTGCTTGAAGAGCGATCTTTAAGAAAAAATCTGTTGTTGTAGTATCTTTGATATTTGTTGCTGAAGGAACGAGCGAAAGAATACTGGACTTGAAAAGTACGTACTTGCCTCTATTCTTTTGCAAAGTTCCGAAGCTTCTTTGTAGTATATATATGAAGTTCCGTCTCCTGTCTCTCCTTACATCCCCTCTGCGAGGGAGAGAATGTCATGAGAATCAATATTTTGATTTGCCGTGACTACTTATCTTTATCATTTGACTCCGTACTATTACCTGATTTTGACTATTAAAGTCTTTTCTTGACACGTCTCTTCCAACCGTTTATTCTCGACCGTTCGTGTCTCTTCTCGCATTAAATGCCCTCGTTTTTCTCAAGAATCTTTTTTGATTTTTCTATATATAGCTTTATTTTCCTCCTCTTTTCTTCCTTTAGTTTCTCTCTGCAACTCTTCTTGACTCTCTCCTTCCGCCATTTGCGCTCCTATTAAAGTACGTACTTGCCTCTATTCTTTTGCGAAGTTCCGAAGCTTTGAGAAGTATATATGAAGTATCGTTTCTTGAATTATGCGAAGTATGAAGTATCCTTGAAGAAGTATATGAAGTACTTAATCCTCGAAATATATATAAGAAGTATGAAGTATCCTTTGAGAAGTATAAGAAGTACTCAATCCTCGAAATATATAAGAAGTATTGCGAATCCATCATGCGAAACTCTCGCTCCATGTTCTTTGCCTCATGCTATCTTTGTAATGCAAATAAAAATTTAGATTAGTATTCAACATTTCTTTTATCAAAGATATTTATTTAATTTCAAGTTCAAATCATTTTTCTTTGTTTTGATTTCGTTTGTATAACTCATTTCATTTCATCCGATAAAACATCCTTCATGGAAATGATCCTAATAGGTACCCCCTTATATGACGCACTTTAGGTACATTGCCTCTTGCGAAATCATAGGGTAAATTCGCGAACTAGGGTGTACGCCATAAAGGTTTGCCCGCTACTACTCTCCATGTTGGATATCATTCTCATTTGAAACAAAGCAAGTATTTAAGGGAAATATATAAATTGATCTTTCAGAGATATTGTTCTCGGTTTCTCTTGTAATATCTCTGAGATTTTTCTCAATTATTGTAATCGTGAAATCTTTGTAGTTGAAATCTTTGTAATTGCGATTATCTCGCCTTTTTGTAAATCAAATCAAAATCTTTTATTTTTTGTAAGTAAAATGTTTAAGGAAAGTGGTACTTAGCTTTTGTGGTTTGTTGTTGTTGTTTCTTGCGAAGTATATGATTTGCTTGCGAAGCTAGCATCCTGCCTCTTGTATATTCTCGCACCATACCATTTGTGCTAATCCTCTCTTGCGAAATATCTCCTCGGCTTTGATATGATACGTTGCCTTTTGCTTTTAGGATTGCTCGCTGGTTAAGTTGTATCTTCTTCGCATAAGTGGTTGGCGAAGTAAATCTTACGGTGTATTTTATTGTTGGTGTAAATCTCAGGAAAATATTTGTGAAGTAAATACTTGCTAAGAAAATACTTGTGCGGAAAATGTCTGCAAAAGAAACGTTTGCGAAGAGAAATTTTCCACTTTACCCTCTGTACTTCAACCCATTCTTCGCTGGCCCATTGGGATTAAGTTTTGTTGGATATCTCGTGAACATGCATGTGTCATTTCTCATTTCGCTATTAATTGATTGATAGTATATGTGGTCTCATCTTTTATAACTTCCTTACTTGTTAACTTCTCTTTGTACTCTCAAGAGATTCAAATATCTCATTTCTTCAACCGTCCTTTATAACTTCCTTGCTTCTCTTTGACCTTTGTATGTGTCATTTCTCGATTCACGCTCTCGCCTTCTTTTCTTGAACAGTGAATTTTTCTTCTCTTGAGTTGTTCCTTGCATCACGTGCGTCTGTATCTCGCCATTCCTTTATTTTTTCTTCTTATTCCTTGCGAGCTGCCTAAGTTGGATTTCATCCCTTAATCATTCTTTATGTTAATCACTAGATTTATGATCTGAGAGAAAAATTAAATAGATAAAAGAGATAGAGAGTAAAGTTGTCTTCATTGATCAATAGTTGGTCAAGTTTAAGTTCGAAATTTTCCCAAACTCCCAACATTTCTACATCGGTCAAAACTTCCATTTTCTCCCACAAGTTTTTAGATCCATTGAATTCATCACCAACAGTAACTGATTTTTCTAAATTTTCTTGAACCAACAAGATTAGGTCCCTGTTTCTAGCGCATATGTAGTTGCAGGAAATCCCACACTACACCCCTTTCATATGTAGTTGCAGGAAATCCCACACTACACCCCTTACTCAATTTCGTAGATCTAAATCTTATCAATCACCTAAATCTCAAAATATAAGTGCTAGAAATTTAAATAGACACATAAGATTTTTTACGTGGTTCGATCAATGTGATCTACATCCACGATTCTTCACTATGATTTTTGAGGTTACATAAGGGGGATCCCAAAGAGCCGCAGCTTGGTCATACACTACCTCCACATAAACCCTCTTCTCAGTCGGCTTCATCTTTTGACAATGTAAGACATCACCCGGGTGAATACTTACTAATGCAACAACTTCACCTTTATTGTTTAGTAGCTCAACTTGCCCAGATGTAACCCCAGCAGAAGCAATTTCCTCGTTATCCAGGACATGATGACTTCCACCGACACGATGAGTATTTGACCCTTTTCTGGGCTAGGAGTGACTCTTCTAGGAGGATTGGAGGAACTAGCTGGTGTAGACACATTAGGCTTCAGTAAGTGTAAGAGCGCATGTCAACAAGATCATATTAGAACTATCACAGAGTTGAAGGTGTATTAAACTTATTTAGAACTGCACGACAAGTAAGAATTCAACACTTACGTCAACTTTAATGCTCAGTGACCCGAGTTGGCCACCCAAAATACTAACATCAGTTTCAATTTTGTTGAGTTTCGGTCCTTTGGGAGTCTTTATTTTGAAGAGCAGAAAACGCGATCACGCCATCTCGAGCACGCTTCTTGGACGTACGGGATGAGTGGCCACAAATACAATCTTTTCGATTTGCTCCAAACACATCTTCTAGTGGCTCTGAAATCAAACAACTCTTGCCATCACTAGCTCCTGCTTGTTTATACTTCTCCTTGGCTTCCATTACTTTCTTCTGTAATTTCTTAATGGAAACTTGGTGGTTAGCTAAGAGTATGCAGCAGTGAAATAAGGGTCGTTATTTAATTTCTGAAGTATACTTACATGTGCCTCTTCCGCACTTGGATGCACAGTCCCATCCTTACGTTGGTGTCCCAACAACCACTTGTCTGTGGTGTCTTCAGGTACTTGTAAAATGCCCGACTCGTCCTGGAAAAGTGGTTTATTATATTAAAATTGAACCTCTATCATTATTACAACCATTAGTTATGTAATTAACGGAGAGTAGAGTTTCCAGTTTATATTTCTTGTTATTGTAAGAGCATCGCCCAAGTGTATGGTGGATCGTGGATTGTGCTATGGATTGTGCATTGAGAATATTCTTTGCTATTATCTCAGGTTGCTTTTCATAGTCAACAAAATCATGCCAAATATTTCGATTCATCCCAGCTGGAACTTTATCTCTTGCAGCTTCCCAGAGTTCTGGAGTGAGTTGAAGGCGTTGGGGCACTTCAGACACTTCCTCCGGTACAACAGACCCATCCTCAGATAATGCAGGCCCCTTCTTGGATCTTTTCCTTTTTCCTCTGACCAGATCCCTTAAGTCAGACTTGAAACTCCAGTACAATGGTGGAAATCCCATTTCTATAACGGGGCGGCAAAGCTTTGGGTCGAAAGGCATTTCAAACTCATTCTGAGATATAGGTTTACGTGGATAAAAATTAAGGATAATAACATCATTAGTACAAATGCAAATGTGAACAATTCGAAGAATAGTAGAAATTACCATCAAAGCTGTCCAAACATCATCTTTGAAATTAATTGGCACCTGCCTCCACTCAGGATGGTTAACTGGGACATGAATTCTGATTAGCTTTCCAGCCCTAGTTTTGAATTTCTGAGCATACTGTCCCACAGGCTCGAAAGAAATGTGAAGGTTGAGGAGAATCTTTGGCTTCCTTGAAGAAGAGTTGGACATATTTTGCTTTGCGATTGTTCCATTAACCTGCAAAATAGAAGTATTAGTAATTCATACACATGGTCAATTAATAATGATAGTAGACATCGAAACAACACAATAATAGCAGAAAGCAATTATCTCGGAAACCACCGAAAGCCAAAATCACAAGCTAATTATCATAATGAACAAGGTTCAAATACAATTGCGATTGTGACCGCGCTATTAAAGAAAGAAAAGCAACATTTCGGACCCAATAAACAAAATCGGATAACAACACGCAACATTTAACTACGACGTGATACTAGTAAGGATTTCAAATGGGGTTCATCTTTGAATATCGACTGGAATTCTCCCAATTCAAGCTTCAATAAGTCATCTCGCTTGTCTAGTAATCTTCCTTGGAGAGTGAATTACAACGAGACCATTCAGGTCCTTCAAATCTGTCGAGTAAAACACTTGTGAAGCCTCAAAATCAAGTATCGCAGTTCATCAAAGTCATTATTTGAACTTCGAAATTATTCAAGTTCACTAGTACCAAGTTGGAATCAGGACACATTTTACACCCGCGACTCTTCTTCTCAACTTTCACCCAGTCGCAATAAAACACCACCTCTGTAAACTCTATGTAGTCAAGCTCCAATATTTGTTTAACCACACCATACCATTTAGTCACACCATCGACGAGGTTTTTATCTTTGCTACTTGCTCTGTATGTTGTAGTTGCTTCCATGCAAACGCCACTATCTTGTGTGACGCGATCATGTTCTAGCTCGTAGGATATGGATGCGAAGATATGACCATTGACCCTGTACTTGTTATATTCCTTTGCTCCAACAGGCCCTTTTACGTAACGCCACAATTTGGAGTTCATTTTGCGCTCTTTCACCAATTGAAACATTACAGAACTTGTCAGTCACAAAGAAAACAAAGGAAACTGACTAGCACAGCATGAAAATCACCTAAATCTCAGCATAATTACCTTATTATACAACCATTTTATGAAATCTGTTTGTCGTTGTACTTCGCTTCTCGTGCTCTCTATCCCATTTGTATTAACCATTACTCATCACAATATTCACTGGCAAACCAGTCTTACATGTAAGAATATAGTTATCACAAACTACAAGGAAAAGTATTTATAAAGAATCAATATAAAAGGTACTCACGCGTAGTAATCTGCAAGATCTTCTACTTCACGATGAAATATCACCCATCTAACTGTCTGTATAATTTGTACATCAGATAGAATCACTTTCTTATCTCCATATCCCTGAGGGCCTTCATCACTGTACTCAGAATCGGCATCCAAGAACGCTTCACGTGTAGCTTTGTGATTGCCATCCTTTGAGTTGTTTCCCAAAGGATGTATACCATCAAGTGATTTCAAATTGTTTATAACACGTGTGCCAGCACGGCACAACACGTTTATTCATGTGCTGTGCCTAGCTTTTGACTAGTAAAGCACAACACGACACAACACGACTAAATAGTTGGCACAACACAACACGGCACATGGCACGTGAAGCACGCGACTTCGTGTGCCGGGCTGTGCCGGGCCGGCACGTTTTACACCGTAGTAGTGTTTGCAATTAAACAAAATTATGGATTTGTTAAGTATAATTAACATTAATTAAACAACAAAATTTAAAGAAATTGAGTCAATTGCCCAAATATTTTTAAAACATGGTTCTAATGGATGAGTAAAAATTAGTATGGGTGAAATGGACACCAAAAAAATAGCAAGAATGAATATGGATTCATCATAGCTTAAATTTAAAAAGTAGCGAGGGTGAAACTGGATGCATCCTGATGTAAATTAAAAATAAGAAAAAATATTTGAAAATGGGTAGGATGAAACTGTTTACATGCTGGCTATTTTTACATTCTCGTCCATTTAAACAATATCAAATTTTATATATCTTTTTCACCTAGGAATTATCGTTATTGGGTTAATTGACAAGTTTGTGCAAAATTTAGGCAAGAGACATTAAAGTAGTGAGTTTATTAGTAGTGAGTTTATTCATCATACTATTCATCATCAACTCATAGCAGCGACAACCCCAAAAACTTGACTTGTCGGATAACACTGGTCGTCCGATCCATAAACTTATACAAGTGTACTGTTTGGAACCCTGCCAGGTATTTCTTGTTTTGATGAAAAGGAAGCCATGTTCATAATTTAGTACCATGTTGGATCGGGACCATAAGTGATGACCGACTGCTATATGACTACTCGCTTTCGATACAGTTCCACACTAAACACTCTTTGTTATGAGAGTACTCAGTACTCAAACCATATGAGATTGCACTTATCACATTGGTAAATTTGGGGTCACGGTTAACTGAACTAGTAAATCGGAATGGACCGTGTAAGGACATAAGGGACGAAGGATTTATTTCTACCATCAAAATTTTTGGACCCATCTCTACATTTAGCCGATTAATTAGTTGTGGGTGAAGTCCCAAGTGGGGGAATATTTTATTGTACGTGATAGGAGTATAAGTTCGGGGTCAACATATCTTTTTTATTTCTTATTACAGTAGAACTTCGATAAATTAATTACTTCGCTAAAATAATAAAATTTTCTGGTCCAACTAGGCTTGTACAGGCTAAATTTTAACTCGATAAATTGATAACTTCGTTAAATTAATAACTTCGCTAAAATAATATTTTTCTTCGGTCCCAACACTATTAATTTATCGAAGTTTTATTGTAGTTGTCAACGGGAAAACACAAATGTAAGGACAAGCTGGTCTCTCATGAATAGATAATACAAGGCTAACCCCTATGGGCTAGATTGAACTGCTCGATTGGCCAAAAAGTGTTGCAAATCATGAAAAAAGTGTGGGAAAAAAGTTAACACTGCTTCTGGATACTTCTCTCTCCTAGTATTTGCTGGCAGTTCATGTAGCAGCGAGAATGAAACGCTGAATGATTCACCGCTCAAAAAGTGGTCTAAACGCTGAATGATTCAGCGTTTTGGGAATATGATGGAAAAGTGGTCTAAATTTTCATTTCTTTTAATTATTAATCAGGGAGAAAAGTGTGATGGAGAGAAAAGGATGCGATGGAGAGAGAGGGATGTGATAGGGTAGTTATTGTTTTATGGGTATTTATATAGTAGAAGAGAAAGAGAATGCACGTGGGAGAGATTTTGATGAAGAGAGAGAGAGAAACGTGGAAGGGTGTGATAGAATAGGAGGAAAGAGAGAAAATATGGAAATGAAAGTAATGTACTTTTTTTAGCGTTGTTTGGTGCAGTTTTCACCTGGGCGCTGATATATTCAGCGTTGAACACTGAACTATTCAGCGTTTCGCTCCTAAATTCGCCATGTCATAGGACTTAGGAGGTTGTCCTAGATGACGTGGATGACCAATCTAGCTGCTAGATATCTAGCCCTTAGGGATTAGCCTTAAACTCAACAGGTAGAATTCATTTTAGGTATCCCATCTTGCCTGTACTTTACCACCGAGTCTTTCTTTTTTTTTTTTTTTTTAATGAGAATTACCACTGAATCTTGATCTTCTCGATGCCTACTTTTCAAGTGTGTAAAAAGTAAGTCCATCCAAAATTCCATAAATATGTATTGTTGTTTCTTCCAAATATAAATATATATATATATAATATATAATATATATATATATATTTATCAGTAACAAATTTGGTGTTGACGAATTAATTTTAAACTCGGGTTACTAGTATCATCACCCAGTAACTTTACCATTGTATCACGGAGGCACCGGACGTTTCTTGCAAGCTTGAAAATCACATTATCCACGGACAAAAAGGATTCCACTACTCCCTTTCCAAAACTTTAACATATCCTTGAGATTCCTTTAATGTTTTCTTTATGAAATGCTCTGCAAAGTCTACACTTCTACAGAGATGATTCCCGAGAGATTGGCTCACACGACAAATTTTGGATCATGGGGTAAGTTTTTGGGTAACAATGTTGAATTTTAGATTGAGGACTTATTTTATCATGTCACGAGGCAAACTTCGGATAATAACAATCATGGTCGGATAATAACAATCATGGTTGGATAACTGCGACTACGATAACACATTATCAGTTAAAATGCATATTTCGAATCACGATGTAAATTTTTCTTGATTTTAATTCACTAATAAGGAGATTTTGTGTCATGAGGTAATTTTTTGCATATATAGTCCTAAACTTTAGGAAACCATGCACAAAACTGTGTGGTTGGGTTTATATCAAGGACGAGCCAAGTAAAGGGCCAAACTAGGCTATAGCCCATCCCTGGTTTGATCAATTCAGATTTTCGGAAACGGATTTTCGGAAGAGGCAATGGATGGGTTCATATCTTAGCTAGATGTTGAATGTCTCAGTTAGACTACTGTTAAACTTGTGTTTAGCTTCAAATTGTTATGATCACAAAAATAAAGACCTTATGAAATTCATTAGTAGTATGGGCAAAAGTATATGAAAGTGGCAAAAATATATATGAGAGTGGAAAAATAAATAAACGTGTACGACTTAATGGCTTGTTTCAAAACTTACAGATATAACATGCTCACTTACTAAACTACTCTTAGATAATGTTACTGTGATCTTACTTGGTTATGTTTAGTAACACTGTAACTTTCAGTGTTTAACTGTACGTATGTTCATTACTGCTATTATGAGCCGTAATTATTACCATTTGTTTCTGTTATTAGGTTTTGTCTAGGATTGTCACACATTTATGGTCAGAGTCTTTCTTTTCTGTTTTACAGTCTGTATTTACTGCTTTGTACGGACTCTTTTACTTCTAATGAAGATTCATCTTTTCCTTTCTGCATCTGTTACTATGGTATCAGACGGAAATCTCGATCTACTCTCGCTTTCGGCAATAATTGTTCTCCTCTGATTGTCTTTCTTCTCTTGATCATCTTCTTCAATCTTCATCAAATCTTCTTCAATCTCAACTTTGAAATTTCAATTTCGATCTGTATCTTTCTCAATTTCTTGATTTTCTTGAAATTTTTTGTAACTTTCTTCTTCATCTTTACAATTTACAGATTTGACTCAATGGAAAACCCTACCTCTCACTCAATTTCTAAAATACCAATCAATTAAGTCACTAGTATTGTTCAGTTAAAACTCAAGGATGATAATTTTTTTATCTGGAAAGCTTTGATGCTTCATGTTATTCGTAAATTCAAGATAATGAAGTATATTGATGTATCTTGTGAATGTCCACTTCAATATACAACTCGTGCAAACGCTGATAATGGCATAGAAAATCCATTATACACTGATTGGATGGACGAAGATTCCACCATCATGATTTGGATCAACTCGACAATATCTGATAGTGTTATCTCATACTTTGCTTCTGCAACTTCATCTTTTGAGCTTTGAAAAAGTATCTCTGATCGCTTTACTAGAATTTCTTCTACTCATGCTATACAGTTAAGAACTAAATTGATGAATGTTAAGAACGGAATTCTTGTATTTTTGCATACTAGTGAGATTAAGACCATTTCTGACCAATTGGAGATTGTTGGTTCTGTTATACCCGATGATAAAATAGTTGTTGTTACTCCAGGTAGTTTGAATGCTGATTTTAATTCCATTGCAACATCTGTGAGAATTAGAAATCCACCTGTTACTAGTCTAGAATTACACAAATTACTTCTCAGTGAAGAGATGGTTATTACCAACTAAATTGCTAGTTCATCAATTGAGTCTACAAATCGAGATTTTTATGCATCTAATAGTAATCAAGGCGGAGGTAATTCAAGAGGAGGTCGTTAATCTAATTCTGGTAGAGGTTTTGGTAGAAGTAATGGAATACTACCCTCTCCAGCTTCTTCTTCAAATATTGCTTATCCTACTTCTGTGGATAGACCTCCTTCTTTCAGTTCAATATCTTCTGGTGAGAGACCAACTTGTCAAATCTGTCACAAGTATAGTCATGCTGCTGATGAATGCTGGAATATGATTAATTTTTCCTATCAAGGAAGAAATCCTCCAAGAAATTTACAGGAAATGCTTGCTTCAGCAAATGTTATGGGTCAAAATCCCTCGTATGTTTACTCAGGTGCAACATATCACTTAACTGCAGATGCTTCTAGCATTGCTTCAACTTCTACTTATGGAAGCAATGAAACTATAACTACAGCTAATGGGGAAGGTATGAGAATAAACAAAACTGGTTCCTCTATTGTTTCAGTACCAAATAAAAATTTTACTCTAAAGAATATTTTACATGTTCCCATATCTTCACAAAACTTGATTTCAGTTCATAAATTTACTAGAGACAATAATTGTTCTCTAAAATTTACTTCAAATGATTTTACTGTTAAGGATGTGAGGTTAGGGCAGATCCTTTTTCAAGGGCTCAGTGAAAATGGTCTTTATCTACATGGCAACATTACTTCAATCTTTTAGTAGGCTAGCTAGGATTTTAACTTTACAGATAAAACTCCTACTTGTACTGAATTTCAAGTTTGTAGAAGTCATAAGCAACCCTTTTACATGTCCATTTCATCTTCTACTGCACCACTACAATTGTTACACATGGACGTATGGGGTCTTGCACCTGTTGTTTCTACTAATGGATTCAGATATTATGTTAATATCATTGATGATTATACTAAATTTTGTTGGGTCTATCCTTTATCTCTCAAGTCAGATTTCAAGACTATTTTTACTACTTTCAAAGCTTATATACAGAATCTGCTGAATTCTCAAATTAAAACAATCAGGACTGATGGAAGAGGGGAGTCTATTAATAATGCTCTCACATAAATTTTGCTCAACAGTGGTATTTCTCACGAAATTACTTGCCCATACACACCTGAACAGAATGGTGTGGCAAAATCCAAACACAAGCATTTTATAGAGATCACAAGAACGTTTCTTTATCAAGCTAATTTACCTTTTGAGTTTTGGTTTGATGGCTTATCCACTGCAAACTTTATTAGAAGCTAGATCATTGTCCTTCTCAACACCTTTTAAGTCCTTATTCAATAAAGAACCAGATTATTTATTTATCAAAACCTTTGGATGCTTATGCTTCCTTGGTTAAAACCTTACACTGAAAACAAGCTCCAACCAAGAAGTGTATTTTTCTTGGGTATAGTGCCAACTATTAGAATAGACTTTCCTTGTACTCCAGCTACCTTGGAAATTCCTCATGCAACTTTGGATATTGTTTCAAATACTTCTGCATCAGGTGATACTTCTCTACAAAATACTTCTGCTGCTTCTAATGATTCTTCTACAACCATCACTGTGAAAGTTCCCTCTACTTCTACTCATCAAATGAAAACAAGAGCTAAAGTTGGTACTTTCAAACCTAAGGTATTTCTCTCAACAAAATATGCTTTATCTGCTCCTTTTTTTTGTGGTAATCAAAAGGGAAAAAAAATAAAATAATATGCTACTCATCTATCTCATTTTGATACATTCATTCCTACATGCTATTCTCAAGATGCTAAAATACTTGTATGGTTAACTGCTATGAAAAAAGAAAATACTGCTTTAAAAGATGCTGGAACATGGTCTATGATACCTCATAATGCTAGTCAAAATCTGGTAGGTTATAATTGGTTGTTTAAGATTAAGTATAACCCTAATGGCATAATAGAAATACACTAAGCCAGACTAGTGGCAAAGGGATTTCATCAACTTGGAGGCTTTGATTTCACTGAAACCTTTAGTCCTGTGGTGAAACCTACAACTATTAGACTAGTACTTTCTATTGTTGTTAACTTTGATTGGGATATCAAACAATTGGATGTAAGTAATGCTTTCCTGCATGGAGATTTAAAAGAAGAAGTTTACATGAAACAACCACCAGGTTTTGAAGATAAAGAGCACCCTGATTATGTTTGCAAATTGCATAAGTCTTTATATGGTTTAAAACAAGCACATAGGGCTTGGTATGAGAAGCTAATGGATGCTCTAGTTGCTATTGATTTTCATCTTTCTCAAGCTGATTCTTCTTTGTTTGTGCAAAAACTTGGTTCTAAGATCACTATTATTCTTGTATATGTGGATGATATAATTATCACAGGGAATAGTACATATCATTGTGATTCAATTATTTCTAACCTCAGTACACAATTTCCAGTAAAGGATCTAGGTGCACAACACTATTTTTTAGGTTTAGAGGTTAAAAGAAACAATTCAGGTCTCTTCCTTAGTCAAACCAAGTATGCTCTTGACTTATTAGGAAAAACAAAACTTGTGGGTATGAAACCTTGTTTTACTCCTCACCCCGAAACTAAGTGCTACTGATAGTGAAATTTTGTCCAACCCAACAGAGTATAGATCAATAGTTGGGTCTTTACAATAATATCTAACTTGCACTACACCATTTTAAGGGATTAGTAACCCAGTTTTGCAACGGCACTAGGTCGTTTGCGAAATTTCCGTTGCTAATCCCCGTTGCTAATTTTTCGAAACAGAGGACTGCCGTTGCGAATTTTGCAACCTCGATGGCAAGGTTGCGAATAACAACTGCTAGTTGTTCATGCATGCGAAGCGCACGTGTGGTCGGGAACACTTTGGCTTGTTTTTACGCCCAAGTCAAAGTTTAGTCAAGTCCCCTTCTTCTTTTTTCTACCCTTCAGCCTTATTGCCTTATCTTTCCTTCCCTAGAGTTTCTCAGACATTTTTTTTTTCATTCTCTTTCTTCTTCGAGCTGCAGCTTTGAAGAACCCTAGTTCAGCATAATCTTCAAACCCTTATCACCAAATCGATCACAGGACCACCATCAATCTCTTCACTTCTCAAGACCCCATCTCAGATTCAAAAGAAAACCCTAGTCTCTTCTTCACTTCTTCTTAATCAAGAGCACAAAGTCATCAGAATCAACTTCAAATACCCTTTCACAGAATCGACTGAACCACATCAACCCTAGTTCGATCTGTAGGTCATAATCGTTTTGTTCTTTGTATATGTTTGTTTTAGGTTTATGTTTGCTAATGGATTTTAGTTGGAATTTTTATTCAGCATCGATCTGAGAGTTTAGGTCATTTGTGAGATTTGGAAGCATCGATACGATAATAAGGTAATAAGGTCATCCTTTTGTTCTAGTTTTATGATTTGTGTTCAATTTTAGGTTTGGTTGTCTGTGAGATTTGGATTTATTTGGGTTCTCTCTTATGTTGAATTGAAGATAACAGAGATGAAGAGAACTGAAGATTGATTTGATGTTTTTATGTAAGATTATATATCTGAATTTAATGTTGAATTGAAGTTTTCACTTTTAATTTTGGTAATTTCAGATAGAATTTTTAAGAATAGTTCTATTACAGTAGTAGCAATCTCTTTTAGGGGCTTACTTCTTTACCTAATAAAAAGAATATCATGTGAGTGTGGATGTGGATGTTTACTGGAGTAACTGGAAATGGTGAAAAAAATTCTTTAAGTTGGATCTGATGGCGAGACTTCACAATTGAATACCATGGCTACTCATGATTCTTATGTCCTCTGACAGATTTTGATTCATTTAACTCTTTTTCTCTGCCGGACTTATGTGCTTCAACCAGTTTTATTATGAAAGTCCATCATTTTGCTGAGTTCATGCATTATATCAGAGTTTGATACATGTTTATTGACCTACCATATCCCTTGATTTGAAGAAAATTGTTTTTGTGCTAATTTGGTTATTATCTGTGCGCTTTGAAGATTGTAGTTCCATAATATCATCATCAACGTCATCAATATGTCTGCTTTTATAGCACGAACCAGGAGACATAGGCAACAATATGAGAATGATTTTCGCCTTGTAGCTGGGTAAGTTATCAAGTCCTTTTCCTTCAGTTTCTAACTTTTCTCTTCCACTTTTGACTTGTTTCAATATTTGTCTGGCAATATTGACTCATTTTTTGCACGTAATTAGGATTCTCCACTTGTTTGTACTAATTAGTTGTAATAAACAACAAGGGGCAGGATAAAAAGAGGAAAATACTTATTTCTTAAAAAATGTAGTTGACTTTCATCTGAATCCTTTTTTTTTTTGGAGTTATCTATGTTATATCGACAGACAAGAATGTTTTTATGATGATGTATTCGTGCCTAGCCATCTTGTGTTAATTACAGCTCTCTAATTATTACTGCATCTATGTTCGACCGCATTAGAGGGAGTCCTTGCTGATTCTCTTATCATAAAACACGGACAGGTGTATTCCATACAAAATCAAGAAAGATGGTGAGGGTGACACGGTTGATTGCGAGAGTAGGTTGGAACTTCTTATGGTGTCATCTCCTGATCGAGAAGACCTTATATTCCCAAAGGTATGCACTTGCCTGTTTTCTCTATGTTATCATCATTTTGTTAATTATTGAGACCGTGCTAAGGATAGAAGCATTTGCTGTATCTGAAGTGTTATTTGACATTCTTTCATAATTTGGTCTCAGGGTGGATGGGAGGATGATGAGACTATAGGCGAAGCCGCATGTCGTGAAGCCTTGGAGGAAGTTAGAGTTAAAGGAATACTTGATGTAAGTTCATTTTCTTGCTCAAAATACTAGTAGCAACTCTACGCTCTGCCTATTGGGAAAAGGACAAAACGTTATTTCATCGTAAAATATTATCAATATTATGACGGAATGATTTGGGGAAATTAATTACTTTTTTAGGCTTGATTATGGACGAACGCTTTTGTTCAGACTCTCCCATAGTTACTATAATAAAGATATAAATCAATTATGAGAAGTGACTTATGTTCAATTCCCAATCACCAACTTAAAGCTCTACTTTTCGTGTACAATTTATCAAAGATTATTTCTTCTAGATTATGTCTTCCCACTCTTGATGTTTTGTTTTACTCTTCTGCACAGGGAAGTCCCTTGGGAATGTGGGAATTCAGAAGTAAGAGCAGACAGAATAGTTGCAGTACGAAAGGATCTTGCAGGGGTTACATGTTTACATTAGAAGTGACTGAAGAACTTGATACCTGGCCAGAGGAGGATAAGCATGGCAGAAGATGGGTAAGTCCTCCAATGCTTGAATTGTTATTGGTATTGAGTTTCTAATTGTAAATTTACAAAGTTTCAAATTGAGTAGCTCATAATTCAGTTTCAACTTTCTTGTTGCTGGTACTACTTTATCAATTCTTTTCCATTGAGCAGTGTTCATTATGATTGTTCCTTTTAGGTCCAGGTGAACTGGCATTTGTGGAGGACGAGGCCGAGAAAGGTGAATGTTATATTTGAATTGAGTGAGTGTTTCTGAAATATAAAATAAAAAATAAGAAATGTGATCTCAGATGGTTTTTTTTGTATCTTGAGTTTGTTGTGGCTTGAGCTTGAGTTTATATATTCATAAACACTTGGTGTTTCAGTTATGAAGCTTGAGTCATTGGCTTATTTCTTGTGTAAAATAGTTTAATGTTCTTACGTTTCCTGTTTGTATGCTACACCATTGATCAGTTCACAGATTCCCAGAGGTCAATTACCCCCTGGGATGATGAGACCACCTATTCTGCCACGACCAGCTGGTATTCTGGGTTAGCTGAACTTTGCGTGATTTGTTTCTCATTATTACAGCGTTTTTCAAACTGCAATTGTTTTATCTGTTGAACAGTTCTGCAGTTTCCAGTTGGGTTAATTTAAATTTCATAAGAAGTGATGTGTGTGTAAAGATTCATATATTCTCGCAGATGCATACAATGATGCACCGACACTAAGATGTTCACACTGAGCACTATGTTCTAAGATCTTTATTTTTTATCTCTGAGATGACAAATCTGGTTGAGTATGATTCTTCATAGATCATGCATCTACCCTAAACTTTTGTAAGGACATGTGAGTAAACACCACCGTTTAAAACCATGGCCGCAGCAGCATAGAAGAACACATTTAACTATTCTTGGATATAATTAGTCTAGTCATTTAAGTATTGCACGGAATATTATCCCTTGCATCCCACATGTTTTACTGGTTGGGGGAAACAAAAAACAAGATTTTTGTGCACCAAGATTTTGAGAAGAAATTAATAGAAAACTTGGGTTGGAACCTCTGGGGATCATTAAATTCTAACTTCCATTTTTCTCCGATTTCAGGATACTGTAATTGAGGGAAATCTTCAACCTATTTATCTTATCCAGGTTAGATGATGACCTCTTTTGCACACTACTTAGACTACTAGTCACCAAATCTAAAGTCTTCTCTTGTACAATCTGCTTTTTTAGCATGTTCTATATTTTTAAAAGAACACAGATTCAAGTCGAACTCCAATGTGAGGATATGTTTGTGACTATGCAGCAGTGCTTGACACATGCTCTTCCCAGTTTTCATGTCTTTAATCTCTTTGGATGGTCATTTTCAGGTTAAGCTGGATATTTCTGACTAGTTTTCTTTTAAAGCATGAATAGTTCTAAGGGCTTATTATCATTACCTGATATACACTCCCACGGTTTTTTCTTGTTAAAGAAAGTATTGTTTTACTTAAATGTGTCATTTTAACATGAAGTTGCTAAAAATATTAGAATTATATCTTGAGTCAAGCATGCATAGCGATGCAATGATGGGATTATGATTTTTAGACTTTTTACTCATTTGGGTTATGAGTCACAGGTGCATAACTTGCTATAGAATTGTAGATGATGACCAAATGATGTTGGAATGACAAGCTTGAAATGACAGCGAAGAAATGAATTCAAAGAGGAGAGAGACCTAAAAGGCAAGCATGCGGTCCGGTAATCCTCAATTCTTCCAATATGCAGGTATTTAAATCTCCTCCCATCGGTTCTTTCATTTCTCCAGTGTAAGTTCTTCTAAAACGATCCTTGTTTTAAATCAGGGAATTTCGAAAGATAATGCCTTCACAAGGTTGGCACGCATTCAAACGGGAAGGACGGCAGATCGGGTCTTCATGCTGAGAAGTCTGGCGGTACGGACCTTCGTGCTGAGAAGTCTGGCGGTATGGACCTTCATGCTGAGAAGTCTGACGGTATGGAACTTCATGCTGAGAAGTCTGGAGAAACCGCTCCTTTTTCTGACAATGACAGAGATGATGCAAGCTCGGTTGAACAAGGCGCTTTCCTTAGTGATCTCGTCGACGGGGTCGTGACGGAAATCAGCACCCAGAGTGAAATAGATGTCGTAAGGAATGCAAGAGAGACGGTGCCCGCTGTAGTTGAGACGGCTCCCCTTGGAATCCATCTTGGACAAAGCTCCGGACCATATGGCTATTGTGGTGACTTCTTCGAAAGGCCTCCCTGGCCCGACAAGACTCCCGCGGTCGCCGAATTGCCGGTGATGCGGCACAGGGCTTTGTTCGATCCTCCTTTCTTGTCCCTTATCCAGGTCATGTGTTGGTTGGTGGATTCGGCGTGCGGTTCGGTTTGAAAAGTTGTACACGACAATCGGAAGAAACACGGCCATATTGCTACCACCGCAAAGCTCAAGAGTCGTCTTGCATTGGTCAACCGCGTCCAAGAAGCTTTAGTTTCCATCCGGGGGATGAGCGCTGCGACCGGTGGAACGGTTTCGAAGAGGTGATTGAAGATTGGAGGTGCCATCCGGGACGTGTTTGCGCGAGCATGGCTTCAATGCTCCCTGGTTCTTCAAAGGGTTCTACGAGATTCGGGAGCTCCGAAACTACATGATGAAGTCCCTTCCGCGGATTTGTGTTGCTCGTCGGGAAGAAGAGGTTGAGAGGTTGTCTAAAGAACTGGAGCTGAAGCGGCCGTGCTTCAAAGGATGAAATTCTCTCTTGCCCGGAAGGATGAGTTGTTGCTTAAAGACTTTCCTTGAAGTATTCGTGCTATATCTTGGCGTTTTCTCTTATATGTTTTTCTTTTTGAGTGATAGTGAGGATTTTCTTTGACTTCGGTTTTGGATTAATAGGTAATCGAATTGGCTTATTTTTGAGATAGTTTTGTGAACAACCCTTTTGAAAGAGATTATGTTAAATGAGATTTGCATCTTGGTCATGAATGATTGCACATATTACATGAAATTGCGAATGTTATGTAAAAGGGAGGTACGAATGGAAACAAACATGGCGTTTGATCACTGAGCCCTTTTTTTCCACATGCGGGATGCTAAGTCCCCAGTGAGTCCTAAACTATCTCTCTTGTAAAGTTGTTGAGTAAAACTTACTTGCTTTTGAAGCCTCGCTATATCAAACCGGAGTAGTCTTTCTAAGAAAATCCTCCGAAAGCTATCTCCGAACCAAGCTTCTCGAACAATGCGCTTCAAAGCGTTGCATTCACCTTTGGTGGGGTGATGAAGGAACCGGTGGTAATGACAGTACCTCGGGTCCATTACTTCTTGATCAGTGGCGGACGCCATACGGGGGTAGCTCCACCTCTCCATTTCGTACCCACGTCTCCAGCAGTTCCAGAATCTTCTTCATTGGGAAGGGGAAATGTAAGTACCTTGAGTCTAGCTTTTCCTGCGTTAGCGGGCGTCGTAACGTCTCTCCGCGGCTTTGACGTGGAACAAGAGATGAAATTGGATGACTTGCGAGTGCCACCGTATCTGCGGATCGCTTGCCTAAGTAAAGGGATGTAGAAGGTGTCGTAACGTCACCTGGCTGAGTGGCCGGATTGAACGTCCCCATCCTCCGTATTCGGGTATTTCTGATTGATTTCTCCTTCCTCAAGCGTTCCTTGGTGGTTGGGAGGCCGACGTGGATTGGACAGTCTTAGTGATTCAATAAGAGTTTTGAAATACAAATCTTCTAGCGAGGGCTCCATAGGCGGCAGTTCCCTTTCTTTATCCGGCAGACATTGTAGTACTCCGGGTAAGTCTCTTCTCCTGTGGTTGCGCGCCCTTTTTGCCTCTCCACCGGTAAAGATGTGACTCCTGATTAAAGATTCAACATTTCTTGCGCTGCCTGAGTGGATGCCTGTCGACCCTTCTTGTAATTGTGCTGCTATATCATTCAAAAGGCGAAATGTCTCGCTCCGCCTTCCGGTGATACCGGCTTGATTTGCCAAGACATCCTCCAAAGCATTCCAACTATGCTTCCCATGATACCCGAGCCACTGCGGACTCGGGTGAAGATACATTGTGACACGAGAACCGAAAATTGAGAATTCGATTTTTGTAACCTAGAGATTAATCTCCCTTTTGTGGTCGCCAATTGTTGATGGGTGAAAATTACTCTGAGAATTTGGTAATTTGGGGTGTGGATGAGGAATGAATCTAAACCTTCAACAAATGCACTTTGCGCGGTGAGTGCTTGTAGGTTCGAGAGATCAATCTGTGCAAGTCCGGCCTAAACCAAGAAATGGCCGTTCCGGACTTGTTTCGGTCACAAAGTGAAGGAGATGGGGTTGATCTTAGGGAGGGAAGCGAAGAAGGTGTTGAGATTGTGAAAGTGTTGGCTTGCTTATGACTTGTGAGAAAAGTGAGCAGGCTTACGGTTAATGTAAGGAGGCTCACGGATGTTGATTTTGTCTCGCCCGAACTTGTGTTGTTCTCCGTTATTCCTTGTGTGTTGGAAATAGGCGGAGACCCTATTTATACAAGTCATTGAGCCTCATTCACGTTTCTCGTGGGAAGTGGAGGTAGTGGAATGATGGAGTAGTGGAGTTGTGTGTCGGTAACACACGACAGTCTTGCCCACTTTTCTGTTCATCTCTAACCGTCCATGACTTCCTAACACGTTCTTGTGATGGCGTGTTGCACGCCGCACGCCGTAAACCGGTGAGACCAATACCCCGGTATGTATCCCCCAGGTTTGTGACATGATTGATGTCTGGAATGTGGATCGTGGATCCACGAAAGATAGCATGTAATCTTTGAATTGAATAACTGCGTTATTCGAAAGTCGATACTTGTGAAGTACAGTGTGTATTTTAAGTGCGCATTACGATGTGGTATGGTGATGGGTAATGACTCCTCACTAACCAAATAACTCCCGACCGGGGTTGTATAACCAAGCTGGTGAGGTCGGACGGACGATATGATATTTGAGGCACTCATCTGCGACCGTTGATGAAATTAGGGTTTTTAAAGAGGTGCGCAAGCATCACTCTTTAGCTTGGTCGAAACCAAGCGTGGGAAGGATTTTGGAGAGGACCGACCATACATGCGTGTTGGCGGCATGATGGTGTAGATGCACGTATTCCGTTCCCTCATGAAAGCGCGATCCGGGCCACTCGATTTGACCGTCAAAGAGGAGTGGTCGAGATTTATTTTGCGATAAGAGTTTGATACCGCAAGAAGCCGCGCGCCATACCCTTTTTCCGGCGCGTTTTTCCAAGACGACCTAGCTTGGTCGGTCTTGGCCGGTTGGTTTGGCGTGTAGACGGTAGGCTGATGTTCACGCCTATGTCTTACCGTCTCATGAAACGTGATCTAAGCCACCCAATTCTTCCGGTGAAGTTGAGTGGTCGAGATCGATTTGCAATTTGGGAAGTGTATCCACGCATGTTTGAGCGGGTGTTTTGGATTGGCCAGGCGTGATATGCCTTGGCCGACCGCATGAGGAGGTAGATGGGCTCACGGTGGTCATCTTTGGTGTGACCGACCCTTGCTCAATCTAATCCGTGACCCTCCATTCGTGCTAGGAGGAGAAGATGGACGCGCGTGATGGCTTGAACCCTAATTTTGTCTTTCAAAGCCGCGCGACCATGCTTTTTAGGTGGACGAATGTGTTGTAACCAACCATGGTTGGTTTTTTGACCGACTGGTCAAGTGTGTAGGCGGTCACATGGTGATTGTGTCGACATGCTCCGGGCCTTTTGAGTCTATATCTACACCCTCCATCTATACCGGCGAAGATGGATGGTTGAGACCGTTTTGCGGCACATGTAATATGCCGCAAACCCTAATTTAGGGTTTTCCGCCCATAATGCTTGGTATGGACGGTTTCTTGGCAAGCAAAGGCCAATGGTCGACCATGCGGGGTCGGCCGTGTGTATTCCATACCTGCTTGGGGGTGATGGAATTGATCCGTAGTCATCCAATCATGCTTGTGGAGTTGGATGATGCGATCGAATCATATCGGAGACCGATACGGTCAAGTCCGGATGCTCAATCGGGCTAGTATAAACACCGAGAGGGGCTCAATCGGGCTAGTATAACACATCGAGAGGGCTCGGGCTAGTATAACACACCGAGAATCAGCACATGTACGGGTATTTCGTACATGGCTTCATTATAGTGCTTGGAGGTTCGTGTTACACTGCCAAGAGTGACACTCGTCGTCATGCCACGGCGATAATGAGTACGAAATACAAGGCTGATATGAAATTCACAGGAAGGGATTGTTGCTACATGCTCCAACCTGGAGGAATTTCATGTATTCACAGAATGGGATTGTTGCCACATGCTCCATTCTTGGTGAATTAAGTGAGGAGTATCCGTCACTTATAAACGGCTTTGTCTTTTACAAGATGTCGCGCATGAGTTTTAGGTTATTTACAAATTTAACCTTGAACGAAAATCCACCATCAACATTAAGTCCCTGCCTAGCACATAATGGTTACACTATTGTGTGGTAGGCATGAGATGGTGACATACATACGTGAGGAAGACAGGATAAAAGGAGTTTACCCGGAAGAGTGTTGGCCGACCGCTAATTCTCCACGCCGTTACGCTTGTATGGAATCCTCTGGTGGGGCCGGTTTCCTTCTTTGGGTATTTGAATCAAAAGAGGAAACCAAATAAGGGAGGAATCCTTCTTCTATTGGGATTCTTCTAATTTTTGTTTATAAAAGAGACCAAAGCCCTTTCTTTTCTTTTTTCCTCACGAACATTGATTTTTTTTTTTTTTATGCTTGGCCGCTCCCGTTCGTGAATTCATTGCCGCCGCCAATAGTTGCTGCCGGAGCCGCCGCCGGAAACCGCCACCTTCGGAGTTGCCGCCCGTCCAAGGTAAGTTTCGGTCTCCTCTCTTTTTTTTTTTTTTTTTTTTTTTTTTTTTTTTAACGGTCAAACCCTAGTTTTGTTAGGCAAATACCTTTTGTAAGACATGTGCATGCTTAGCTTTTCTCCACCACTTGACTTGAATCCCGTAGACACTATTCCCATGAATAAGGAAAATCGTATGATGCATGCGGATGCATGAATGCGGGCCGCCGTGTATCTTAGAAACGTGGGTCTTATTCACATATGAAATGAAATTTACACCGAACTTGAAACTTGTACCGGACATGAAACCAATACTAAATCGACTTGAAAGTTATACCGGAGAACTTGAAATTAATACCAGACCGAATCTTGTATGATGTTTGGACCGGCCATTGTGTGAGTTGTGTCTTGCCGTGTGTGACTACACCTCTCATATGCTTTCATATAAGTTCTAACTCCTGTCTTTTATTTCATTGCGGTAGAAAAGAACTTACGTCGATATGTCTTACGAAGATAATCTTTGGTGCTAAGTCGGGAAGTGTTGGCGGCTTCAAGGATATGCCGAACATCAATGATGAGTTGTTCACCTCGCCTTTTCCAAACATTAGGAAACATCCTTCTCATAAGATAGTTTTGCTTTCGATTCGGAGAATATAGATCTTTGATCCATTTTCTTCTTCCGCACTTGTGATGAGATTTTGCCTCCCGGAGAAACGAATATCCGCCTTCTCCTATTGACTTCAAGATTTGCCATGCTCCACCTGGGTTCTTATGAGGGATGGATGAGACGCATATTGAGTAATAAGGGCATTAAGGACAATTTGACCAAAGCACAGATCCTAGATGCGGTCATGGCATCTGCTACCCTCGAAATTAGGAAAGACACCGCGGGCTTGATCACCTTCATTTCTCGGTGGCGTATTTCTCACTCACACAGCCATATCTAGATGGGGAGAGATGACTATTACTTTGGAGAGTGTAGCGCGCATTAATGAACCCGCACATTCTTAGGAAGTCTTTTACGAGCTCTCGATGCGGAACAAAGTAATTATGATGCTATACTTCAAAAGGCGGAGGGATTCGAGAGTCCGGACAATGAGGAGAAAAAGGATGCGAGATGCTTTTATACTTGGTGGGTTTCGGAGTGGTCTTAACGAGACCCGAGTTGAATCAAGAGTTGGAAAACGAGCTCGGCGTGATTGCGTTCTGTCTTTATGGCTATCCAGGATATATTTGATGATGGTTCGGGAAGAAGACCATAAGAGGTGAGATTGTTAAGATTGCTATAAAGGTGGCGCGAGGTGAAGTTCTTCCTCTAGGTGCATTGTTCCTTGGATCGCTGTATTCTCATCCTGGACGCTTTAGCAATGGATATGCACGTTTCTAACGAGTACAAGAAGGTGGAGTCGCACGTTCATTTCGCTTTTCTTCGGGCGCTCTTATGGGAACACTTCGAAGTTATGCTCCTACTCCCGCACCTTCACTCGTTAACTTGTACGGCGGCTCGAGAATACTCCGATGGAATAAGAAGCGTCCTAAAGCCGGTGCGAAACTTGTGGAGGTATTTGACAACATTTCTTAGTAGATTTTCGTCCATGGGGGCCGATTCACTCTTCCATCGTTCGACCAAAGACCTTTGCCGACGATCCTGGCGTTGTGTTGCGTCCGATGTCAAGACCATGAGCTACCTGCGCAGCTGCATTCCAGGATATGTCCCGTCTCTATTCGACGGAGAATTTTCTGTGACTCCGTACAACATTGACAGGGCAGCTCGCCAAATGGGATTCGATCAGGGTGTCCCATTTATCCGTCCACTAGGGGCTCAGGAAGAATTCCTTCCACAAATTCTTAACGCCAATGTGTTCTTAGGACCGGGTGAGCCTTCCCTTACGGCCTATTGGGAGAAACCCGGTGGTGACCGACACGGTATAAAGAATTTTGGGGGAAACAACTTGTTGATCTTCAGAAATTTTCGAAGAGTGTTGTGACGAATTCCCGTAGTGAGCCATCTTCGACATCTTGACGAAGCATTTCGGTTGAAGCCACTTCCACCCAAACGGACAAGAGGCGAGGATTGCAGTCCCCAAGTAGGAGAGAGACCTAAAAAAGGCAAGCATGCGGTCCAAATAATCCTCAATTCTTCCAATATTTAATGTATTTAAATCTCCTCCCATCGGTTCTTTCATTTCTCCAGTGTAAGTTCTTAAAACGATCCTTGTTTTAAATCGGGAATTCGAAAGATAATGCCTTCACAAGGTTGGCACGCATTCAAAACGGGAAGGCCGGCGGTCTTGGTCTTCATCTTTGAGAGAAGTCTGGCGGTACGGACCTTCGTGCTGAGAAGTCTGGCGGTATGGACCTTCATGCTGAGAAGTCTGACGGTATGGAACTTCACGCTGAGAAGTCTGGAGAAACCGCTCCTTTTTCTGACAATGACAGAGATGATGCAAGCTCGGTTGAACAAGGCGCTTTCCTTAGTGATCTCGTCGACGGGGTCGTGACGGAAATCAGCACCCAGAGTGAAATAGATGTCGTAAGGAATGCAAGAGAGACGGTGCCCGCTGTAGTTGAGACGGCTCCCCTTGGAATCCATCCTGGACAGGCTCCGGACCATATGGCTATTGTGGTGACTTCTTCTGAAAGGCCTCCTGCAACTGACAAGACTCCCGCGGTCGCCGAATTGCGGTGATGCGGCCTGGGCTTTGTTCGATCCTCCTTTACTTGTCCCTTATCCAGGTCATGTGTTGGTTGGTGGATTCAAAGCGTGCCGGTTCAGTTTGAAAAGTTGTACACGACAACTGGAAGAAACACGGCCATATTGCTACCACCGCAAAGCTCAAGAGTCGTCTTGCATTGGTCAACCGCGTCCAAGAAGCTTTAGTTTCCATCCGGGATGAGCGCTGCGACAGGTGGAACAGTTTCGAAGAGGTGATTGAAGATTGGAGGTGCCATCTCGGACGTGTTTGCGCGCATCCTTCAATGCTCCCTGGTTCTTCAAAGGGTTCTCTCGAGATTCGGGAGCTCCGAAACTACATGATGAAGTCCCTTCCGCGGACTGTGTTGCTCGTCAGGAAGAAGAGGTTGAGAGGTTGTCTAAAGAACTGGAGCTGAAGCAGGCCGTGCTTCAAAGGATGAAATTCTCTCTTGCCCAGAAGGATGAGTTGTTGCTTAAAGACTTTCCTTGAAGTATTCGTGCTATATACTGGCGTTTTCTCTTATATGTTTTTCTTTTTTGAGTGATAGTGAGGATTTTCTTTGACTTCCGGTTTTGGATTAATAGGTAATCGAATTGGCTTATTTTTGAGATAGTTTTGTGAACAACCCTTTTGAAAGAGATTATGTTAAATGAGATTTGCATCTTGGTCATGAATGATTGCACATATTACATGAAATTGCGAATGTTATGTAAAAGGGAGGTACGAATGGAAACAAACATGGCGTTTGATCACTGAGCCCTTTTTTTCCACATGCGGGATGCTAAGTCCCCAGTGAGTCCTAAACTATCTCTCTTGTAAAGTTGTTGAGTAAAACTTACTTGCTTTTGAAGCCTCACTATATCAAACCGGAGTAGTCTTTCTAAGAAAATCCTCACGAAAGCTATCTCTCCGAACCAAGCTTCTCTGAACAATGCGCTTCCAAAGCGTTGCATTCACTTGGTGGGGTGATGAAGGAACCGGTGGTAATGACAGTACCTCGGGTCCATTACTTCTTGATCGATGGCGGACGCCATACCTGGGGGTAGCTCCACCTCTCCATTTCGTACCCACGTCTCCAGCGAGTTCGAGAATCTTCTTCATTGGGAAGGGGAAATGTAAGTACCTTGAGTCTAGCTTTTCTGCGTTAGCGGCGTCGTAACGTCTCTCCGCGGCTTTGACGTGGAACAAGAGATGAAATTGGATGACTTGCGAGTGCCACCGTATCTGCGGATCGCTTGCCTAAGTAAAGGGATGTAGAAGGTGTCGTAACGTCACTGCTGAGTGACCGGATTGAACGTCCCCATCCTCCGTATTCAGGTATTTCCTGATTGATTTCTCCTTCCTCAAGCGTTCCTTGGTGGTTGGGAGGCCGACGTGGATTGGGAGTCTTCCGTGATTCAATAAGAGTTTTGAAATACAAATCTTCTAGCGGGGCTCCATAGGCGGCAGGTTCCCTTTCTTTATCCCAGCAGACATTGTAGTACTCGGGTAAGTCTCTTCTCCCGTGGTTGCGCGCCCTTTTTGCCTCTCCACTTAGGTAAAGATGTGACTCGATTAAAGATTCAACATTTCTTGCGCCGCCCGAGTGGATGCCTGTCGACCCTTCTTGTAATTGTCTTTGCTATATCATTCAAAAGGCGAAATGTCTCGCTCGCCTTCCGGTGATCTGGCTTGATTTGCCAAGACATCCTCCAGCATTCCAACTATGCTTCCCATGATACCCGAGCCACTGCGGACTCCGGTGAAGATACATTGTGACACGAGAACCGAAAATTGAGAATTCGATTTTGTAACCGAGAGATTAATCTCCCAGCGTGGTCGCCAATTGTTGATGGGTGAAAATTACTCCTGCTGAATTTGGTAATTTGGGGTGTGGATGAGGAATGAATCTAAACCTTCAACAAATGCACTCGCGCGGTGAGTGCTTGTAGGTTCGAGAGATCAATACGTGCAAGTCCGGCCTAAACCAAGAAATGGCCGTTCCAGACTTGTTTCGGTCACAAAGTGAAGGAGATGGGGTTGATCTTAGGGAGGAAGCGAAGAAGGTGTTGAGATTGTGAAAGTGTTGGCTTGCTTATGACTTGTGAGAGAAAAGTGAGCAGGCTTACGGTTAATGTAAGGAGGCTCACGGATGTTGATTTTTGTCTCGTCCGAACTTGTGTTGTTCTCCGTTATTCCTTGTTGTTGGAGATAGGGCGGAGAACCTATTTATACAAGTCATTGAGCCTCATTCACGTTTCTCGTGGGAAGTGGAGGTAGTGGAATGATGGAGTAGTGGAGTTGTGGTAACACACGACCAGTCTTGCCCACTTTTCCTGTTCATCTCTAACCGTCCATGACTTCCTAACACGTTCTTGTGATGGCGCGTTGCACGCGCACGCCAGTAAACCGCCGAGACCAATACCCCAAAGTATGTATCCCCGGTTTGTGACATGATTGATGTGGAATGTGGATCGTGGATCCACGAAAGATAGCATGTAATGCTGAATTGAATAACGCTGCGTTATTCGGAAAGTCGATACTTGTGAAGCAACCGTGTGTATTTTATTTGTCTTGCATTACAATGTGGCTATGATGGGTAATGACTCCTCACTAACCAAATAACTCGACTGGGGTTGTATAACCAAGCTGGTGAGGTCGGACGGACGAGATGATGTTTGAGACACTCATCTGCGAATCGTTGATGAAATTAGGGTTTTTAAAGAGGTGCGCAAGCATCACTCTTTAGCTTGGTCGAAACCAAGCGTGGGAAGGATTTTGGAGAGGACCGACCATACATGCGTGTTGGCGGCATGATGGTGTAGATGCCCCGTATTCCGTTCCCTCATGAAAGCGCGACGGGCCACTCGATTTGACCGTCAAGAGAGGAGTGGTCGAGATTGATTTTGCGATAAGAGTTTGATACCGCAAGAAGCCGCGCGCCATACCCTTTTCCAGGCGGCGTTTTCCAAGACGACCTAGCTTGGTCGGTCTTGGCCGGTTGGTTTGGCGTGTAGGTGGTAGGCTGATGTTCACGCCTATGTCTTACCGTCTCATGAAACGTGATCTAAGCCACCCAATTGGTCCGGGTGAAGTTGAGTGGTCGAGATCGATTTGCAATTTGGGAAGTGTATCCACGCATGTTTGAGCGGGCGTTTTGGATTGGCCAGGCATGATATGACTTGGCCGACCGCATGAGGAGGTAGATGGGCTCACGGTGGTCATCTTTGGTGTGACCGACCCTTGCTCAATCTAATCTGTGACCCTCCATTCGTGCCGGAGAAGATGGACGCGCGTGATGGCTTGAACCCTAATTTTGGCTTTCAAAGCCGCGCGACCATGCTTTTTTAGGTGGACGAATGTGTTGTAACCAACCATGGTTGGTTTTGACCGACTGGTCAAGTGTGTAGGCGGTCACATGGTGATTGTGTCGACATGCTCCGGGCCGTTTGAGTCTATATCTACACCCTCCATCTATACCGGCGAAGATGGATGGTTGAGACCGTTTTGCGGCACATGTAATATGCCGCAAACCCTAATTTAGGGTTTTCCGGCCATAATGCTTGGTATGGACGGTTTCTTGGCAAGCAAGGGCCAATGGTCGACCATGCGGGGTCGGCCGTGTATATTCCATACCTGATTGGGGGTGATGGAATTGATCTGTGGTCATCCAATCATGCTTGTGGAGTTGGATGACTGCGATCAGATCATATCTGGCAAGCTAAGGCCGTGTGTATTCCATACCTGCTTGGGGGTGATGGAATTGATATGTGGTCATCCAATCGTGCTTGTGGAGTTGGATGATCTGCGATCGAATCATATCAGGAGACCGATACGATCAAGTCCGGATGCTCAATCGAGCTAGTATAACACACCGAGAGGGGCTCAATCGGGCTAGTATAACACACCGAGAGGGCTCGGGCTAGTATAACACACCGGAATCACTGCACGGGTATTTCGTACATGGCTTCATTATAGTGCTTGGAGGTTCGTGTTACTCAGAAGAGTGACACTCGGTCGTCATGCCACACCGATAATGAGTACGGAAATACAAGGCTGATATGAAATTCACAGGAAGGGATTGTTGCTACATGCTCCAACCTGGAGGAATTTCATGTATTCACAGAATGGGATTGTTGCCACATGCTCCATTCTTGGTGAATTAAGTGAGGAGTATCCGTCACTTATAAACGGCTTTATCTTTTACAAGATGTCAGCGCATGAGTTTTCCGGTTATTTACAAATTTAACCTTGAACGAAAATCCACCATCAACAACAACACACTAGAAGTACATGGGGATCTAAATAAAAGCTATTGGATAATCATCAGAATTATGATCTTCAACATCTCCCCCTCCATCAAACAATTTCACCACCAGAACAGGTTCCAAACCTAAACATCCTGAAAAAGAAACAACGAAAATCAAGTAAGGCACTGAATCATAGTGAAAAGAAAATAGAGAGTGTTCATAAGAAACTACTTAAAAGCAAAAACAGAGTATGCCATACTATATGTACATAGGGCAACTTTCATATTACAAAAATCAGAACTAAGATAAGACGGCATTCAACCACTTAACTGTCAACCAAGAAGTCTCAAACCACATTGGTTCGCACACTCAATTGTACACACAATATATAAGGCTGGATGTAACAAAGAGTACATGCATTAGTTGGTGCATAGGAGTAGTATGAAATTAAGTTGTTAGAACAAACCATCTTTAAGATGCATTATACTATAGTAATACTAATATTTGTACCTACACCCACATAACAAAATAAGACAAGTTCTGGAACCGTATGTATATCTGTATTATAGAAAACTATGGATGCAAAAGAGAACTCAGTCTAGAGTAGAAAGACTAATTATGGTCTAAAAGACTTAAAGATATCACCAGGTGCAGTACCAACTACAAAGATGAACTGCCTGAACATATTAAAACAATTATATGGTGTATACTTTGATTTGAACATGTTATTATAGCTTTATCCATACTGATGTTAACAAAAAGTGATCCTTCCTTTCCTTAAAGATATAGGGTGCATCGATCAGTATTTCTAATAGTTATCTGTATAGTCATGGTCGCGAGCCATGTTTCAGGATGCAGGTGTTATCATAAGTTCAACTAATCAAAATCCCCAACCCAGTATACTTGATGATGCTACCAATGGTAAATATCTGGAAAACATCACTACATAACATTATCAAGATCTAAGTTTACCTTTAGTGCACTAAAGATATAGTATCATGTAGTTTTTTTGTAGATTTCCAATATCAAGAAGAGCACAGAAGGACCTTCACACATCACCGGGTTCAACAGAGCAGTCTTCACTAAAAGCCTACAAGCTACAAGTGATAACTGTCACTGAAATGTTTCTTCTGCTCAGATTTAACCACATTATAGAAAACAAAAGTAGAACAACGCTTACCTCAATATTGCCTTCATACTCTCCATTTATCTCAACCTTTTTAAGAAAAAAGAAAGCAAAGAGAGGGCCGATAATCAAACTCTAATGCACGAACTCAGAGCCTCAATTCTCCTTGATCCTGAAACCAAAGAAGAAATGAAATTGATTATTACAAACCAAAAACATAAAGCATAAATAACAATGAGATGTTACCCTTACCAGACACTGAAACTCTTGAGCAAGATTTCAACTCTGTCACTCTGCTCAAATAAGTTATAAACAGCTTGGTTCCTTCGTTCCATCTCTTCTTGAAATCCTGAGATATATTTCAAATAATTTAATATGAATCAGAGTCACATCATAGTGACTAAATATACAATGGCAAAATCAAGATGTTATTAGAATCTTGCCTTTATGACAACTTCAACACCAGCCTCCCGAAATCTTAGCAACTCCAGTGCATAGATGGCAAACACATCATAACACAAGTAATAGATATACAAAGGATGCATAGGCGCCAGACAGTATCAAAAGTTTTCATCATCCTAATGGAAAAACATGTTGTTCGATAAGGAAAAACTCACGGTTTAGAAATTTCTGTAATGTCAAATCGAGGGTCAAGATCCTTCCCAATACCATCCAATACTGCAAGGTTGGAAATTAATTTCTGAGAATCATGCTCAGAAATTATACTATATAGCAATGACTAGATATGTTAGTTAAAAATTTTGTACCACAAAATGCTCGGACGACAAATGTGAAGGTGGCAGGAATGCGAAAAGGTCCATCAGCAGCAATAGACAACAGATCTTCTCCTGAAACAGATAATAACAATGTTGAGGAACAATAACAGTACACTCATAATTAAGTACTAAAGATTTCTACCAACACGACAAGTAGAATGTTAAAACCCACTACTTAAGTATTCAAATTCAAGCTTAGTCATCAAAATATGAACTCATACTCTAACCCTAAGCATTATATGTCAACTGAACACATGACAAATGTTTTTGTAAATGAAGCTAATAGGGTATCACAATTAGACTTCACTATTGATAGTTCCCACTTCAGCATAACAAACAAATTGTGAGAAACATGATGCAGTCGGAATCAGATTGACAGTTCCCTAAATCTTATGTTTTTTAGACACCGTTAGAATCAGATTTATGTTCTAACTTACAAGTTACTCCTACATATAGGCAAATCCCAAAGAAGAGAAACATAATAAGAATGAAAGAAAAAAAGATATATCATGATTTTGAAAACATGCGACTGGATAAGGATGAAACGAACACTAATCTTTATAATCAATATGCAAAAACAGAAGCCTAAAAGAAAAGCTCATCTTACCTGCGCAAGAGATGGAAATATAGTTAATGATAAAGATGACTCTTTGAGATTATAGGCCGTAAGAGATGGAGATATAGTTAAGGATGAGATACACTCCTTAACTTTCACAAGAATTCCAACATATTGATGACACCAAGGATGTTCAGATGTTCTTCTAATAATCGGATCCATTGAAATCCAACTATCTTGACACAAGCGTTTAGTGTGCATTCACAAAATTGGATGTTATCTGCAGAATTTATTACACAGACTAAATCTCAAAGCCTTTTCTACTGCCCTAAAGGCCACAGTCATTTGTTTAGTCAGGATAGTCTATCACTATAGACACCTCTTAAGTGTTTCAGCTGTCATTATTGCAACATTAAATATGACATGAAAGATAGCAAAACAAAATAACATTGTATATGCATCCTTCAGGACAACACGTTGTGGCGATCTAGTTCTGGCCGAAAGTCAACAGTAAGGAAATAAAACTTGGAGACATCAACTCATTTTGGATGGAATATTCGAAACATATTTTGTACGCTCATAGATGTTGGATTATTTTACTTCTGACCTTCTTATTTGCTCTCTGCAAAAAAGACAAAGAGGAAGCTAAGTATTGCAACAACATACATGCCCCTACAACAGACTAGTTGAGTGCAGCGTTGTTACCTAGTCAAATTATGCATCAACAATTACAACATAAGTAGTCCAATCTCCAACTTCTCGATCTTGAAGCTCATCCAACTCTCTACAAATGAGAGAGTGTTAAGATAGAAAACAGAAACAAACCCAAAATAAAAAGAACCAAATGTATGCATCTTCCCTTCGAACATTTAACATCTTTAGTTTATAGCACCATCATTGGTAATTATCACATCGTCGATACCATTGACAAGGATAGCTACAAGTTTCAGCATGATATTGTTCAGTTATTTCTGCAAACAACTTCTGGAATTTATCTAAAATATAGCAGTATCAAACCAATTTTTGAACCCTTCAAGCTGATAAAACAAAAATCTTTGAAACCAGCAAAGTAATAGATGCACAAAAACTTTTGATGTTATGGCCCCAAACGTTTAGCATGAAAATGCCATCTTTAATATAATAGTTAACATAGACAATATAAGAGCATAGTAAGCAAACCATAAAGACAGTTGGACAAACCTTGAGTCTCTGTTTGCTTTCATTGTCGCAAACTTGAAGGCACCATCTGATCCAGATGTTGTAAATATGTGATGAACCTGCAATGACCACATAAAGTTATCAGGGAAATTGTGAAAGATAGAATCCAACCTACTATTACTAGCCTAGTAGCTATCTGTATCTAACAAACAAAAATAAACAAGGAAACTTAAGAAACATGACATAATATATCTATTGATAGTTATCACCCAAGGATCTTACCGGATGAGAACTTAACAAATTGACTGAGTGTATCTCCTGCCCCTCTATGTGGCATTTGATGGTGAGGTTTTCCACTTGCAGATCAGCCTCATATAAATGATGTACACCACCTATGCCCTCAATTGAGCCAGCCTATCTACAAAAGAAAAAAATGTTTTAGTTGGTCAGGAAATGTAATAGATTTCATGAAAAACAAAATAACGTTATGTCCTTATTAGTTAACATCTTAAGAACAAAAACTAAAGGAGTTTTACAGATAATTACTCACTTCCTTTGTGCGAACCCCATCTCTGTCAGGTATAACACAGCCCTGAGCACGGTGCAAGATTCCAGTAGGACTTATTTACAAGATTTAAGTCACAATGGTGAACTGAGATTGGAAAAATGGTTGCAGAGTTAACATAAGGAGAAATTAGAGATGTTAAGGCAATAATATTACCTCCCTGCTTGTCCTAAAAGTAGTAATCTACTGCCATCAGCTACAAAACCTTTAGATCACAAGAAGATTACTTCAGAATAAGTCTAACGATGTAGAATACAAATAACATTATACTTAGCACTTACATGGAAACACCACAAGCTGGACCGAATACTTTGAATAGAGACATTGGAGTTGATAAAATCCCATTGCAGCTCCTCATTGGATCTGAGACTGTTAACAAAATATCAAAGTTATATATAAAACCATCTAATTTAATAGTTAAAAGCCGAGATAAAACGAAACCAAGGGTGAGCAATAGACTTAATACTGTGGTGTTTTGTAGGAGGACAAACCCAGTGAAAATATAAGTCTGTAGTCATTTGGAACCCAAAGTTAGTAGTCGTCTTATTTATTTCAATCATTGAAACTAGAGGAAAGAAAAAAATTCAACTTTGAGCTTGTCAACAGAGATGCAATATGTATTAACAAGGAAAGGTTGGGTCTGATAGCTTAGTTATGAAAGGGTAACTTCCCAAAACCACAATAGATAAAGCCTTAAGAAAAACACAGTCACAAAGTAAATGAAACCAATTACCACAACTGAATAATGAACTTCAAATCTTATAATTATAATATGAAGAGTGCTATTTGAAACATACATACCGCTGAAATTCGAGCTACCATGAGGGGTCCTAGAATCCTCTCCATAACACATTAGTTAAACCTCTTCCAAGCATATTAGCATATACTAAAAAAAAAAAAAAAAGAATTTAATGCAATAAGTAAAATTGGTTATACGCATTCACATGCCAACGCAACCAAATTCGATTCTTAATGACTAGTTAAGATGTACTAACCTATACATCCTGCATGGTACCCAATATCTTCATACCTTTTAGATGACATTGAAGTCTCTTACCTACAAATGACAACATTAAATTTATGATATAAACCCTTGAAAAAGAAAACAACAATTAGAAGAAGAGATAAAGGGATTGCGAGAAAATAGATAGGATGAAGAAAGGACTTAACATTAAATAAGTGATGGGCATGGCCACTTCCTTCAAAGACTTAAACTCCATGCCTACAACAGGTGATATTAGTCATTAAGTTGTTCTAATATACCTATCATCAAGACAATAACAACATTCAAATAACATCTTGTTCGAAACATGTCTCAGTTACTCTATAAATCAATTTTTAAAAACCCTTAGGAATCATCCATGCTAGTAAGAACTAAAAGTCTTCACATGAAAATTAAACTTATTAGAATTTATTTGAAATCCTTTAAGCTTGGCTAACTGATAATCTGCAAACATCAAAAATAAGGAAAATTAACAAAACTAAAGAAGAAACTCAAGATTTTTAGGATTCAGAAAAATACTAAATCAGAAAGTGAAATAAAAGAAACCCAACCCAATGAATTTCAATATACAATCAAAACAAAAATCAATTAAAAATTCTACGAACACAATTTAAAACCCTAACGAAACCCCCAAATCAAAACCCCAAAAATTAGAACCCTAATTTTATTTCAAATCTGAACAGAAGTTGTATAAAAATAAACTCTCTCAACAAAATAAAAGAAGATAGGTTAGTAATAACCTTAACCGCAAAGATGAAAATAAGAAAATGGTTCAAGAAGAATGGATTTCTTCATCTTTGCTTAAGTCTGTGGTTAGAGGTTTAGAATAGGTTTTATTGGAGAACTTGGTGATTTTTTGGAGAGATGAAGACGATGGAGAAAGGGGTTGGGATTAAGAGCAATGATTTAAGTGATTCCTTCTAGGTATTTTTTCAGTTTCAGGTTTTTGGGTGTGGCGGAGAGAAGAAGATGGAGAAGATTAGAGCAGGAAATTTGAGGGAGAGAAATAATGAGGCCGAGTGGTTAGGGTAGATCGATGATAAGGATAGGGGATACACCTCACAGAAAATGGGTCCCACTGAAAAAGCTAAGCTCATCCGTCATAGAATCGGTTGAAGAATAAGGATAAAATGGTAAATATTATACGACCCGTTTTAGCCGCTTAATCTAAACCCAGACGGTCTTGACCGGTCAAAGGTCTATTGACTGTTTATGAGGGTCGTGGATGTGGGTTGAGAAAACCCCATTTTCCACTAGTGATGACTTAGTCATGGTTCAGTAGGTGTTGTTGGTGAAGAAGTTTGCCAGTTCAGAAGGTATTGTTTGTTGGTGAAAGAGTTGGTCAAGGTGCAGGACTTGGCTATGGTTAGGAGGTGGTGTTGGTGAAAGAGTTGGTCAAGTTTTCCAACCACACGCTTATTTGGAAGGTATATTGCTGCTAGTTTTGGAGTTTTATTTGATAAAGAATGAAGTTAGTTTTGGAGTTTTATTTGAATTTGATTTCACTTCTTTGCATGCAGATTAAGCCTGAGATGTGCAGATACGAATACATGTCAACTAAAATTGAAATGCGCCTTGCTAAAGCTGAAGCAATCAACTGACATCTCTTGAATATACCAACGAAAATTCAGGTCAACAGAAATTGAACTCGCCACCAGGTAGGACATTAAGCTTGTTGTATGGACTTGCACCATATGTCTATTGATAGCAAGAGTAACAGAACCATAAGTAGTGATAGGGATGTTTGTGGGTTCTTTTGATTTGATTATATAGTCTATTATTCAAAGGCTCAATCTTTATAAGCATACTGGATATTTGATTAGAAGAATTGTTGATGCTTTGTTCGCAGTTTAATTGAATGATGCTCATGAGATCAGAAAGGTTGGAGAACAAAGAAACAAAGCAGCATCCATTAGGTCCCTTAGCAGCTGCAAGATTTGTAAGTTATAATGTAGTATCTCCTTATAGAGATTTAAGTTAGAAGAACTTAGGAATTTCATAACTTTCTACAAACTGAACTTAGGAACTAAGTATGTTTCTGTGTATGTTCATTAAATGAATGACATAGTTTGTATCAAATACTCATACTTGTTGTTAACTTCAATTGAGGAATTATTTTTCATAATGGTGAATGTGGAAATGAAAGTGAATGAATGTGTCATGGTTTGTATATCTGTGGAATGCTGAATATGGGGAACTGGGAAAATGGGAAACTGCAGGGGGGTAAATGTGGGGGGAACGGATTTTGACCTGGTCAATGAAGACTTGACCTTTTTTTTTTGTTGTTCCAAAAAATTAGCAACGTCTTTTGTCTGTTGCTAAATTAGAACCAGAACCAATAACATTTAGTTAGGGTAGGGGTATTCTGTAATTAGAAACATCTTAGCAACGGCAGACCTTGGTTGCGAATAAACAAAGTCGCAACGGCACGGTACGTTGCAAATCTCCGTTGCTGACCGAGATTCGCAACGGAGCTTATGTCGTTGCGAAAAACTGCAACACTGTGTTTTGGAACGGTGATATGCCATTGCGACCCCAGTCAGCAACGTCCAGGCTCCGTTGCTAATTCCTAAAAATGGTGTAGGTTGGACAAGACTTGAGATTTGCTTTTTAGTAAATCAGATTTGTCAGTTCATGCAATCACCTACTTCAGTACACTTATCAGCTGCAAAAAGGGTGTTAAGATATAACAAAGGTACTTTGAATCATGGCTTATTCTTCACTAAGGGTTTTACTGCACTTCAAGGATTCTCAGATGCAGATTGGGCAGGAAATCCAGATGACAGAAAATTAACCACTGGCTATTGTATTTTTTTTGGTACAAAACCAGTTAGCTGGTCCTCCAAAAAGCAAGCTACCATTTCAAGATCCAGTAATGAAGCTGAATACAAGGCTTTCGCTTCAACAGCAGCTGAAATTATTTGGTTATGTCACTTACTAAAAGACTTACATGTTTTTTAACAATCTTCACCAACTATCTCTTGTGACAATAAAAGCTCTATTGCTTTGGCTTCAAATCTGGTGTTTCACAGCAGGATGAAACATATGGGCTCTTGATTTTCATTTTATACGTGAATTGATTCAATCAAAATATATGCAGGTCACTTATCTCTCAACTCTTCAACAGATAGCAGATATCTTTACTAAAGGACTGGCTGCACCAAGATATCCCAAGATATCAAACATGGGATACCCTAAAAGTGTTTGATATCTTGGGATATCTTTACTAAAGGATTGGCTACACCCAAGATATCAAACATGGGTGTTTAACTATGTCTGTTCATTACAGCCATTATGAGCTGTAATTATTACCAATTGTTTCTGTTTTTGGGTTTTGTCTAGGATTGTCACACGTGTATGATCAGAGTCTTTCTTTTCTGTTTTACCGTATGTATTTAATGCTTTCTACAGACTCTTTTATTTTCTAATGAAGATTTATCTTTTCCTTTCTGCATCTGTTACTAAAGTTATGTTGCTTGTGCAGATTTGAAGTGATTTCAAATTTACGAGTGTTCACAAAATAAATAAATTAATTAATTAATTAAAAATAATTAAGTTGTTGTTTTCTATCGGAAAACGAATTTAATTTTCAAGAATAGAAATTCGATATAACCATCAAATAACTTTATCATCCACATAGAGACTTTGGTGTAGTGAGTGTGCAGAAGCGAAAGATAGTGATGATGTACAGTAATGAGAGGTGTTCCGTTGGCATTATTAAATTATCTCCATATATATCAAATTTTGCCGCTATTTTTTTCTTTTTTATAATTAGCTTTCATTTTGGATCATACCGTAAACTGCACTATATTCCTATGAGAATGCAACGACTGGTGAAAAAATTATTATGCAGAATCATCTTGTAACTAGCTTTCATTTGAGCTCATAAAAAAAATCAGTTCGAAAAGTGTAAATAGTATCAATCGTCAATGGAACTTTCTTATTGAGTAATAAACTTAAACCACAAGCAGAAGCTTGTCTTTCAGGTTCATACAAAACTTCTATATATATACTATCACCATGTTTGATTATTTTTATTTTTTCTAGATATGACTCGTTTGGAACTGATGATTCAGATATGACTGAAATCATCTAACTCATTTAGGTCTAACCTAATATGTATGTGTTTTGAATTAGATCTGACTCATCTGACTCCAAAAAAAAATGTGAACCAATGGCTTGACCTATAAGTCAGAGACATTTTATTACCTGACTCAAACATGTCTTAGTCGGAAATTAGGTCTTCAGGTGGCGAGTCATGTCTAACTCAAAATAAAATGAAACGGTCTGATTGTTGACTCGCATCAAGTCAGAAGTCGACTGAGATCAAGACATCGAGCCACTGACAAACAAACAGCTGTAAACGTAGGTTTAGATGTTGATTTGAAGAGAGAAAAAGTGCACTAGCTAGGTAGGTTAGATGAATCTAATTAATCGCAAGTTTAATTGAGCCGTTTTAATATATCTGATTTACAAGTCAAAGAAGAAGATACGAAATGGTTGAAGATTGTTAAGCAACATCATGGTGCGTATTTATTAATGGAATCATACTGTCAAGTGTCAAGTAGGTGTAATATGTTGTTGCGTGAGAATTTATATCAAGTTATCAACATCTTATTATCATGCAGCACACCCTAAAAAAGACACTAAAATGTATTGGATTATTATGCACATCTCATTATCGTGCATTCATTCATACCCTAAAAGTGACCATTAAGTGAGTTGTGAAGTAAAGTATCTTTGCTTCTAACTCCTGTTTCTGGAAAAGGAGAAGGACTGCGGCTTCTAACATCCGAACGCGCTATAAGTATGAGTGTATTAGTAGTTGGTACTATTCATCATCAATTCATAGCAACGACTTTTGTAATTCAAGAACTTGACTTGTCGGATACAACTAGTCGTCCGATATCCATAAACTTAATACAAGTGTACTGTTTGCAACCCAGCTGCCTGGTATTACTTATTTTGATGAAAAAAAGGACATGCAGCTTAGATGCACAATGTAGTACTTTTAGTGCTGATTGATTGTGTTGCATGAAGACTCGCTTTCGGTACAGCTCCCGGCTGCCACACTAAACACTCTTTTGCCATGGGAGTGCTCGTACTCGAACCATGCATATGAGATTGGACTATCATAGCAGTAGATTAATTTGTCGTCAATCACTTGGGTAAAACTTGTCACATTGATGATTTCTCGGTTGTAGTTTACTTATAAGTCTGTAAATAATTTGGGATCACAGACTCGCTACATATATTCTGGATTATGAGGCAGGTTCTTGTGTAATTGGATAGACCATAGGCCATGGCCTTATCCAGCGGTCATGTGGCCGCTAAGACTAAGTCTTATGGGGTGCTAGTCTAGCACCTAGATTAGCGATCAGGACTACCTCCTAAGTCTTATGGGAGTGCTAATCTAGCAGCTAGATTAGGTCCCACGTCAACGTCATTGTTGAACCATTCCGCGCCCGGTCGCTAAACCATTCGCTCAAATGAATGGATTAAGGCGCTTAAATCTCCAGTAATCGAGATCAAAATAAATCTCTCGATGCTTTGAACCATTCGAAAGGTAGTTTTTCAAGTGCCGAATCATTAAATGCAACTTATCTAGCATACTAGTTCACATACTAGCAACTGGTAGGAGGAGAACTAGTGTTAACTTTTTTTGCTACACTTTTTTTGAATTGCAACACTTGCTAAGTGCTAATCTAGCACCTCCAATCTAACCCATAAGACTTAATCATGAGGATCCACATAGCATATTGGTTTTGTTGTAGATTTCTTCGAGGTTAGTGCTGCAATGCATATTTTTATTCACGTTACATTTTGGCAAAATCCACATGAGACAAACGTCCCTAACATGGATTTGGTACCCCAAGAAGATTGGGGTCTCTGTTATAAATATTGAGCATTTAACCAACTGAACTAGCTGACACCTTATTTGTTTGGGTTTGGTGAAGTGGTGATTACCAACTGAACCATTTTAACTGAACTAGCTGACACCTTATTTGTTTGGGTTTGGTGAAGTGGTGATTACCAACTGAACTAGTGACACCTTATTTGTTTGGGTCGACTTGGCGTCCGAGTCATTGATTGGATGTTAGATTATTTTCATTTTATTTTATTTTTGTTGATATCTGACTTGGAACTATTTGAGTTGGGGTCATTTTGTATCAATGTTAGAAAACCAGCAACAGGCGGTTGGCAGTGATTCGGTGACCCAGGTCATTTTCGGCTGGTCCATTGACCCAAACAAATTTACCAAAAAAGTGATTGACAAATTTACCAAAAACCGGCTTCCTTTGTGAAAACCCGGGTGACCGGCCGTATCAACCCTTGATTAGCGACCCGAGCGATTCAAACGGGTCAAAAATCCTAAAAATCTTTTGTTGTAGGGCATTGAAAAAAAATTATAAAAAAATCAAAAAATCTTCAAAGTATATCTTATCAATTTTTCCTGTTCAACAAAAAGTGAACAAAAAAAAAAGAACACGCAATTGGGGGATACAAAAAGGGGGTGGGGGATATTGATTACTTCTCCCAACCCATGGTGTTTGCTAAGGGATGACTTTTAGGGGGCGAAAATACTAAAATACCCTTCCCTCAAAATAAAAATTAAAAAACTTAAAATCAAAAAAACAAAATCATATCCCCCATTTCCATCTCCACTTCTTATTAATCACTTTCAGGGTTAGAATTTGAAACCCAAATATTCCCCATTCCCTTTCAAATTCTAAACTCTCCCACTCTCTTTCAAATTCTCTTCTCCTTCTCTGCCCGGCTCCTCACTTTGAAAACGATTTTTTTTTTTAATTCGGAAGTGATGAAGATCATCTTGCAAGTGATGAAGACCATGCGGAATTGATGAAGACCATGCGGAAACTGGTGCTTAGGCATGGTTTGGTAACTAACATTCAATGCCGAATCGAGTATCGGCATGCTCAATGGAAATTTATCAATCCGGTCAAGTGAAAAAAAAAAAATTGAAGTTTCTGGATACTTTTCATCATGTGCCTTGGCATAGAAATTTAAGCAACATACTATCCTGGGAAGCTGGGGTGCCGGCATGCTCGAGTTAACTACTTGTGCTCTAAGTCGGTAGATTAAAACGGAGTAAAACTCAAAACGGAATATTATTTTTACATCGCCGAAGTGATGAAGACCATGCCGGAATTGGTGAAGAACCATGCGGGAAAAAATGCCGACATGCTCGATAGAAAGCTATCAATGCCTGGTGAGTCAAGTGAAAAAAAAATTGAAGTTTCCTGGATACTTTTCATCATGTTCCGGCATATAAATTTAAGCAAAAACCATGCCGGAAGTAGTTACGGCATGCTCGAAAAATCACATAACTGTCATAAGGGAAGTAGACCTCATTAAAACCCGAAAAATAAGTTTGAAGATCAAAACCACGAAAAATTTATGAAAAATTCCAACAAATCGGCATGGTTTTTTGGTTGAATACCATCTTAGGATAGGTGGCAAACAATTTATGAAAAATTCCAACAAATGCGGCATGGTTTTTGGTTGAATACCATGCGCACCAAGCTTTTTCATTTGCAACAATGGTGGATTCAAAGAAAAAATCAAATTTTCAACCTCTTAGCAACAATTCTCTCTTCACAATCATCCTCCACTTCCACCAAAAAAAAGTTCCCTCTCAAAATTTTTTTCCATCTTTCTACTCTCATCTCATTCACCCAAATACAAATACACACTAATCATTTAACAAAATCTTAAGATTTTTACTAATTATTATTAATCACTAATCCCGATTAGTGATGGGTATATTAGGATTTTAAAAAATATTTAGATAAGGGGTGACCCGGAAATTGATATTTGGACTTTTTTTTGTCCTTTTCCTATATCCCCCAATTAGTTTTTTATCCCCCAATTAATCATTCAAAAAAAAACGCAAATGTGAAAGACAGAAATATATACAAAATATAGGCATATATTTCATTACAAACATCAAATGTGAAAAACACAGCAAAGATTAACGGATCAAAGAAGAAGGAAAATGAAGATCTAGAGTTCTCGTTTGATGCCAGAAGGGTGTTCCGCTGTCAATTTAGATTAGTGTTGCCGGAAAAAAAAAAGATATCGATAGAATCGTATAGCAAGATGATAATCAAAACCTTGGGCAAAAAAATATAGTGAGAGACTGAGAGAGACGACCAGAGCATGTGGATAATGGTGGCTCTTATGGTTAGAAGTTGCAACTTCGGAGACTGAGATTATGGTCTCTGTTTTTTTTTAGATAAGAACAATGTGAGGACCAAATGTCCATTTAACCCTTAAGAAGAACACGTAAGGCGAATAAGCCTAATCAACTTTTGAGTTGTTGTGTTTTTAAGCCACCACGAGTCGACACAACTATATTTTTTCATCTTTATGATTTAACCTGATGAAAGGGTCAAACCCTTTGGTTGGACCGGTGACCACGACCCGATCAATTAACCGTTTCGACGTCGGTAGGTTTGTAACATTGTTTTGTATCGATTTGTTGGGAACAAATTTATTAATTGAACTAAAAAAGTAATGCCGCGCCGGAAAAGCATCATGACCTCATGAAACCAATAAGTACCTATAAGAGAAGGACGGTTAAAACCCCGACGAAGCTACCAAAGGAACATTGATGCTACCAAATACACCGATTTTGCAGCCTGACCTCCAACACAAAAGCCGAAAGTATTCGTCCTTGGCCCAACTGAACCGCGTGACAACTAGACCAAGAACGTTAGCTTTTGAAAGTACCAACTCAAGAATCAGAAACCAAGAAGCACTAGCGGCCACGTCAGCGGGCACAGGGCCATTCACCTTGTTGTTAACCTACCCGCCATAGAGGATCATGCAACTACTACGGTAAACAAGGTTGGAGGAATTGATCACCGCACCACCTCTTCTACACTCGCTTGGAAGCTTTCTATGGAAAAAAGATAATGAACCAAAGAGACACACAACTTTTTGCAGGTGTTGGTTTAAACCAACACCCGCGCAAGCAATGAGCTACTTAGTTCGGAACCGTCAAGGTATCCACAATACCTTGGCAGGTCTCTAAATGCGCGATTACACGCGCAAGTTTAGACACATTACTTTTTCTGTAAACTTTATCTACTGTATCTCACATGTCTTTTTTGGAAAATTCTCTAGGCTTTAATGGTTCTTTTACTATCCCTAGTGTAGGACATAAGGGTGGCCTCTGCTTGATGTGGACCTACCACCTTAATGTCTCAATCTTAGTGGCAAATCAAAATATTATTCATGCTTACATTAGGCCTGCTCAAACGCAATCTGCTCAACCGTGGATATTCACTGGAATTTATGGACCTCCACAACCAACACCAAGACAAGTTTTTTGGAAAACTTTTGATGAACTCATCACAACACCAATCGTCCTCAGTCGCTTATGGGTGACTTCAATGATATTGTTCAACATGAAAAGAACGGAGGAAGACACGTAACTACCGGACATGTTAGATTTTTCAATAACTTCATCAACAAACAATGGATTGATTGACTTAGGGTTCCGGTGGGAGATGAATTCACATGGTCAAATAACCAAGCTGACGGCGGTTTTATCATGGAAAGGCTAGATTTAGGCTTGCATCACAAGCTGTGGCTTGATGAAAACCACAACTCTCTACTCAGACACCTCCCCAGAATAGGATCGGATCATGCGCCAATCCTATTGATGAAACAGGCCATGACAAGAAGGAATGCTAAACTCTTTTGTATAGAGCATCTTTGGTTCCTACATCCCCAAATGAAAGAAATTGTCACCACAACTTGGCAACATCACCATGCACTAGGAGGCGGAAATAATCTCATTATCGTAATGCAAGAAATGCTAAAGCATTACAACGATGGCATACACAGACTTTCCGGCCACCCCCGTAATTACTAAGGGGAAGCAGAATTCCAAATACAGTTGGCCCAATCAAAATGTGCTACAACTGTGGGCTCCGAACTGTTTTTGGCTACAAGAGAAAAAGACACAAGGAATTGCACCTCATGCTAATGCATTTGTCATGATACATCGGGAAACAAAGGCGAGAATTGAATGGCTAAAGAATGGGGATCTCAACACCAGGTTTTTCCATACCAAAGCCACGATCAACGCTAGAATCAACTATATACATCAACTCCAGGATTCCAACAACAGATGGGTATATAACCAACGGCAAATTGCTTTGATGTTGATACAACACTATGAGCAACAATACATAGCAAACCCAACTGAGGTGGACTTGCAACTTTTCAGTCATATCACTCCCAGGATTTCAAACTACCACTGTAGGGAGCTCATGAAACAACCCACAGTGGATGAAATCCACAAAGCTGCGAGCATTGGATAAAGATAAAGCTCAGGACCTGGGATGGGTATACAAGTAAGTTTTTCAAGGTGTTTTGGGACACCACTAAAGCTCAAATCATTGATTTTGGTAAATTTCTTCGACAAGGTAGAACTAGCAAACCCGGTTCAACCACACAAATATCACCCTCATACCCAAAACTGAAAACCCGACTAAACCAAATGAGTTCGGGCCCATTGGTCAGGTAATGTAGTATACAAGGTCATATCAAAAAATTTAGTCGACCTAGGTTAAGACCTATCTTGCAATTCATGATAAGTCCATACCAAAGTGCCTTTATACCAAATAGAGCCATCCATGATAACATTGCTATTGCGACAGAGATCTTCCATCACATTAGATCTTCGGCACCCATAAAAAATGCAAAAATAGCTATCAAACTGGACATTAAGAAGGCTTATGATTGTTTGGATTGGGGATTCATAAGACAAACCCTCTTGTCCTTAGGATTCCCAACAAAATTTGTGAGTATCGATGATTTGTATAACTTCAGTTACCTACTCAATCAATGTCAATGGACATCCTCAAGGACATATAAAGCCAACCAGGGGCTTGAGACAAGGCGACCCTTTATCACCTTATATTTTCATAATGTGTGCAGAGATTCTCTCTACCAATCTTGCTATTTTGGAAAATGAAGAAAGGCTCAAAGGATTAACCATTTCATCCAAGACTCCACCAATCCTACACCTCATGTATCTTTGAAGATCTACTCATTACTTGCTCATTGGATCGTAACACCTGTGACAACCTAAAAGGAATTCTCCACACCTATTCCAAGTCACGGGACAAGAAATCCATGATCACAAATCAATCATCATACATCACCCCCATACAAACCAAGACACAAGAGACCGGCTTACCGTAACATTCAATATACCAACCACCCATAACCCGCCTAAATACCTAGGGGTTGAGTTCAAGCAAGGGAGAAATTCTTCACCCATTTTTGCTCAACCTCGCAACGAAAAAAAGGCTAAGGGATGGATGGCAAAGTGTCTCAATCAGCGAGGAAGATGGCTGCTTATCAACTCCAGTTTGTTACCAACAATTAATCATGCAATGCAAACTCAATTGCTGCCAGCACACGTCCACCAAAAGATTGACAAAATTGCAAGAAATTTCTTTTGGGGTCACGACAAAAATACGAGGAAGCTACACATGATTGGAAAAGACAAACTCAACCTTCCCATCAAACAAGGAGGTTCTGGGGATAAGGAACTCAAGAAAACACAATTTTTCCCTACTTGGGAAGAGGGTCTCGGCAAATACACGCCAACCCAAACACTATTTGCAACAATATGTACTGTGGACGAAGTACATGAAACAGAGCATATCTTGAAAATAATTAGAAACCTCCGATGATCGCAAGCCCTAGGCTTGGAAAAATTGGTAAAAATCACTCCATTTGTCCAGGAAAATCATGGGATACAAATAGGTGATGGCGAAACAACATCAATTAATGAAAATTGGATTCCAATGCATGCAAACAACCTCTCGTTCATGAGCGGAAAACAATATGGTTAGTACTTTAATTGAACCTCACTCATATCATTGGAACGTCAATATGCTAGATGTTTTTTCCACCCATAGTGAGAGATGTGATGAGGCATACATATCCCCAACCCTCCAATCCTGGATAAACCAATATGGCCTCATGCCAAAATGGGACAATACACGGCCAAAAGTGGTTATGCGGTGTTGATCAACACTCAACTAACCATCGCCAATACACAATCTCCGACCAATTCTCATCGAATTCGGAGAGATCCAAAACAACTGAAAGCGGATTGTCCCTTAAAAATCGGACTTTTCCTATGGAAAGTCAGCCATGACGGACTAGGCACCTTTCGGTCTCCACTATAGAAATATCACAACCACAAACATTTGCCCTATATGTGATCTACAACGAGACAGTCCAACATTGCCTTTTTACCTATTCAAGAGCCAAGAAAGTATGGGAACTATGGTGTACGCTTCACAATTCTAACAATGGGATTCACAACCCATATAATGAATTGGTACTCCCACCACATCCAATACCAGCATATATCTGTCAGGGGACAACCACAACACCAACTAGGCCAACACAAGTCAACAACATACAAATGGTCAGGCACCAACCACTATAATTTCAAGGAATTTCAGTGAGTTTTTACAGTTAAAAACCACGACAAACCACTTTCAACATACGTCTTCTTGATTTGGAACATTTGGCTAGCAAGAAATGCGAAGGTTTACAACAACACTATTCAAACTCGAACCGGATTTTCCATTTTGCGATCCTGCTAGGGCAAGAATACAAATGGGCAGTCAACCACAAACTTCTTGATCGGCCAACCGCTCACCAACATATACATCGACAATGAGAAGCAACATGAGAACTATATGGGAGTTAGATGGACGCCACCAGATAATGGATTGGATAAAAATCAATACCGATGGAGCGGTAAAAGCAAACCAGAGGACAACCAGGAATCTGCGAGGGGCTGGATGGATATGCGAGAAATTCTCAAGGATAGATTACCATGGCAATGGCGCCAATTGGAAAAACCACAGCCTTGGTAGCGGAAACATGGGCACTACTACGGCAACCCGAATGGCGAGTTCCAAAGAATGGCAATGATCCACTTTGAATGGGACTCTGCTGACTCCGGTGATGATGACAAAGGGACAGACACAAGCACCATGGATCATTCAGACGATGTTGAGAGAAATTCAACAACATCTACAATGAGATGAGGACAAAGACGTAATCACGCTTTACGTACGGAATCAAATCAGCGACAGATGGATCGGCGAATTATGCGAGAATGAGACAATTACAAACAACAACAAACAACAACTTTGTGCACAAATGTATGGGATCACACGTGCCCTAATTTTCTGAATGTAATTGTAATGAATGACTCGATAGGAACTTTGTACCCCAGAGAAATCTTGGCTTAATAAAATTTGATCATTCTTTGAAAAAAAAAAAAAAAAAAAAAAAACTTTTTAGTCGATTTTTGAGTAAGATTATTCAGATGCAGACGAGTAAGTTGAGTTTAGGTAAAAACCTACAACATGTACGTGCAACATCTTGTGATATAGAATAAGAGGAGAAGAAGACACAAAGTAGAAGGAAAGAGAGAGAGAAAATTCTTATTCATTAGTGTGTAGAATACAAGAGATTAGGCCTCTATTTATATAGATAGAAGACTTGGTGTCCAAGATATGTAAACCTAAACATAGACACGAAGGGCATCTTAGTAAATAAACAATAGTTTATAACACTCCCCGATGACCATTGTGGCTAAGTCATTACAAGCATACCTGGAAAACTCAAAGACAAAAACTCGAAATTGCATAAGCATGTAAAAACTCAAAAAAGGTGTTGGACACGCGTATTTTGCCTCATTAAAACCTTGACAAGGAAAACCCAGTGGACAAAAACTCGTGAAGGAAAAGAGTACAACGCGATAAAGTCCGGTGAACGTAACCTTAATTTGATGATGGCGCTCCCCCGATAAATACTTGATCAATTGGCGTGCAAATCTTTGAGTCGAGACTTTCCAATTTTGAAGAACGAATTTCTTGAATACGAGAAGATGACCGTGCTTTCATGAAGATGTCTGGGATAGTTGATGAAGTCTTCATTTGTGTTGCACAACGATAATGCCTTCGATTACACTTTTGCGGAGTTTACATTCTTCTTCAACACATCGAGAACTTGTTTCATGGATTGCTAGCTTCGAGATGATTTGAGAAAGTTGTTGATGTAATTTCTTCAACATAAAGCCAAGATGTAGATAAATTACCATAAGTGAACAAAATCGAATTTGTGGTCATACCTTATGTGGATCGGAATGACATCCAAATTACTAAGGGATTGTTTTCTTGATTTGGCCTAACAAAATGAGCTAGTTAATGGTGGGAATCCACCAAATAACAAAATTATACAACTCCCCCTTGGATGACCACCATGTTGAATTAAATTGCCTCACTAAAAACCTTGCGATGAAAAACCCAATGGGAAAAATTTGGACAAAGGAAAAAGAGCATTAAAATATCAACATTTTGGAGAAAAACGTCAATGAGATGTTGCCTCGTTAAAACCTTGTCGGAAAACCACATGGGACAAAACCCTGAAGCCAATGGAAAAGAGTACAACTTTTGACATATTTATCGATGCTAGCTCAACTACATGAGTTTTTCAAAAAAAATAAGCATCAAAATAATTACTCTAATCTATCTTAAAGAAGAGTTTAAGCTAGCATAATTCTAACTGCGAGATTTAAGAAAATAAAAAAAATAAATAGAATTTATACTTCCAAAGCGTGGATTTTAGTGTTTTTAAGGACTCCTCCAAGAGACCTATAAAGCTATCATCATCAAATTAATTAATCCCGATTGTTAGTTTTGTACCAAATTTCTAAAAACACATAAAGGATTGTTAAACCTCGACATAATCGAGTCAAGTGGCTGCCATAATATAACTTGAATCCTAAAAGGATAACAAATTTGAATATGTTCCCAACCACATTTCTTGTGTAAATGCAATACGAGTCCTTCAAGGACTACCACGCCAAAAAGCATCATGCATGGAGAACAAAAATTTATTGAATCAATCCTGGGTCCGAGAAAAAATATAACCCTCAAATCGTTTTTTCAACGAAGAAATTTCTCGTATAAAGACGTATATGACTACACCAACTGTAATTAATAGGCTTGGCATGTTTAAGGTGTTAAGTTTGATCCAAAATTGCATCAATCGAGAAATTAATCCAACCTAACTTGGATTATATGCCAACCAATCACATATGTCGATTTTCTGCGCAGAGGGGTTCAAAACCACCATCATTTATTTCAGTAGTTACTTTAAAGGAATATTCGACAATATATTAACTAATTACGATCCCACATAATTCTCAAGTGTATGCATATCTTGAAAAAATAAGAATTCTTCAATGCAGCGCCCACAGGGCATTATAATCTCCTCATCTTCAAAAAAAGGAGATAATTACTTTTAGAATGTGAATCATGTTTTTGGTACACTCAATTGGAGCACTACCAGTAGCCTATTATGGAATGCTACTTATTTTACTAGATGTGACTGGATTTTCCTCTTAAAGAGGTAAACGATGCGAAAGCAAATATGATATTTCACGCTAGTCAATGGCGGCCCCTTTTTTCAATTTGATCATGATGGCAGAGAAAAGCGATATAACATCTGATTAATTAACACCAACTTTTCTTTGGTAGTGTATAGTCTCCCACGATTATGGCGGAAATATTTTCATCTTATAAAAACGAAAACAAATTTTCGTAAGTATTATCCGATTAATTCGAGGACATATACTTATAATTTCGGATGTTAACAATACAGTGGGATAGTAGATAATTGATTCCAAGAGCCATAAAAAAATTATCCCAAAATTGTAATCTACTTGAGATACAAATTGAACATCAACCATGTATTTTATTATTACAGGAAAAATATACAAATAAAACTCCAAAATAATTTCATGACCTCAAGGATCAACGAGATAATGAACTAGAATGAAATTATGGACACTTCTTTATCAAAAGAAAATTATATCAAGATCGATATTGTCACAACAAGGACTAATGATATAGCTAACAAGCCGGGTGCGCACCCTTTGATCTTTAGTGTCCAATTCCAACTACAAGTGGAACTATTTCAAATTTTGGAGAATATTAAGATGAAAAAAATAAAATAAAGATTGTTCAATATCCCTAGGGAATGCAACAATTCTTAATTTCATCGGTGTTTGCAATTCCGAATACCATAATAACGATATCTCATTCTAAAGTCGATAGAGAAAACCAATTTCAATTGGCTTATATGATTCTTTTTAAGAAAATAAAGAAATCATAATCGTTAATTAATTTTTGTAGAAAGCAAACCCAACTTCTTGTTGATGAAGATTTCTCTAGAGGAATAGAAATCAAAAAGAAATTGGCCAAAAATACTTATAATGCCAATTTTACTTCTCATTATAGAGAATTTATGGAGAAATCTAATACCGATTGGTAAAACGATATACCAAAATCATATCGCGTGGAAAAAAAAAAAAAATGTCATTTACTATGGAAAATCCATTGTGTGGTAAAAGAGTGGTTTCGAAAAGAATAAACCAAATACGAATCACATGATCATTGTTCAATGGACAACGATACCAATATGAATTGGTAGGAGGTTTTCAACCATGCACGTGATTCGTTACCACGAAAGTAATTAGATTTTGGTAACACCAATTTTGATGATTACAGTTTCATTAAAGGAATAGAAACCGTAAACCATTGATGGATTTTCTTTTCCTTTCTCTATACGAAAAGAATTAGAATAAAAGAAAAAATAAAAGGATATTAAACTTATCCCTAAATAAATATACATAAAAAGAGAAACCGTATATATATATATGTAACAAAAATAAAAATAAAAATCAAGACAGAGAAATATAGATCAGTTATTATAGCTTACCGATTTGGCACCTTTAGATAATCACGACTAATATATGATAATATATGAGCTTGTTAATATATGACTATTATTGCATAGCCAATTAATTACTCCATAAGTGCTTGGGACACCGTTTACACTTGGCAGTCGTAGAGTGTTAATGAAAGCACCCTATGTATACAAGTGAGATGAGCCCGTACATGAAAATACAAAAGAAAACAAAACTAAAGTTAGCTTGACTTGTATATATAATAACTTTAAATTAACCGACGGTTTTAAAAGTAAAAGGAAGGTTAAAGCCATGGAAAAGTATTTTTATGATCTCCATCTTGGTTTTGGTTTTGGTTTTGCTTCAACCGATATTTTAAAAATTTATATGTTCGATGTGATTGCTCGGTGAGAGCTTCTCGGCCCGATAACGTCTTGTGATATAGAATAAGAGGAGAAGAAGACACAAAGTAGAAGGAAAGAGAGAGAGAAATTCTTATTCATTAATGTGTAGAATACAAGAGATTGGCCTCTATTTATATAGATATAAGACTTGGTGCCCAAGATACGTGAACCCTAAACATGTGACATGAAGGCATCTTAAAAGTAATAAAAACAAGTTTATAACACAACAGGATTTTTTTTTTTTTCTGACTTTGGTTGATCCATCTGGATCTGATTCATCTAAAACCGACAGACATGTATCCAACGAGTTAGGTTCAAAACAATACTATGCTCAAATAGCCCTGAGGCAACATATGAGTTGTGCCAAACCTCAAGTCAGACATAAGAAAAGTATAAAAATAGATGATCTAACATCTGATTAGACTGACTCATATACTCGGTCACATACAAACAAAAATGGTGTACATTGAAATTGATCGTGTGAAGGACATACGGATAAAGGATTTTATTTCCACAATCAAGATTTTGGTCCCAACTCAAAAGTACTGGTCTATAGCCGATTAATTAGGTGTATGGGCAAAATTCCAAGTGGGGGAATATTTTATCAGTACATGAAGTTAAGCGAGAGATATATCTCATTAGTTGTCAACGTGAAAACACAAATATTATGTAAGGACAAGCTTGTCTCTCACAATGCCATTGTTCATGTAGATCACAAGTTGGAAAAAAGCTACTTTTCAAGTGCCTAATCCAAAATTCCATAAATATATATTGTTCTTTCTTGCAAGCTTGCAAATCACATTATAAGGATTCCACTACTTCCCTTTCCAGCACTTGTAACAATGCCTTGTGATTTGTATAATGTTTTCTTCATAAATGGTATCGCATTATTGGGGGCCTCCAGCATAACTCCAAGATAACATTTCATCATAAATGAATTGCGCAAAATACATTCATGGCATGTTTGTTGGCTGCCACAGCATTTGGGAAATGCATTTTCGGAATTTAACATAGCTTTCGCTCAGGAGCCTACTTGGGCTACAAATAAACCAAGGTGTGAAAACTTTGGTAGGAGAAAACCATAATATGGATAGATTCCTAAAGCATTTCCACAGTAAAAGAGGTTTCATGGGGCACAATCAACAAGACAGTAACTAAAAACTAGAAATGCATGATAATCAAAATTAAGTTGTAACCTCTAAACAAGGTTTGCACCCCCCAGAAGCTGAAACCTTGGGCTTCATGCATATCAACAAAAGAGACATTTTTTTTCATTTTTACGGTAAGATATGGATTTCTCTTTTGATCTGACCAAGATTTCCCTTCTCCGAGCTTTCAGATTCTATTACGATTTTCTCAGTCATTTGTTTCTTTCTCATTTTCTGTAAGTCTGCATCTTAGCTTCACCAGCTTTACTTTAGATTCTAGTCAAGAATCTTTTCACCAGTAGCAAACAAGTTCCACACTAACGTGCCCACGAGGTACAAAACAACAGCCACCTTAAATACATCATCCCATGAACCTAGATAATTTTGAGATAGAGAATTTAGGTTAATTAACTAAGCATGACAGGAAAAGTTAGAGGGGGACAAAGATTTGGAGTTAAGTCGACGGATTTCACCTTTTTGGAGAATGTATCCTGTGGCAGCAGTACCAAAGACTCCGGCAAGGACTCCAGCGGTATTTGATAACCCTAACAGTACTCCCTGTTTTTCCACCAACATACATATTCACACTTGCAGTTAGAGATCACTTTTCAGTTCGAGTAGTTCAAAATATCCAAATTATCACCAAAAGTTGAATTGAAGACTTATGTGAAAGAGAAACACTAGAAGCAATAAAATGATGTGTATATTGTTTTGTTTTTCTAACTTATGCTGCTTCACTGACTGAAATATTCTGGTTCTCAATGACCACTCCATATTTCCTAGTACATGCTCCTATTTAGTTTCTTCATTATCTCAATGACAATATTTAAAGGATTTCTATAGTCTGCCATGTTCAGACCACCGAGGTCATTCTAGATAAAGCTGCCAAATCTTCACCGAAATAACGACTTATCAGACAATTGTTTTGTAATAACCCAAAAGTGCATATTTGCAACATAGTTTATGAAAGTGTTTTGTGTGAGTAATCATTTTGATTAAGCAGAGCAGCAGCGGCTATATTGATGCTTAGCACTATTTTCTGAATACTGAGCATCTAATAATGTAATAGTATATTATGTGAACATGGGATTTCAAGCAACTTACAGAGTAACGTGGCCCGATATCTTGGTGATTTGAATAGAGGCCAGACTGTGAGAAGGCATCTGCCCCCTGTAACAAACAAATAAAACTTAAGAACTTGTGAAGACAAATTTATTACAAATATTCAGCTTTAATAAGACCCAGGAAGTATTGCCAAGAGCAAAGGCTAAAAGAAAATACAACCAGCCACCTCTTCATTGGTGTCCAAACCCAAAGCGCTTCACTCTCCCCACATAATTTATCCATTTTTATTTGTTTGACATCATATCAAGTTTTGCGAAATGCCAATCACAGCTAGTTTGATTTGTCAAACTTCAAAAATGTACATCTTAAGTTTCCTAAAGTTTTTTTAGAGTCACTTGAAGTTTCCCTTTCTTAATCCACTGGTATCGCACTAGTTAATCATATCAATAGGTTTTTCCACAAAAGATCTTTCAAGAAAAAAATCCTCTGCACGTGTATGGTACTACATGTTCAAGACTTCATACAGGAAAGTTTCTGAATGTGATAACAGAGAACACACTCATTCATATTTACACGGTTATAAAAGGTTCGTCATAAATGTGAAACAGTCCGACGCCTCTTATTTTATTCTTAGACAAATCAGAGATACATATGTTTCTTCCTAAACTTCAACAAGGATTTAGTCAGCAAAATGATGCTAGTTCATATGCACAATGCTACTCTTTCTGCATTTTTCTTCTCTTACCACAACTAGCTCTAGTGTATAATTAGAATTTGATATTTGTCAAGTATTCACGTTTAATAACCATAATATGACATGCAATCTTCTGCGGAAACTTAGACAGGTTTTCTTCTTCAAACAGTTGCATATTAAGTCCCACATCAAAGAAACTTACGAATCACATCTAATAAACTATTAAACAATGTAAAATGAAGAACTTTAAGGCTCTAACCTGACTGCACGCCATGCACAAAACTGCCATGGCTGGAGTTCGGACTTTGCTCAGCTGTGAGAGAAAGAAGGCTGGGCCTAGAAACCCAATGGATTGCATGATCTGTAACATAAAATGTTTCAGAGAGATAAGAGTTATGCTCAAGGAAAATTGATAATCCGTTCCAGATCTTTTATGTTCTCGTAATTTAAAGGAAATTCAAACTTGTATCTTTATCTAAGTTCAGCTACTGGCTTCCCTCGCATATTAATATTTCAAGCAATTGAAATGGGGTAAACATGCATTTAAATAGCGAAAAAAGAAAAAATGCTTATTGGAGCAATGAGTACAAATCTCTAGGAAAGTTTTAAGCAATTGATGAATTATTTGCTTAACACTTTCTCTTACGAACATCAGTGATTCTTACTCTATAGGCTAACTAGAGTTTCTGTGCTAGTAGTTGGGACATCAGTGATTCTTACCTTGCGGACATTAGTTATTGAAACCCCTCTGCTCACAAGTGTATCTGCAATCCACCCTCCAATATTTGCAAACACCGCCATGGTTAGCCATGGTAAAACACAGAATAGTCCAGATTCAGCAAGATTGAACTTCAACACCTGAGGAAAGCGGATCCAATATAAGACATGGTTATGGAACTGCATTTGTAAACTGTTAAACACGTAAATGGATATATGTGTATATATCCGTTTTATACGTAAAGTATATTTTTGGATTTAAGCAACTTATACTAATTAAAAACTAGACAATATAGCATATACACTAGATTGTAGATATCCCACATTCTTTGAGAACTCAAAGTACCTGATTGTAGTATGTAGGCATCCATGTCAGAAGAATAAAGGTTCCCCAATTATGGCAGAAGTGGGAGACAATTAAAGCCCAAACAGGTCCCTTGGATAAAATCAATTTCCAGGGGATCTCTTTAACAGGTTCCTTTGATACACTTCCTCCCATGATGAGCTTCATTTCTTCTGCTGAAAGGTCTGGATCTTCTTTCGGTGTGCTGTATGCCTATTAAGAAACCAATTTATACAGAGAAATGTTCAGTTGTTGCTAGTTTTTTACTACTGCATTTTAATACAATTATGGCTGCTAAAAGATATTGACTAGCATATTTTATTAGAGACTAAAGCATATGTCACACTGAAGATGCTACAGAATAGTTATTTGGTTGTTGACAGAAATGGATAAAAAAAGGTAGTAATCTTTGCTCAAACATATCTGTTCTCAAGCTTGCATTTATTAAGCCTACGCTAGAGATAAACCAAAATCCCACTTAATTAAAGAAATCACTCAATACTATTAAGAATAAAGAGCATCTGGCAAATCTTAATAAGACGGAAACAGAAATTGCTGGAAGCAATTCTTCAGGCAGCCAAAGGAACATCAACAAGTTATCAAACAACCATTACTCAATTTTTCAGAAAGTATGGGTTTAAGGGCTTTCAGATCGTTAAAATGCAACATTGCAACCAGTGTAGCCTTAATGCTCTGCTATTGGAAGAGACCACACAAACTTGGTAGATCTGTCTTATCATACTTATGAAGGGAGAAGAGAGAATAGGATGTGGGCTGGGTGGCAGCCTATACTATGTCATGTTTATTAAAATAAAGGTAAGGAGTAACTGCTTACTTTTTTCAGCCACAGCACGAACCAGATACTTCCAAGTGAACCAAAAGTGTAAAACACAGAAGGCCATCCAAATTTCTGGATCAACATCGGGGAAAAGCCCAAGCCAGTCACTGATCCAAGGTACATGCCACTATATACCAGCGCAAGAGATCTGCTTCTCTCATTTACTGGAATCCACTTCGAAAGAATATTATTCATAGCAGGCATAGCAACGCCCTGAATGGACAAAATAATCATTTATTAGATAAAACTCCTGTTTCCAAGGAACACAAAATCTAAATGCAACATACTGAACACCGAAATCAGGCAAAATTGCACTAGCAATTGAATGAAATATACAGCGGTCACTCATTCAGCCGCACTAAAAAAGGCTAGTCATTATTCAAAGTGTAATACACATCAAAGAGAAATACAGTTGACAGGGAAGATTGTGTTCATGTTACTAAGGTGTTAATATGAATTTAAACCATGTAGTATCCAGGTTGACTGTGTTGACAATGTCAGAGAATAGCCCCCAATGACATATTTCATCAACATGATTACCTAAGGGAGGATTTGAATAATAGCAGAGATTCTCTTTTAATTACATCTTTCTTCTCATGAATTAGATGTGATAGATTGTTTTCTCAAACTCATACTCGGTTAAACATATTTTCAATCACCTACAACCATGTAAAAAGTTTTCAGATAACTGCTTTTCCAATGGCTTGAGGACTATAAATATGTGCCTAACGAAGTTAGAAGCAAACTTTTGTACATGCATGAACTATGATAAACATAACAGTATTACTTTCAAACCGCACAGCTGTGACATATCACCTCAAACAAGTACAGTTGATGAACTTATCAAGGGGGGTCCTTGCAGAGCATCGTTAGATATTTTGAATATTATCTAAAATAAGTATAACGAAGAAATACTGGTTATAACCAACCTCACCAATCCCCATAAAAGCACGCATCATAAGTAAGAAGGGCAATCCAAGCCTTGCAGCTATAGGTGTTAGAACTGTTGCAAGAGACCACCAAACCACCCCAAAACCAAGAACACGTTTTCCACCAATTTTATCGGCCCATATGCCTCCGATAATCTATTCAAGGAAATGAAACATACGAAGAAAACATCAATAGGTAGAAAGAGAGTACAATTAAGCATAATTTAAAGGACTGAGCCCACAATCTGAATTACCTTAGCTATAAAACACAATTAAATGCACTTTAAACTTACTATCAGTGTCAAGACAGACGTGCAGTGCAAGAATCAATTTGAATTTCCAGCTATACCTGAGTGAGTAAATATCCCCAGAAGAAAGATGACTGGATGAGACCAACAGTAGCAGGATTCCAGTTGAACTCCGCTGCCATTGGAAGTATGGCAATGCTCATGTTCACCTGCCACAGTCATTGAGTTACAAAAGAGATAAGAAGAGCTTCGGTGGAGATAAGCACCTCTCTTTTGGAAAATATGTTTTATAGAGGTTCAAAGACTGTTAGCAAGTAAGACACAAAGATAAGATAGAAAATCAACAAATAATACCCTGTCCATGTTGCAGAGAAGAAACGCTGTAAAACAAAGCAAAGCACAATCACCCAGCGCTTTGGCAACTGCCACCAAGGAGATGATGAAACCTGGGCACTCTCTCCTACTATAGCAATTTCATTTGAAGCTTCTGAAGCACTCAGTGGATCAAAGTTTGGTCCCTTTATGTCATTTGGATAGCTAGCACGGGTCCAAGTTCCCTTCCTATACTCAGACTGCTGACCTCGCCCATTTGGCAAACCATGTTTATCTAGATTTGTTTGCTGGCCCCAACTATTATTGAATGAGTTAAATGAAAGAAAGCATCCGTATCTTCCCTGAGTTCTTCTTTTCAGATCTACCTTCTTTTCACTGAATTGAAGAGTGTTTGATAAAGGCTTCTCCGTTTCACCAAGGAATGAGGTCCTTTGGTTAGCACTGCTTTTATTTGAGGAACAAACAAGATGAGCAGCTGAGCTGTACAAGTATCTAGGCATAGATGAGTAGTATCGACTGGTAACGTGTAACTTATTGTGAACAATGTTTCCCCATGGAGAACTTGAACCCGAAACGGCCAAATTGTCTACTTTATGCATCATAGCCTGCTCTTTTTGGAAGGATTTTCCTGCATCAAACGTACAATGTCAAGATCAATCTCATAAGCAAACAATCAGATTCATCTCCATAGTCATCAGAAGAACAACACTAGCAGTTTGCAAGACACATATAAATACGCAATTGAGATAGTAGTACATCCCCTTTACGTCACATTAGAGTCCGTATGAAGATTCTGAAGATGAATTCCACATTAAAGATAGACAATAAATACATGACTTTCCAATTTATGACTAAATAAATCCGAAAGCAACATCAAAACAAGCAACAATCGGACTCCAACTTGTTGTTATCTGCATTTAAGTTAAGAACCTATAAAAGGAAGTACATGCAATACAATCTCCCATTAAAAGAAGTCGAGTTAGATTCATAATAGCCACATAAAAGCAACAACTTAACTAAATTCATTAACTTCAGATTCATGAAAAATGTACCGAATAACTAAGACTAAACCTGTTCATTGCTACATGAAAAATGTACATTCAATTTCAAAATTTCAGATCAAAAATTCGCTCTGAAAATAAAAAACAAACACTAAAATCAATCCGAATGATAAACAAAAAGTAATTGAAAATCATTACATCAAGAAATGCAACTTGAAGCCATTTTTCATTCACCCATTTCATTAAACAACTTACAGTGACTAAAAAAATCTAATCTAAAGAAAAAAGAGGTATACCTGAACCAAGGAAAGAACCAAAATTTCTGTTCGAAATCACTCCACTAGAAGTAGTAGTAGCAGCCATTGCCTTTCTAACCTAACAATTTTACACACAAATTCAAATATTTACTCAAATCATTTCTAATTCCAACAGTAAATAATTTCTTCAAAATCTCTTCTTCGTCTTCTCTTCTTGAGTTGACTCAAATATCTATCTATCTATCACTCTCTGTGAGTCACTCACTCCTTTGAGAGGATGGATTACACAGGAGTGTATCGCTGAAGCGGGAAAGCTTTCTGCTTTCTGTTTTTAGGTGGGTTGAGCTTTTGACACGTCGCACTTCATCCTCGTTGAAAGCAAATTCCTCAAATATTTTTCTTCTTTATTCGGTTTTTCTGTTTTATTCTTACAATAATGCCCCTAAAGTTTGAGGTTGCTAATCAAAAAGTTATGGTTATTTAGTAAATAACGGAAAATAATATGGTTTTATTGGAAATTTGTACAATAAAATTTAAGGTTTTTATAGTTTATTTCGGTTTGATGAAAACAAAGAAATCATTACACGTAAGTAAAAGGTATATAGTGAAAGATTCCTACTTTCCTACCATATAAAATTGGTGTTACGTGGGCTTACACGATTCGTTGCTTTGTAACTAATCACAACCGTCTGTTACTTCTTCTGAAGTTCTCCCTAGGTGGACGGTACAACCCTTGTTGTTGAGTGCCCAGATTATCGTTAAGGGCTATCCTTCATTTGTAATTTTATTGGGAAAAATATCGTTTGGTCCTTTATTAGGTGGGCCCATGTCTGTTTAGTAAATTTGGTCCAAACGCCTTTATTGTTTGGTCCATAATTATTTAAAAATATTTAAATGATAAAATACCCTTAGGTGTTAAATTTTTATTTTTGAAGAGTTCTTAGTGCTAAAAACAGACTTCATTCCCACGAACGAAGTCCATACAAAAGCTAAAAAAACGAGACTCCATTCCCGTGGAATCTAAGTCCATACAAAAAGCTAAAAAAGCAGACTTCATTCCTGCGGAATAAAGCTCCATACAAAGAAATGTACTTCATTCCTGGTGAATCCATCTAAAAAGCTAAAATAACATACTTCATTCCAGGAATGAAGTCCATACAAAAGCTAAAAAAAAACGGAAAACTTCATCATCTTCATATACTTCAACATCATCAAAGAACATCATCATATTCGTCATCTACAACTACCAAAATCATCATCTTCATCGCTCTTCTTCATCTTCATCGTTTTCATCGTCTTTCTTCATCGTCTACACCAGCAGCAACAAAATCTTCATCGTCGTCTGCATATCTTCATCATCTCTGTTTCTTATTTCTTCATCGTCTTTCTTCATCGTCTACACACAATGACAACATTCAAACACCAGCTGAAACAACAAAAATCTTCATCGTCGTCGTGCATATCTTCATCATCTCTGTTTCTTGTTTCCACAAAATTAAAACCTGGAAAAAACATTCGAGAGGAAAAGAAAAACTAGATCTGAAAAGAGAGAGAGAAAGTAAA